>CM077116.1:291358712-291693863 GCA_039619475.1 Icerya purchasi
CCAAATTGAGCATGACTTTTTTACTGCCCACACTCTTGGAGACGTCATCGCCGTTAAATCTATCATTTTTAATTCCATCTAAAGTCGTCAAAATCTCTGAATAATTATCGTTTACAACTTTTGTTATCGCCAAGTGTGTCCTGACCAACGCTGTTCGAGGAGCCGGCCAATCTTTTTTCCACCGTACAAGGCATCTATTTTGCCGTGGTGAAAGAACTCATGTAACATGATACATTGATCAAAAAATAAACGAATGAAAGTAATTTCCGAGATAATCCTGATGACTATCAAATGCAAGCGATGGTTATAGCAGTGGACGTAAGGAACTTTTCGGCGCAATTTATTTTCTATTCTGGTCGCAATTCCCGAAATTTTCCTGCTCATTATACTTGCGCCATCATAGCATTGGCTTAGCATACGAGAGAGGTCAGTGTTATTTTCCGTAAAGGTATTTAATGTTAATTTCGTAAAAGTGGCTGCATCAAGGTTTTCAGTGTTGTAACTGTCAGCAACGACTCATTGGCGATTCCATTCTTAAAGTAACGTATTGCTATTTTCGAAATTGTTTAGATGTCGCTAGTCGACTATAAATTATTTTATCTATTTCATCATGTCATACTATAAACAAACAGTTTACTGAGCATATTATCTTAATTGATGGTATTTTTAAGGTAGGGAATTGCCCCATTATACCCCCCCCCCCCAGCTACGGCCCAGCAGTGTTGACAGACTTGTATATAATGGCCTCGCTTTGATTATTAGATTGAATAATATTGTTAAATTCTTGGACTTGTTTGTTCTGGGCGGCGAGAACAGTTCATTTACTCAACCAATTGTAATCCCTATAATTGGTTTAAATATTGAAAAATACTTTTCAGCCGATTCTTCTTTTGACGTCACTAAATTGCAGAAGTATTGAGGTAATGAAATTTGTCCTGAGGTCCCAATTTCCAGCAATTGATACAAGAATATCTTAGCTGATCAATCATACACACATATTTGTAGTTAATTTCAACATCTTTACACATCACCACAAAGTGGAGTATTTCAAGTAAGTATTTATTTTATCTACTGTTATCAATTGAAGAATTACAAGTAATGTTTGCCTGCAATATAATGTGTTCCCAAATGACCTAATGTTTCTATGCACATCTTGCAATGATGATCAAGAGCCTCAAGCGGTTTGTTGTGTGTCATTGTGTATTCATCCAAATAATAAGTTTGCATTTCTGCAATACTTTTTCCATGCCAGATGTTTTGAAAATGTCATACATGGAAGTTTCGATGGATTGCATCTCCAATGACAGCTTCAAAGCGGAATGAGCAGTTCTTCCACCTGGTAGCAATGTTGCAGCTATTTTAGATAATGCAAGAGCTAAGGCTATATGATTCTGAGATTGAATTGCTACCAGAATCGATCTAATTAGAAACTTTTTACTAGTTCCTGCTAGTGCATCTAAGGAGAAGATTTCTTCAATCCTGTTTTTGACAGTTTACATTATTTGATCATAAATGCCTTTTTGCTCAAGCATTAGCTTAGGAATAGTTGATTGCACATACAACAAAAGATTACCTGGTTATAAATTTTGTTCATGACACAATTCTACATCGAACGAATCAGCATAAATTCGATTTGGTGATGGTATTCCCAACTGATTCAAAACTTTGTTTGCAAATTTCTAAGCAAAAATCTTCAATCATTATCAATGTTTTATTATATATTTCTGCTATGAAATCCATGTTCCTATTTGAATTTTCTTCTCATATTCAACGGACAATATCTGCAGTCATATGCAATTTATATTTCTCCTACAAATTAATTTACATGATTTGATTCTAAATACGATATTGTTTTTTTCAACTTCAGACGATATTAAATAATAATGTAATGCTCTTTAACTGCGTTTATACCCCTGCCGAGAATATAATTTTAAAAATAGTTCGTTTTCAATTTTATTTTTTAGTAAAATTCGTTCCCGTAAAAACACAATTTTATCTAACAAATATTTTAAAAATTAACGGAGAACTGACTTTTTAAAAATTCGTGTCGATATATCTTTGGTTCGTTACTTTTTAAGAGAAGTAATTAATTGAATTTCTAAAAATAGTGCATTTAAAGTAATATTTAATGAAAGCTAATGTAAACTGCTTAAAATTATTTTTTGGAAAATAATGAATATCCTGATCTCACATGTTAAAACTGTTCCTGTTTTGGTGCGGAGGAGTGTCAGCAGTAGACGTTTACCCAAAGTCAATAATTAGAAACAATTGAAGTTATACGGGGGAAAAGTTCGAAATAGTAAAAACGAAAGAAGCTAACGAAGGAAAAATTGAAGAAGAGAAATGAGAACGAATAGGAGCGAGAGATAAAGACTCAGGAGGTCAGAATAAAGGATCACTGTTAAATGGAAAATTATATTCGACTTCATATACATACGTTAAAAACAAATATGAAAATCAGAAAATAACTCCTTAAGTCTAACAAATAAATTTTTTCAATAAAATTCAGGTGCTAGATCGATTTTGTTTTTTTCAAATTAGTGATTTTTAAAAAATCATTAAAGTTGTTTTTTTTTCATTTTTTGTGCATGTAAAAATTTATTAAAAAGCACATATGGTTTTTGCTTGAAAGCAAAAAAAATATGTCATAATGGGAAATTATGACCGTGATTGACTAATTTTTTTCAAAATGTTTTATTGAAATAATCCGCTAAATGAATATGTAATCAGCATTTCAAGTGTCTTTGTAAGAGAAAATAATTTTTTTAGCGATATATGAACGAAAAAAAGCAAGCATTGAAAATCGCTGATTTATTTTCTAAGCAAATTAGTTCCTAATTTCGCGCGGGCATTTTTTTGATTCAATGATTATTTTACATCTTATATTTGATATTAAATGAAGAAAAAAAAAATTAAAAACCCACTAACACTAAACTGGGACTACTTGGAAGGACGAGGCCGAATCGTGTTGCGGCCGAATCGTGTTGCGGCCGAAACGTGTCGGGGCCGAAATGATACGACCTCACCACAGTAACATTTTTGCGTCACTTACCCTTTTTGCAGAATAATCCCGAGGTATAAGACATATTCGTGTCAAAAACCAAAAAAAAAAAAAAAAAAAAAAAAACACAGTGAACACTTGTACTAGTGTTAAAGAACCTTTAAAAAAAAACTGTTTACTTGTTCTTTTCCGGTTCAACTTTTTTACCCGAAATAAAAAAGGTCCTTTAGCACGAAGAAAACAAGGTTTTGAATTTAATTATGGAAAACGTGTTTTATTTCAGTTTAAGTTTAGTGCTGGGCAAATAGGTACATCGAAATATTCTTTATTTGACAAAAGTACTTGCTTCTTTCGAACTCCGACCCTGCTTGTCTTTATCGAAATGAAATTGATCTTCAATTGAAAATGTTCTTGTAAATTGTAACTCATGTACGAAAGAGAAATTTCCCGGGAGACTCTCATGTGATAGTGGATGTATCATTTGTGAAAACAAACTAAGAAGGTAAATATACATTTAACATTTGTCAGTTTAAACAGCGGCGGATCCAGAGAGACATGGGGGGGGGGAGTTTTTTTTTTAAAATTAAGAACTGTATTTCAATAGCGCTTTTTTTTACAATACAAGTTTGCGTACAAAGGTGCCAAGCCAAGCACTGCCGTTAGGTTTAATCTTGACCTAGAACCTTTTTAAAATAAACTTAAGTAATAAACTTTATTTTATTTTTTTTTTTTTTATATCGGGGTTTGAAAAACTTAATGCTACATGATCTGGTGGATTATGCATCGTGTACTTTTTAATAGACAATAATATTTTTATTGTTTTTTTTTTTTTTTTTTTTTTTTTTCTGAAAGACGCAAGTGTGATTGATTTCGGTTTGATTTACCATTTAAGCTAGGTTGTCTTGTCCGGGTATTAATATTGAAAATTACATATGTGTTAATGAGTAGATTTTAAGTGTAATGTTTTTTTATTTAATTGAGTAATGTGAATTACTATAGGTTGTTATTTTTGCCAATAAATTTTGGTTTTAAAACTAAGGACACGAATTTTTGAAATTTAGTTTTCAAAGTTGAACTGCTCAAATTGAGGTTTTCTATGTTGAAGTGTCTGATGTCGTCATACTTACTGCAGTGGAGGATTATATAATTGGCGTTTTCAATTTCCCCATAGTCACATTTATCGACTTCAGTAATCTTGTATTATTTTTTTAAGTAGGCTCCGAAGTGTCCGTGGTCAGTGAGGAGTTGGGTAATGTAAAAGTCAGTTGTTAACTGTAAGACTGTTCTAATATTTGGGATTATCCTGCGGCTATACCGACCTGCTGTATCTCTTTCCCAGGAATTTTGCCATATAGATATGAAATAGTTTTTAATGCGTCTTTTGAGTTGTTTTAGTGACATTTTTAAATGTAAGTCATGGTGGATTAGCATGTAGGAACTGTTCTGAAGAGGATATTTATTGGAGGCAGAAAGTTCATTATTTGATAGACATAATCGTTAATATATTCAAAATTTTTATGATTTTTTATGATAAAAATGATTGATTTATAGTTACTTTCTAGGTCTAGTGGAAGGACTCCCGTAAGAGCATCAACGGCGCGCTGTGGGAAATTGTTCTATAAGCTCTGCGGGTGTTTATTAAGTATTTGCGTTGTGCAGAGTAGATTATTTGCTTCGGGGTTTCTTTTTTAGGTGTTGGAAGAACACAGAGCTCCAGTAACACATTGTATTCTCAACAAGTGACTTGTGCAGTACAAGTCTGTATCTGTAATGAAAGCTCCCCATGTATTTCTGCACACTTTTATTAATTGATAGTATTTATTATTATGGAGTAAGTCACTCCGAAACATGTCGGCTGTTTTTAATATTTTTAAAATATAATTTCTGTAATACACGTTTTTTATAATATTTTTAATACTTTACATTTTAATTTACTATTATCAATTGTATTCTTTTAATTATGCCCATATAAAAAATATAAAACGTAAATTTTAATACCTAAATGCGTATTACTGATAATTGCACTACACTCTTACTGGAAGGAATTTAGATGAAACGTGGCGTCGGGGATAAATCCAATGAGGGTTCCCCCCAGAACTTAATACAAGCTGTTTAAGAATGCGGAAATTTCATAGGAAATAAAATTCTTTTTATTGGCTTTGTTTACAGTTATGACAAAAGTTGCTGCCAAAACATTTTGAAATGGTTCGATATCGTATATTTTTAAATTTTAAAATTACCAGATTTATTTTTGACGAAAAAATGAAACTTCATAAAATAACAATAAAAAAAGGTAATCTTTTAAAATTTGACTTTGACGTTGGCTTGTTATTCTATGAAAAAATTGATATGCTTTCATTACAGATGTGCGAATGGTGTAAAATATTCGCAAGCTAAAAAAATTATTCGCTGCAGGTGGTATTTTTTGTCAACGTAAACGGGAACTCTCACGTTTCACGTCGATCCATTTATCATTAATATAAATAAATCGTGTTGTTAAAACGTTTTTTTTCTGGTTTTATTTACTCTTTTTTTAAAGCGACGTGACCTACAGACAACTTCATTTCTGTTTCTGTTGCTTTTTTCTTGTTTTTTATTTCCATGAAAAGTCTATTTAAAACATCTGTGAAACTACGACATATTCGTTTATTATAAAAAGGTAACTGTTAGGCTCATATTAGAGAATAGTGTAAATACTCGCACTGTAAATAGCGTAAAAACCCGATGTTGTAAATAGCGTAAAAACCCGATGTTGTAAATAGCGTAAAAACCCGATGTTGTAAATAGCGTAAAAACCCGGTGTTGTAAATAGCATGATAGCGGGAAAACCCGGTTACCGACTTTAGGCCGAAACTAGCATAGAAAACCGGTTACCGCTTATCTTATCGCAATATATTTGTTATATTCAGCTCTCGAATGCATTTACGCTTTTAGTTTCTGTTTGTACGTTGTTCGTCGTAGTTCTACCAAGTCGTGTTAATATTTCAATAAATTACATTTTTATACTTCTCGTTTGTTAATTCTTTTAAATACAGTCCACTTAAATAACTCACTCTAACAGTAACGAACCTGTTAGAATATTTTTACACAATATGTTCTTTAATGCTACAATTAGCATTAATCATTTTAAAACCAGTTGGTTGTTTATAATCGATTATTTTACTTCGGAATTTATAGTTCACACTTGTTTTTTTCATTATTTTAAATTACATAATAGATCACTTTTTACATGTTTGGTTTTATTCAGGAATATCCCAAAAAAATTTTCTCAGTAAAAATATAAAAAAATCTCTGCCCCCCAAAGAACATAAATCCCCCCTCCTCCCCCCAGAAACAGATTCCTGAATTCATCACTGCGTGGCGTACATGTACGTTATTTTCGATTTAAAGAACCACTTTGTAATAACGGGGCATTTGTTCATTCTTTATCTAACGTATTTTTCTCTGGTTTTCTGCAACTTCGAATTTGAACAAGCGTGTCTTGCTGAATGTAATCAATATTTTCTATGTGATAACAGATAAAAGGGTGAAATTTGCGAAACATAGAGTGTAATAATTTGCAATTATGAGTCATCATTTTTCTATATTTTTAATAGTATTTTTTCACTTCTGTTTTTCATATGATTTGCCTCTTCTATTAAAGATATTATATTTAGTCTCTTTCTTACCTGTCTATTATTTAAGGTTACGAGATCCAATTCTGTAGTACACTTTTCAAGACCGGACGAATTCTGAATATTTATCGGCTATGTTCAGAAATACAAACATTTATGACGCTAAGTTACCAATCCGAAATCATGCGTGCACTTTATTTTTTTCTTTTTCTCTATTTTTATTCGTTGCGCGACAAAGAATTTGAATTTAGGCAAATTAAGAAGCTACAATGAAATGTGATATCCGTAGGGAAATTACGGTTAGCTCATCGTGTCTGGCTACTGGATTCGCTGACTGGAAGAAATTCTCATACATCCCGTAAATAACTGGGTACATATTTTTTGAAAGAAAAAGAGTGCGTACGTAATTATTTTTACTTGATGTTTGCTTATTCATCGTCTAGGAAACCAGAAACGTACTTTCTGTAAAACTTGCATCACGAGCGTAGCGTCAATAGAAGCGATGGAAGCGCCGCTTCCTCTAACAAATTAGTACGGAACTGTTTTTTAGTATTTGCGAAAAGGGGAATACGAGCCTCACAGAAAGAAAATGAAGTAACTTGTTGAATTTGAGTGCCAAAAATAAAAATTACTAGAAAAAAAGAGCACTAGAATGAAAGAATTTCTGCAGGAGTGAGTGACAGAAGTAATTTCACATTTACTACTTCACATTACTGCTGCCTAGAGTTGTCTCTGTGTCACTTCAAGATCACATCATTAGTGCGAATTTTGATTCATGCGATTACAGAGTAACTGTATCGAGAGCGAAGAAACAATGCGCGCGCAGGTTCAGTCTAAATTACTCTACGGTCACACACGCCGATCAACAGTGCGATTTTTATTCATGTCAGTGTGTGTGTGCGTGAATACGACCCCATATGGTAGTACAGTGTTTATAGTACATTTTCTTTGGTTCGTTTTTTATGTGTGCTGTTGTTTACTAACAGCGAAACTAGAAGCGACGATTGGTAGCGCTTTGCAGTCTGTAATATTACTAGAGTAGGAGCTATACCGGTTCGTTTATCTTATTTCCATCGCAACTACTAATGTTTCTCAGTCTATTAAAATGCAAACACTCAAAATTTAAGACTACATACAATTGTATTATTGAAAAACGTCTACTGATTAGTTTTAGTTCATTAAGTTTTCAAGAAAAAATTAATATTATTCAAAATGATAAACCAACGGCTAGTTTAGAAATTTCGATTACAATATCAAAAGGTACGTAAAATATTCTCTTCCATAATTTATCAAACTTCTCTACGTATGTAAAATATTATACCGCCATTTTCAGACAAATTTATGCACAACAATGTCATGGTTATGCGGTTGTGAGAAGATAAAAAATTGTTCCGTTGGGCTTGCCTTTTATTTAAGCAAGAGAAAAAAATGTAAGGAATGCAAATGGCTTTGACCTGATTCAGTTTTTGGGGAAGACGGAAGCTATCATGAAAAAGGATATTTTTAATAATTATCGATGTTACGTAAACAAATATGTCTCTAATAATAGGTTTAATGATGTAACGAAGTTAAAATTTTTAAATCTCCTAAATACAAAAATTTTTTTAAATGTTCAATAAAATTTTCTGGAAGAAGACTATTTAAATTTAAAACAGAATTTCGAAAACTTTTTCGATCTTGCAAGTTTTGAAAAGTGTGTACTTTCAAAATTCTAACATATATAAAGACACTGCGGTGCATCTTACACTTGACGACTTCACATCTAACAGATGTTTTCCCAGAAGTGTACATTCTCATTTAATAACCTCAACTACTCCGGCAACCACTTCGTCTGCAGTAAGATCGTTCTGAGGAGTGAAACGAATAAAAACGTATTTAAGAAGTACACAAGGTCGCGGAAGTGACTATCTTCATTAGCTTTTTTTTTTATATTGAAAAAGAATTATTGTCAAACTTTAGGAAACGACCATCTTTTCGTGATGATGTAATAGACACTTTCGCAAACAAGAACCGGAAAATTGAATTAATTAACAAAAAGGTGAGACATTTCGTTCCTCTTAATTATTTTTTATTTCTGTTCTGTGTTTAACCGAATTTTACACGTGTTTATTTTCATGTAAAAAATATATTTCATTGTGGCGCTTCCTCAGTTCTAAAATTCACGCTACGCCATTGATTTCCACACAAATCAATTTTCTTCACTGTCAGTAATTCTCTTAAAAATTCGGCACAATTTGTTACTTAGTTTTAGAGATAAAGTTATAGCCGCAATCTAAATTTATTTTCAAATTTTATACATTTTATAGTAATTTATTATAAATACAATTTTAACAAACAAATTTAAGAATAAAATGAAAGCTTACTTAAAAAGGTTTTCGGGTATAACCCATCATCAGTTACGATGGGTTATACCAGAAAATGTGTCTAAGTAAGCTTTCATTTTATTCTTAAATTTGTTCGTTATAATTGTATTTGTAATAAATTATTATATTCGATAATTAAAACAGGGTGTTGAAAGATTCTTTATCTTATAATTTTGTTACTAAAATTATATGGGAATTAATTGCTCATTAGTAGTGTTTTCATTCGAAAACCACTTTGGGATCAACAAAATGATGATTATCATAACCGCTTTATTTTAGGTAAACTTTGGGACGAAGTAGCTAATGAAATGAAATTTACAAGTGCGTGCATTAACATTTGATTTAAAAACGTTTTTGTGTAAATATTTTCTAATTATAAATTATGAATGGAATTTCCATATGGGAAAATTTATGCGCCCGGGATATTAAAAACCTTTTCTTGTGTTAAATAATACGACTAGATTTAAAAATTAAATTTCTATTGCCACATTTACCGTAATATTTTATTTTTTGGAAGCAATATGTTTATCATAAGGTTGTCTTACATATTTGTATGATAAATATTTTGTAATATATGAACTTTAAATTTGATGACGAAAAAATTATGTATATTACAACTGAATATAATTTAATTATTTATAAAAACAGAATCTATCAACAATAATACGAGTAGTAAAAAATAAGTCGTTAAAAAAATTTTAATATTTATAAAGAATATAAGCATAAATTTATTAATAAAATTACCCATCGGATTATATCGAGTTAAAAACGAAAAATATCATCAATTTGTTTAATTTTATCCCGTATAAATTTTACCAACAAACTGTTACATTTTCAAAGAATTATAATAATTCTATTTCAAAAATGATACAGCTGTTAAATATTTTCAAGCTGATGATTAAAAATTAATTTTTTGCTTTAAATTTTTTTAATAATAAACCTGGTCTTTCTTTTTTTTATTTAACTAATTTAAATTCTTTTCTGACACAAAAATATCTTAAAAATATAATCAAAAGTTGAAATATTCTTGTGTAAATATGAATAAAATTTTTCCGCCGGGTTTCTTCTTAATTCTTCATATAAATGATGAAATGCAATTCGCTATGTATGTATATTTCTACTTTTATTTATTTCGTGCACATTACATTTTCTTGTAGTTTTTTTTATTTTTCATTAAATAGAATATTTTTAGCGGAGAATTTCCGGTCAAAACGACATGCATTTTTTTAATCAACATCAAACGTCGGAATGCCGGTGCGTTATTTGAAACGCTTTATTGTGTTCTTCGCTAATTGAGACGTCACTATGTTTTGATACTCTCTCATAGACACTATATTTCTTTTCGCTTTGCTCGTTAGGATTCGGCAGGTCGAAGGGTGACGTAAAGGTGTACAATAACGTGCGCAGGTATATTGAAATTTCTTCGAGTTGAAGAACAGGTTAGTTTTATCTAGTTTTTTTCCAAATAGAATTAAATCAATAGGAATTTTTGTTCACTGAACCGTAGTTAAGAACTGCGTAAATTACTAACCTACAAGAAAACATTCCCACCAGAAAGGGGTCGCTAAATAATGATGCGAAATAGTTTGTTGATTTCGGAAAAGCGGACTTGAAAACACTAGGCTGGTGTACTCAAAAGAAGAAAACCAACAAGCGTTTAATTAATTTATTGTAGTCGATTTTGTGTAATCTTATTATGTGAGTATATTTGTTGATATTGTAGTTTTACGTAATTATTATGTTGTGCAAGTAAGAGTGTGTGCACCGTCGACTTATGCTTTTATTACGAGATAAAAAAAAAAAAAAGTTGTAAATAGTTCCTTCTTTCTTTTGTTTTACATAAGATAGCAGCGTCTCGACAATATTTAAGTGCTTTTCGGCATTCTCATTAGAAGTGAGGTCTTATCTCGGCTTATCTGTAGTGTATTATTGTTACAAATTTAATCGTTTTCCATTGATTAAATTATTACAATACCATTTTAGTCGAAGTAATTTCATGTTAGAGGCACAACGATCCTTTAAGGAGAAATATGCTTTTTAATTAGGTTACGTTACTTTAACTCGAACGTTGTAAACTTT
The DNA here is from genome assembly GCA_039619475.1 of Icerya purchasi. Taxonomy (NCBI): domain Eukaryota; kingdom Metazoa; phylum Arthropoda; class Insecta; order Hemiptera; family Monophlebidae; genus Icerya; species Icerya purchasi. The sequence continues at coordinate 291,369,770 of CM077116.1, forward strand.
TCGTAATGCTCTTCTTACAAAGCAGTGTTTGGTAATTCGTTTTGTGATTTATTCATTTTTGATTGTGTTTTTTTAAGTAAGTATGCATTAGTGCTATAGTATTTTTTCATTTCTTAGTACGAAACAATTACTTTTTCTACCGAATAATAATTGTGATCGTAATAATTTAATTGCAAATCACGAAAACTAAAAATGTAATCAAGATAAGTAATCGTAGGTGGATTGTATAAAAACTAATTTCAGTTTGTTGAACGTTACTGTTGTTAGTTTGTTTTTGTTTGTTTTTTTTTCTCTCTCTAATACAAATAATCGGCGTATCTGTTCAGAATTTGCAGACATAATTTAATCAAAAATCTCCCTCGATCGTCGCCAACATATTTAAATCTGTTTTTATAAGAGTGTGAAGAGTTTGGCAGTAATTTCACTCATCGATAACGTAATTTATTATACTACGTTTGCGAACCGTTTGATTTTTTTTACTTGTATTAAACGTGGACTAAACTGTTAGGCCATGGCCGTCCAGTGATTAATGTTAGACTAGAGGAAACTTAGTTTCCAGACATAATTTAAATCAAATAATTTCTCGTTTTTATTTACTTATTTATCCCAAAATATGAATAAATCATACTCATACTAACGGAATAATGAAGTATTTTTTATTGTTTTTATTTTGTAAGGTTGTAGTCATCAAAATTGTAGAATAGTTCGAATCACTTCGTAAGGTCACAAGTGTAAATGCGTAGAAGTCGCGTGATAAGAGCAGGAGTTTTTTTCTTATTTTTATTCAGTACACCGAAATAGTCGAACTGAAAATAAATCTTTAAAATTTCTTACCAATGCTGGGCGAAGAACTAATGTCTGGTTGCACTGTTACAGAAAGAACCCTGTTGTTTACACGAAGAGATGTCGAAAAGAATTTGTAGATGTATTAGAGGTACTGTTTCAAATTGTAATTTTTTTTGTCACATAGGGGTCCTGTTCTTAATGATTGATCTACCGTGCCGTTACCAACTTTCCCACGTGTGTTATTTCCTACTATAACCTCCCGATGATGAATTCCTCGATTTAATTATTTTTCGATGCGTAGCTACGCCGCAATTTATTTATTTCTACGCGCGTAGATCTGATGAAATTGAGATCTTTTTAATTCCGCTATTTTCAATAGATTTAAATGCCGTGTTAATTTTCTAAAGTACTCAATAAATTAACGTACGCAGTTGAAAAACTTTCTTGTATTCTTTTTTTTTTTTTTTTCTTTGACAAAGTAATTGCCGAATATTATTTCACTTTTTTCTTTTCTTTGATACACTCGTAGTCTTTCAAAGTGGTATTTTTAAATTAATCGTTAGGTTTATTACTTAATATTTAAGTTTTCATAGATCCTGTCCAAATTTCAAAAGTTGCTGATCTTATATCGGAAATTATATTTAATTACGTACATATCTCTAGCTAGTTTCGGTAGATTTATTATTATTCATCATTCGTGTTTGCGATTCTGATCACGTGTTCTTTGAGTGTTCATTTCTTTTTATCGAGCGTTCTGCTTTCTATTCCTGTTTGCTATGACTTGGTCTTCCTACTCTGTATTGCGCCTCTTACATCTCGTCTTTTCTTTCTCCACAAATATCGTTCCAATTAATCCACGGTATTCTTCGTTATATTTCCTTCTTAAATATCGGTCAGATTCAATTCGATATGTAAGCTTTATCAGGTGATATATTTTAAAAATTTATCTACCAGTTCCGGATGCCCAACTCCATCAAAATCTAGCGCTAATTAAGGAACACAGCTGTACTGATCATCTGTTTTTCAAGACATTTCTTAATTATATTTACAATCCTATGTATCTGGTCAATTGTTTGAAAACCAAATTAATTATCGATTACAAAGTTTTGTATTAGTGGTTCCAATCGTCTGAGAAATAATTTTTCAAATAGTTTAAGAAATAATAGGTAATGTGTTAATTGTCTTATACAATTTAAGATCTATCAGAAATTTTCCCGGTTCCGGAACATAATTACTTCAGATACTTTCCAAAGCTGAGACAAAAATATCCAGCTCTTATTATTGTATTAAATATTTGCGTCAATGCCATTTAATATCCTTTTTTGAAAATTATTTCAATAATTTTGCCGACATTAAATCAAACTCCGTGGATTCCTTGCATTCATATTTATTTTATTTCATTGTATATCCGTGCTCGTTTAAAATGACTCTTAAGCACACGTTTACTTGTCAGATCTAGTGTGAATACTTCTGAGTAGTGTAAGTACATACGTTTTTCCGCACGTTAAGGCCGAGTGACGTCGCAACCCTAAAACCGTATGCAGAGTGCAGAAACTGACCTAAGTATTTTATCCAGGGGGCAAAAAGTAACCCAGATTACAGTCTCGGAGCCCAAAATTCACCCAAGTTTGAGACTCCTTAGGCTGTTCCCAACTGATAATCCGAACGCGCACCCTGGGAAAGGGCCGTGACCCCTGCCTCTTAGGCTGAACCTATGCGATAAACGAATTTTTAAAAAGTAACCCAATTTACATTGCGGGAGCTCAGAAACTAACCCTAACTCTGCTGGAACTCTACTTCTAGCCATGTCGGAATGGTAAAAACTACCCCTGATGACTTCATGGCTACTGGAATTCTCCAGCTCCAAGCCTAGAACCACCCCTCACCACCATCAGAACTACCCCCTAACTGCACTAGAATGGCAATCAGAACCGGGTAAGAGAGCCCCCCCACCTTCACCTCAGGCAAGTGGGCCCCGGTGTTCTAGAAAATTGTAGAAAATTCGACCGCGGCGCCTTCGATTCCAGGCATATACAACCCGTGCGATATGGAGGCGATCGTCGCTGTTTCGAAAATAACCATGGCGCCTTTGATTCCCGGCGTACAAAACCCACGTGATAACCAACAACTGCGATGACGACATATAGCACCACTTTTTGCGATAACATTATTATTCGGCACGTTCGCTCGCTTGCTTAATTTTTTCTGAAGAAAAGATAAGATCAATTCTGGAAAATGTACTATAGGAGGAATTGAAGTGCGTGTGATTTGGGGGTGTAAGCAGAATTAGATCACTGGACAAGACACTGTTAACAATCGTAGTCCCCCGTCGACACTGCGCTCACGAGATATGGCTTAACTGTGGAAAGCAAGTACATCAGGCCATCTCGGTCAGTTGTACGATAAAATTACGCACGTAATTTACATAATCCGAGGTAGCGATGATTTTTGTAATGAAAGTCTGAAGCTCCTGAAAGGAAAAGGCGAAGGCCGCATGGTCGGGAAGGAATAAAGAACTGACTTCACCTATCAGGATATTTATGTCCGGTGTTGATGATAGAAGGTTGGGGTGTAGGAGGAGGAGGAACGGGAGATGAGGGAATATCAACACGTGTCTGGTTAGACAACGTATCCATTTTCTCGGGGAATGGTGCGTTTTACGAGGGGCTGCACTGGGAAATTCGGTTGTGATTGTGCTGCCTCCGGTGTAGGCCGGTGCGGTCTCTTTATTTTGCTCGATGATTGGACATTCATCCATTACCTCGACAGCTTTATTTCTATGGGAGGTGATCTCCATTGGGAGATCTTCCAGCCCTTTATTCTTGCAGTTGCGGCAGACATGATCAGCTAAGTTAATAAAAACACAGTGTTGGATGCCACTATGTTTTTAAATGAAGGACTCTGGAATTTCTTTACAGTTTACTTGCTCAATGTAAACCTGCCTACCGAAGGAGATGATGTGTCCAAATTCATCATCTAGCAGGCAAACGCGTAAAATAGCGATAGGAGTAAATCATTTTAGCAAAAGAAAAGAGGCATAATTGTATAACGCCTCATTAGGTATCGTCGCTGATACGTTGGAAAAAATTGATATGTTTGCTGGGTTTCACATTTAATGCGCTACCGGTTTTGTTTTTTATTGCTACAAAGTAGTCGCGAATTGAACAGGGAGGCAAGGACGGCAGCAATATTCCATTTTTGTTATTGGCTGGCGAGAAAGAAGTTAATGGAGAAATTTTAGATTTTGATGATTTGACAGCATTAGCAAAAGAGAGAGTTTTTGAATTATCGGGATTGTTACAGATAGCCGGCGAGCGGCCATCAGAAATCGAATCATTACCGAGACCGGAAAAGGGAATATTCGGAAATATCGCTTGTTGTGGCAAAGTAGTGGTATTAATGGTAACAGTGTTGACGGTAAGGTTTGTGTTAGTGAGTGAACCGGACGACTGTACAAGTGTAAGTCGAGAAGCAGCGGAAATAGTGTGTGTGTGTGGTGAGATGTATGTATTTGGGGTACGTTAGTGCGGTCAGATTGCTGTTTAACGGTAGCAGTAGATAATGGAACGGACTCACCAGTACCGGTTGGCTTAGTGCACTTATTGGTGAAAGCAGCGGACGCAGTTCTGCCAGTGGTGGAAGCGGATATCGGCGGTGAGTTCGCAGGGGACGACTTGGCAGTTGTCGTGTTTGTGGACGGTTTATGATTCCGCTACATATTGATGCCACAGAACGACGCAACAATAGATCAACGATCGGCTTATCAGCTAATAGAACAAAGCAAACTCGGAACGAACGCAATACGATACAACTTTATCAACGTTATTTCAACCCGAATTTTCCCCGTTCATCTTTAAAATTGTTCTTCGTCGATGTTTACAAAATACAATTACGCAATTTTCTAAAAAGTTAACAATTCCCATCTACGAAATAGACTTATTTCTTCACACACTACAAAATGATGTTTTCTTAAACGTCATTTATCTTATAGTAAATTACTATTTTTCGCAGAATGTAGTTTTCTTATCTATGAAAACTAAATCGTAAATGCCCGTTTTAGTATAGTAAAAAATAAGTGCATCATGAATGTTGTTTAAAACTTTATAATAACTGTAACCCTATAAAGGTTAAATACGTGATGTCGCTAAACACCCGGTTTACATTTTGTTACTTACTATTGTTATTATATGTAGGAATCAAATTTTCATTCATTAAGCTGCCGGGCAGCTGAATCAATCTCACCTTTCGATTTCAATGATATTAATATTGTCATCCGACTGTTTCTTAAACGTATTATACTCAGTATGGTTATTAGCTCCGTACGGTTGCTTTAAAATCAATGATTTACCCCTTGGAAAATAATCGACTACGAAGTCGTCATTGTCATATCAATATTACTTTGAAAAATTTCTTTGACAATAGAAAAATCGAATAAGCTAGGTAACTTTTTATGGTTAATAGGCCAACGCCTATGGAATAACATTTGCTCACTGTAAGGACCTTTTCGTCTAGTTGTGGTTATTCTCCAGCCCCAGTGTGTGCGTTTAGAATTAAAATCGCTTCGTATAAAATAAATTAAGGACTAAGGGCATGTTAAAATACTCTGTCCATATATTAATTTTCAATTGTTTACCAGTAAGCCGGACGATTTAGATCTAAAATATGCCCAAATATGAAAAATTTATGAATGAGTCTATTTCCGGCTTAAAAATAAGTAAAAAATACTGAAATATCAACCCCGGAGTTTCTATAAATTTCAGTTCCAGAGCACGGTTCTTTATCATAAAATGGGAACTGAAACAGTGCTCTTTTTGGATTTTCTCAATTATCTCGAGGAATAAGCCTCTAATCGACTTGAGATATACTTGTCAAATTTGTTCCTTATTAAATTTTCTACAAAAATAGTCATGTAAGAAATTTCAAAAAAAATTTTAACTATTGTAAAATTAGCTCTGAAGTTTAAAAAAAGAAAAATTTTAATTTGCAATAGAATAAAGAATTTTTGTCGAATATCCTTCAGGAAGAATAGCTCTTGGGGTGCTTAAAATGTATACAGAATCTCATTTAACAAATTCAATATAGCAAGCTATTGCCAAATTCCAAAATTGGAAATTGCATGTGGGAGCGTTTTTACAAAACATAACAAATTAGCATGAAACCACTGGGATTTATATTTTTTTATTGACAAACAAACTTTTTAGTTGCAAAAAACAAAAAAAAAATGGCATTGCTAAGGACCATATTTTTGCGAATTTTGTTCTTGTGTGCAGGAAAAAGGGAACCTAAAGCATTTGAAAATTAAATTCTGGCAACATGTTGAGGGACAAAATGTTTTTTTGTTGTTATCTTCCACATCCGATATAGCCGTACATACTTACTAAATACATTAAATACAACAAAAATTTGACATATACCTTTGACTGCGGGAAGCAGCCCAAAAATATCCACAGTCACAATGTCTAAGAAACCAGTAGGTTGATAGCTACATAGAGGCCCAGTTACGCTCTGTAGATAAGACTTCAGAGATCACATCTCTAGACGACATGATTAGCTTGACGCCTCATTCCTGGAAAATAGCACTTTTGTATCAACAAATAAGTACGAAGCTGTCCTTGATAACCATATCTCACATGGAAATCCCAAATCAACTCTTGTGTGCCTCGCCACCAAGACTTTCTTTTGTCTTATAAAACAATTCACCCTCATGAATATAATAAAATTAACATAATTTTTCAGAATCTTCTTAATTCTTCATGACGACGTTCCATCTTGCCGTTGGTCCTGCACCAAATCTACAAACAACGCCCTAATCCAGACCTCCTTAAACCTACAATAGATGTAATGAAAGCACAGTCTTTCTTTCCATCGATCTCATCATTTACACCATATCTGGATAGCATATCAGCCACCATGTTCATTCTCCCTGAAAAATGTTCAATGTGAATATGGAAGTTCTGTAGGTATAATATCCATCGGGTGAGATAATGATTTCTCTACTTGGAATCCTGTAAGAACTTCACACTCATATGATCGGAGAGAATGACCGTGCAAAAACTTCCTACGATTAACCGGAATTTCTTCATGCAGTACAACACCGCCAATAATTCTTTTTCCGTGGTATAATAATTCGCCGAGGTAAAATAATTCGCCGAAGTAATTGGTCGCGATTCTTCTTCCTCTCCGTACTGAAACAAATAGCCTCCTATTGCCCGTTGAGATATGTCACTACATATATAAAATTCTCTACTATAATTTGTAAGTTTTAGGCGTGTTCGGAAAAGGTCTCCTTAAACTTGATAAAGGCCTTATTCACATCCTTAGTTCAGAAAAATGGAATTTTGTTATTTATAAGGCGAGAAATAAGCTCCAGTAAGCCCGCATGGGAATGAATAAATTTTCGAAAAAAATTGCACAATCCTATAAAGAATTGCACCTGTTTCTTATCTGTAGGTAGTGGAAAGTTTTTCATTTTTTCATTTTTTCAGTTTACATGGATAATCCCCAAGTTGTTAATCAGTATCCTAGAAAGATAACCTTTCCCTTACCAAACGATGACCTATTTATATTAACGGTTAGGCTAGCTAGGATTAATCTTTCTAAAACGACAAATAAATGTTCCAGGTGATCTTCTTCCGATTTGGACAGCACGTGACCCTTAAAGACAAAGGCCGTATATTTCCTCAAATTAACATGCAGGGAAATTCGCATGAAGCTCAATATATTAAATCGAGACTACTTGAAAAGGAGAATTCTTAGTATCGATATAATATCTCGTCCACAGCAAGCGGTTGATTATTTTCAGTAAGGGTGATCTTATTTATTTCTCTCACGTCCAAGCAGAGCTGAATTTGCCCGTTCATTTTGAAAACAGGCACTAAGGGTGAAGCATATATGGAGATATAGAATAGCTTATCATCCCTCGTTCTATCATACAAACAATTTTTTCACCCACGGCCTTCCTCTTAGACATTAGGATCGGATAGGATTTCCATCTTTGAAAAACATCATACTCTTTCACAGTAATTGTACACTCGTACATGTTTCATCTATTAGGAAATGGAGAAAATACCTCCAAGACTTCACCCAATACTTAGGCTAGATATGGATGGAAGTTTGGACAGAAATCCGATTCTTCCACTTCCTTATTTATAACTGAAATATGGTCAAACTCCTCCGTTCCCACTTTCAACCTGTATCAAAAGCTCCTTGAGTCGCACATTCCTCCTCATCAGATACGATAAATCCGCACCACAGGCTATTCTTGTCTATAATTGTCACCATATTGTGTCGTTTCTCAGATTTTATTTCTAAATTCATTCTGGAAAAAATTTATCTCTACTGAGTAGTTCTGTAGAAAATTCATCTCTAGTATCACCGGAACGTTTAAATTCTTGATAACAATAACCTATATATCATATTGCACATCATTAATACATATAGGGAAGTAAGCTTGTAGAACCACAGACTTTTGGGTTTTTACACACGCTCCTAGAATTTTTAAATTATGTGCTGGTAAAATCGGCAAACCTCTTTTCACAATTTTTGCACCAATTACTTCCCATACTCCTTGATCAATAGAGAACCAGTATCGATCACGGCTCGATAGTTAAACTAAAAAAAAGATACTTTAATGTGTGGAATAAAACCAAACTTAAACTTAAACTACTTTGATGGACAATAATGAACAAAAACGAGAGAGCACATGGATGAAAGAAATGCCGACGATCAGTTAAAACTTCTCGACAGCTCTTGGATACGAAATGTGCGAATAATCGTGCAACAATGCAAATGATCGTTCAACAACTACCTTTTGAATACCCAGAACTGTATTCGATAACGGGCGTGTGAATTTCTTAATAGATTCCTTGATCTTAGAAATATTATTTTTTCTATAGTAATAACCACTACAGCTGTCTTCTATATCAAGCCCTAAGCTATGCTTGGCAAATTGAAAGAGATAGTAATCCCCGATTAATTCACTATTGTCGAACATCAGAATGGTTGATTTATAGAATGCATCTGAATTAATGCCATTACAATGATTGTTAGTATTACTGTTACGATAGTTATTGTTACTGTGATAATTAGTGTGATTACCATCGTTATTATTACAATAATTATGGTAGTTAGTGTTATTATTGTTAATTGTGGTATAATGATCTGTACGATTACTTGTTCCACGGCTATGATGATCTTTTAATGCACGCTACTGGCCATGGAATCGTTATATTATTTACGCTAGAGACTATCCTATTATTTAGAGCATTATCCTCATACCGACTACCGACTCCTTCGATTAATTTCCCTTATGTTGCAGTATAGTTCTTCTTTAGTACTAGTTTTCATAACCAACAACATTTTTTGTATATCACATGGAAATTTTCTTATTAAAAGTTCAACAAACTCTCGTTCCTCAACCATTGGTTCCAAGTACTTCATTTTTTTAAACCAGGCAATAACATATTTTTCGATATCTTGAACGGCATTCTATTTTTCGTTTGGAGAGTACAATTTTCGTCTCAATTTAATCTGGTCACCACGTCCTCAATAGTTCTCAATCCGTTTACTTCTTGTTTCTGCTCAGATATTATAATGGGTTAAGAATATCATAGCCCGTTCTTGAAGTGATCCATCTATCCTTGAAAACAGAAAAATTATCTTCTCTCTGTCGTCACTTACTTCCAGACGCTTGATCCACTTTTCCATTACTGTCACATACTCCACAATGCGAATACTAGGAATTTTCCTCCATACCCGGTTAACCCTTTCTCAGGTGAACCCACCGAAGCCGTTCTTATTCTCTAGTAGATTTGTCTGCTGAAAATACCTTTAATTTCTCCAATTGTTTTTTCATTTTTTTCACATCCTCTCCTAAACTACTAATCTGTATCTTTTCTGCTATTACATTATCAGTGGACTTTCCCCCCATAGTATCTAATTCGATTAACTTTTTATTATAATTGTTTAAATTTTCGGTAGTCTCTTTCTTGAGCTCCTCTATTTTATTTTTTTATTTACCCAGATATAGTACCATTGAGCCTCCCCAAGTTTCCGCTACCTGTGCCTTTATCACCACATATCTAGCGTGTACTATGTACATACGTCGCTAGTACGCAGCACATAGCCATTCCCCAAGAGCAGTACACTCGGCCTGCGGCGACATCTTCTCACAACACACACTCTCGCACATCCCGATGAAGCTTTGTTGGTTAGTGTGCAGCGCAAGACGCAAACGAAACAATATTTATTACAACTAAAGACATTATCATTTATACATCGCTTACATACCAAAAGAAAGCGTCACAAACCCCGATGGGTATCAATGTACAAAAATCAACACGAGATTATATGAGTTGTTTTGAAAACTGAAAAGCATTTGACCTTAGAAAAATTTAAAACTAAAAAACAAAAGGCATCCGATGTTATCAGATGTAAAGTTGAAGGAGTAAACAAAATGTGACATGTTATTTTTTTTATTTGGTGAAATAAAAGATGTATAATAGAAGCTCCTAACCCTGCTAACTTCCCTCTCCTTCCAAATTTATCTTCCACCACCGCAAAGAGGAAACGAACAAAACTACCCCAGCAGTTCTTCTTCCTTTTATATTACAATTCCCGTCCTAAAACATTACTCAAATTCAAAAACTCAAAATCCTCTCAACAAATATTATTCTAATCTATCCAGTAGTGCTTTCACAAAAGGCTACCGTTTCGATGCTTCTAAGCTTCCCTCCTTCTTTTTTCCTACCATGGGCGCGCCATCAGCCTTGACCCAACAACATGATAAATTAAGAGATAGAACTAAATAGCCAGGCGGTCAGAAATGGAACTCACAAAGGACAGCAGCAGCGGAACAACTGAAGGCAATAGGATGGAAAGGATATAAGTAGCATTAAAAGGAGTAGGAAGACCAAAGCTAAAAGTTAGGCGTAAAGAAGGGAGCGTTCGTTAGAGAGTGCAGAACATTAGAAAATGATATGATTTGAGTCACAAATATAAGAAGGCTCAGAAGAGTAAAGAGAGCAAAAAGGAGAAGGGGACAAAGCGAATCGAAATCGAGAAGAAGAGAGTAGAGAATGATTGATTTTGAATCTAATTAAGGAAACAAACAGTTGAACGACGACAGACAGGAATGGAATGAAACCAAGGCAGGAAACAAGAAACCGGTTGAATAAGACGGTACTGCGACAAGCAATTTGAGAATAAAGACGGATACATTTCCAACCAAAGTCTGGAATGATTAGAGCGTGACAGAGAAAGAAGGTCTGAAGAAGGGAAAGAGTCGAGGAAAGGACCATTGCGGGCGGCTGAACGAGCTAAAGAGTCAGCTGAGTCATTGCCCTCTATATTAGAATGACTAGGAACCCATTGAAAGTCTATAAGAATGGAACGGGACGAAAACAAAGAGGATACGAGAGATCGAATAGAGAGAGTTATACCGTCAGAGGAATGAGAAGAAGGAGAGGAGATGGCTTGAAGAACGCCTTTGGAATCGGAAACGATCAGGAATTTGTGAAACTCACTTGTAGCGGATATAAAATGAATGGCACGAGGAATTGAGATCGATTCGGCCGAAAAGATAGAGCAGAAAGAAGGAAGTCTGAAAGACTCAGAGTGCAGGAACGTAGCAGACGTATACGCATCACCCACGCCTCCATCACTCTTGAAGCCATTCGTCAATATTAAGACATGGGAAGAAAAAGAAGAGTCCAGCAGCTGAAGGAATTCGAAGTTGAGTACATTGTGAGAGGAAGAATTATCTCGGATCAGGAGGGAGGAGAAATTGATAGAGTGCCATATGCTATTAAAATCAAAAGCAAAACTGTTATAAGAGGGAACGTAGGGAGTAAAATTGGAAACATGAGCAGCTATATACGATAGAATCGGAATTCTATGAGGCGCCAAGCACTAGTGATTTTTGATATGAAGATAGGAAGGAATAAGATTGGATGAAGAAGTGAGGAGGCATTTTATTAAAAAACGATAACCAAGGAGTGGACGACGAATGGATAGAGGTTGAGTGGTAGATTCAGATAAAATCGCAGGAATAGGAGAAGATTCTAAGCGCCAATGCATAGACGAAGGCTGGAATTTTGAATTGAATCAAGTTTCGAAAGGAGAGATTTGGAGGCCTTGCCATAAATAAAGAAGCAATAGTCGAATTTGGACCGAATAACAGATTTGTACAGAATCAAAAGAATGCATAGGTCGCCACCTCGTCTGTAAGCTCCCCTCATTTCCTCTAACAATCCTTTCTGCCTCTAAAATCACAAATACTGAATCATCTGCAAGCGTTAATAACGTTTCCCTCTGCTCTCATCAATATCCTCAATTTAGAAAATAAAGTCTTAGCCATATGTCAAGTTTTACAATCTTGGACATAGCTAACCAGATACGTTCTCTGACTTTAAGTTTCCCATTTGTTTACTATTTTTCCTTCTTTCCTTCTCCAATTACTCCTTTTAAGTTACACAAATTTCAATCCTATTTCCATACTATTATCTATAATTCCAATCAGTCATAAAATTGTCATAGGTTCTCTTTCTTCTTTTTTTTTATGGCGCTTCGTCGACGTTGCTTGCTGCCTTTAATTAGGTTAGTTGATAGCATGCGACAGTCCACATGCAATAATTTATTTGAACAGTGCAAGCCTTTATCGTATATTTTCATTTCCCACTTAGCGTTCCTTCGTTGCTGCTTGCCTCCTTTAACTAGGTTGGTTGATAGCATACGAGGACTCAGTCGCAATGATTGTTTTGAGCGACATCCCATTCGCAGCTTTTGATGTTCAAACTTTATTTCCGCTTAATTCTCCTTATCCCAATCTAGTTTGTATCTCTATTCCTCACCATTCTTCTAGTCACCTAAATGTTATATCCGCTTTTATTTCTCCTACTTACGATTTCGCAACTTTCCTTTTCAGTTATTTACTAATGCACTTTCTCACCCATTCTTCATTGGCGGTGATTGGAATAAGTTTACATTTTACACACTTTACTTAGTGAATTATATAATGATACGGATTCGGTACTTGCAGCGCTATCTTTTAACGATGTCCGAGTTAGAAAATATTCTCTGAAATATCATTAATTCACGATCTCTCGGACATCGTTCTTTTTAGCCGTCGCTTTGCCTTGTCAAGTATGCTTACTCGGCCAAAACCGAAAATCCCGTGCCTGTTCGTTCGATCAGTTGCACCGGGATGATACTGCACTAGTGTCTGTGTAGTGGTTGTGGTCGAGGGCTAAGGCAGTGACATGTGCTTGCGGCGAAAGCGCGCATCCGAACAGTGTGGCGAATGACATTGAGCGAGCGGAGATTTTTAATGTATCCCGCCAAAAGTCAGGCAGGGCAGTAAGTGCGGTGATCGACGCAGAAGTATTCTTCTAGAAACTTCTGCGTAGCCTTTATCGCCGTAGCACGGAACACATTGTTCGTTCGCTTATATTTCTGGTCGCCGTAGTCGTAATTGATAGTTACCACGTTTTTGTTTTGTTGTTCGTTCATCTAGTCGATCGATACCGTTTTTTCGCGCGTTACGAAGAGCGCCATGCGGTAAAGTTAACCTTTTTTTCGGATATCATTTATGTGCCGCGTAAAGAATTACATGTGTTTTAAAAGCCTAATGCTCGTTATTTTTTATCTTCATCTCCGTGTGACTGGCTTACGGAAGAGAAAGACATCGAAGGGAAAAGTCAGGATTTGTGACTCTAGCTGCCCGGAAGCAGGGACTTAGAAAAGTTAAAGAATTTGTTACACTGGCGAGCCCGAACTGCTAAAGAAAAGTCAATTTGTAACACGGGCACCCGAAATCAGGGACGCAATAGTCAATTTGTAATACTAGCGCATCCGAACTGAGGGACTCGAAATGGACCCGGAAAAGAAAAATATTCAATTTCGATAGAAGAAACACAGCGAAGGAAACAGCCAAGCTGCAACAACAGATAAGCTTTTAAAGTTTTATTGTCTCCCCGCGGCCTACTTCTTTAGGGTGTATTATACCTATTTTGTTTACGTATTTACGTTAAATTTTTTATGAAATGTTATTATCTGACATATAAATCGTTTTTTGTTTTTTTTGGTTCGTAGTGATTATCGTATTATTAATATTATTTGTCTGTAGATAAGCCCAATTACGTAATTTTATCTCGTGCATATACCCTGCCTGAGAAAATGGACGATAGGGATCTATCTAGAGTGGTGACAACTAGGGGAGATTATAGAAACCCCAAACCTGTCCTCGCCGATACGAGCGACGAAGAGAAGGGTGAGATAGAAGACCCGGACGGTTCAATAGCAGAAAGCTATGACCCACCCAGTCCGCAGGAAAGAGGATTTACTGATCCAGGTCCATCTTTCCTAGTAAAAAAAAAAACAACTGATACGGAAGAGAGTATACCCGACATGAGGGATATTTTAAAAATGTTCGAACATCTGGATAAAAAATCCGACGAAAATAAAAAAATGTTCGAACATCTGGATAAAAAATCCGACGAAAATAAAAAAATGTTCGAGCATCAAAATAAAAAAATGTTCGAACATCTGGATAAAAAAACCGACGAAAATAAAAAAATGTTCGAACATCTGGATAAAAAATCCGACGAAAATAAAAAAATGTTCGAACATCTGGATAAGAAATCAGACGAATTAAGAGATGGGATGCAAAGGAGCATTCGAGAATTTAAAGAGGATTTAACGAGAGAGATTAATAAAATTGAAAAAAAATATGAAGTAGTAAGTAATAAAGTGGAACAAGTAGAGGAAAAAAACAGAAATTTAACCTCTTATGTCAAGGAGTTGGCTGTAAAGGTGAAGAGAGTAGAGGATGTGGAAAGCAGTTCAAATGAAAAAATAGGGGGTTTGTCGTCCGCCGTGGTACGAATAGAAAAAAATTTAGAGGAAGAGAAAGAACGTTGGTCAGAGCTTGGCGAGAACGTGGAGAATCTCGAAAATAAAATGAGATCGGTAGAACAAAATGAGCTAAATTTCGTGGGATATCGATTAACTACTTCGGGAGTGTCTATGCAGTCGGAAAAGATAGCGAAAATAAAAAATTTTCCTCCTCCAAACAATCGAGATCAGGTCATGTCATTCCTCGGCATGTGCAATTTTTACCGTAAATTTATAAAGTCATATGCAGAGATTATCCAACCTATATCAGTATTAGTTAGTAATAAGGTCCCGTTTGTCTGGGACGAGGAACATGATCGAGCGTTTCAGCAATTCAAAGATGCGTTCGCTGAACACATTAAATTACAAACTCCTGATTATAAGAAAGAATTCATTGTATGTTCTGACGCGTCCGACCGAGCGGTTGGTGGCTCGCTATCGCAATTAGACGAGCAAGGTGATCCGCGGCCGATCATGTTCGTGAGTCGGCTGCTAACAGGTGTAGAGAGAAACTACTTTACAACTGAAAAAGAGTTGTTGGCCACCATTTTCTGTTTAAAAAAGTTTCGCATAATCATTGAGGGATATCCGATAATAATAATGACTGACCATAAAAGTTTAAAGTTTTTAAAAGAATCTCGGTGGCAAAATGCACGCCTAACAAGGTGGACTCTTTATCTACAAAACTTCGATTTGAGACTGGAGTATGTTCCCGGGAAAGAAAACGTTGTCGCGGATATGCTAACACGAAATCTAGGTAATATTCCCGAGATAAACAGTGATGTTGCGTTAATTGCCTTTTTCAACAAGTCTACTCAAAGTATAATTAAGGAATTGTTCCGTAATCTTGCAGAGGACCAGCGAGCAGATAAATCTTGGGGATGTGTTATAAAAAATATTGAATGTATAGAGAAATTGCGCAGATTTTATCGCATACATAAGGATTTATTATTTTTCCGCAGTAGAGTAAGTGAATTGTGGCGGATATGTATACCTAGTGCACATGTCGAGGAGCTGATCTGGTTAACACATACTAAATACGCGCACCCTGGACAGCTCCGTACTTATTTGCTGATCTCCCGTACATGTCATTTTTTAAAGATGCGAAATACGATCAATAAAGTAATTAAACGTTGTGAATTATGCAAAAAAACAAAACCATATACGGCGAAATCCATCGGTCCTTTAACAAGCTACTCCCCGCAAGGTCCACTTGACATCGTTGCGGTTGATGTTTTTGGCCCGTTGCCCATTGTAAAAGGGATGAACCAAATATTTGTACTATATGACACTTTCTCAAAATACGTCAAGTTCTACCCAATGAAGAGGCTAACGAGTGTAAATTTAATATCGAAGGTGAATCATTTTATCAGTACAGTAGGAAAAATGAACACTATCGTTTCGGACAACGCCACAGTATTTACTAGTCAGCGCTGGTACGCCTTTTTCGAGAGTAGGGACATCGAAGTGCGGCATATAGCCGCCTATTGCCCGAAAAACAATCCGGCCGAAAGGGTCAACTTTGAATTAGGTAAGTCAATCAGGTGTTTGTGTCATAAACGTCACACCAACTGGCTGACACATCTCGCGGGAATCGAGGCATGTTTCAATAACATCCCGAGTACTATTACCGGATATATTCCGAGTGAGGTGATTTATAGAGAGAATCATTGTCATCTCATTAGCGAAGTAATTGCGTTTCCGGAGGTGGAGGATAGACAAACTCATGAGAGTATCATAGAAACAATAAAAGCTCGATTAGAACGCCTCAATAATGCGCACCGAAAAAAGCAGGTAGAAAAGAATAACATAAGGGAATATAACGTAGGAGATCATATATATATAAAGAACCATGTCCTATCTAATAAGGCGAAAAAACGCATATTACCTAAAAGATCTTACTCGCGAAAACAATTACGTAATACGCAATATCATCGATTTAAGACCCGCATAAAAAAAAAAGAAAATATATATAAAAGTGAAAATACTTCCCTCGTAAATAAATTTTCTAAACGAATTTTTTTATTTTTTTAGAATTTTCTTCCGTATAATTTTTTTGTTGTTTGCCTTGTCCTGTTTGACAATACCAATTAAGGGAGCTCGCGGTTTCGCGGAGCTATTTACGTATATCGCTATCGGGAACAATCGGCGTGCTCGTCAAAAAATAAAGTCCTGTTAAAAAGGCGATCCTATTCATCTATAACATCTGGCGGCGCAGAACTAGGAAGTCAAGATGTAAGGGCCTGGAGTTGGTTCGTTGGCATCCTTGCATTTATTTTATTTTTCTTTAGCGCGGCTGCGTAGGATTTGTAAATCCTTTAAAGGTAGTCCATGTCTTCTATAACATCTGGCGGCGTACTTGGAGGCGGCCACGGCGTATGTTTCCACGGAACCTATTATAGAGGTGCTCCATTTTGTAATAACATCTGGCTGCGACCGTGGTGCGTCTGGGTACGTGTGAATCAGTGCGACTCGGAAAGTCAAGTTTTTCCACGTTTTCACAGAGTTTTTTCTTAACATCCCTTTGTTGTGCTCTGGCGTCATAAAGTCGGTTTATTGTTCCGGGTGATAGTCGGTGTACGGGGGGTAGTTTCCGGGGTCGCGAGATCCTAGCATGATTGGTATCTGTTGAGATCGTTTACAGGACAGATTTGGCAAACAGGGAAGTCATTATTTATATATTCGCTAGTATTATATTCACGCATTAATGCATGTACAAGTTTGCACGGGAAGTTTTGTTTACTTGTTCCAGTTTATTTTCACTCTGTAAGTCTCGATTCTTCACGTTCAATTTAAGTTCTGCTCGCGAACATTTTACAGAATAAAATTGTATTCACATCCATGTATGAGCAAAATTGATGCCGTTAATCATGGAGTTTGTTTATTTACATCGACTTAATCGAGGCAATGCGCATCCGATTGGTGAATGTGTACTCGACTTGTCGAATTTTCGTCCGTTAGACATTTATTAATCTTGAGAAATAATAAAAATAACAATTAAGAGAAGAGGTATGTATCATCTGGGCATTTTGCTTCGGATAGCGGTCTTGCAGTTTTTTTTCCGAGAAAAAAAAAAAAAAAAACTTGCTTTTCTTCCGTCATTATTGTCTAAACATCTTTGAGTCAAAGTTACTCACGGGTCACCACTCTGGATCCTATTTCCCGAGTATAAGTGAGGTGTGGGTGAGAATTAATGGAATGTCGCCATATTATTTTTAACACCTCGGCACCGTAAATCGTTCACTATATGCGGCGTAGGGAATTGTAAATTTTCGTTACGTTACGGTAAACATTTATAGTTAGTTTGTTTATATTTAT
Organism: Icerya purchasi; assembly: GCA_039619475.1. Lineage (NCBI taxonomy): Eukaryota > Metazoa > Arthropoda > Insecta > Hemiptera > Monophlebidae > Icerya > Icerya purchasi. The sequence goes on from CM077116.1 coordinate 291,387,764, forward strand.
TTTAGTGATTGCGGTCAATATTATGTATAGGTGAATTGTTTTGTTGAACCTCCGATGTCGCAGGCAGATCGGAGGGTAGCGGAACGTGTTAATGACGTCTTAATATAATGTATAATTTTTCAGGAATTTTCTTGTTGTGTTATTGTGCGAGTGTGAGTGCCCACGACTAGAAATGCAATTTTGCTAATTATTCAGACATTTTTTTTGTTTTGTTTGTCTTGTTTTGTTGGTTTTTAATTTAATTTCCGGTGGCATGCGCCGTGGGAAGGCATGCTAGGTAATGGTAGGAAGTTGGTTTTCATCTGATATGTAGGGGTGTCTGTCTGGGATAAGCCAATTGGGGGGTCCCATGTGTCGGACGTGGCCGCGCACCACCTCTACAATTATATACAGGGTGGCTCGGTTACACGTTCGTGCATGTTTGGTCAGGGGTGTCGAAAGGGGGGCTCTCATTTTCTCTTGTGGTAGGCCAATGGGGGTGTTTCCGCACTTCGCATGGTATCCGAGTGCACCATTTTGGGCCGTGGTGGCATAGTATTTTTTTTAGGAATTGATTTTCGGTGGCTCGGGTACATGCAAGGCTTGTAATCTTTCTGTTGTCTTAATGATGGTTATTTTGAAATTTCACCGTACACTTCAGTTTATTGAATATGGTCTTAGTACTTCGTTTTGATAATATGACTTGAGGTCATTATTAGCCCTATTCAAGTATTGTTTGTTATTAATAGATTTTGTTGGAGTTTCGTCCACCGTTGTAGTCATGGGTGATAATAATTTTTTTTTATATTTTCTGAATTAATGTTGTTAGTAGATATTCGTTTGGTCCCTGTGAGGACATGCATAGCTCTAGTCGTGTGGAGATTCTGATTTTTTCCGCAATTTTATTTATTTATTTGTTTGTATTTGTTTAGTCGTTCCAATGCCGTTGTGCGGTATGCGTGTGGTATGTTTGAGGAATGGGTGAATCTGAACGGTAGCGTTATGTTTAGAGCTCTGTGGTTCAACACTGGATGCTCCGAATCCGTAAATTCTTTCACACCTTGGTCTTCATCCAAAAACTTCCGTTTTGGATGGAAATTGGGGTGGGGCAGTGATACGGATTCGGTACTTGCAGCGCTATCTTTTAACGATGTCCGAGTTAGAAAATATTCTCTGAAATATCATTAATTCACGATCTCTCGGACATCGTTCTTTTTAGCCGTCGCTTTGCCTTGTCAAGTATGCTTACTCGGCCAAAACCGAAAATCCCGTGCCTGTTCGTTCGATCAGTTGCACCGGGATGATACTGCACTAGTGTCTGTGTAGTGGTTGTGGTCGAGGGCTAAGGCAGTGACATGTGCTTGCGGCGAAAGCGCGCATCCGAACAGTGTGGCGAATGACATTGAGCGAGCGGAGATTTTTAATGTATCCCGCCAAAAGTCAGGCAGGGCAGTAAGTGCGGTGATCGACGCAGAAGTATTCTTCTAGAAACTTCTGCGTAGCCTTTATCGCCGTAGCACGGAACACATTGTTCGTTCGCTTATATTTCTGGTCGCCGTAGTCGTAATTGATAGTTACCACGTTTTTGTTTTGTTGTTCGTTCATCTAGTCGATCGATACCGTTTTTTCGCGCGTTACGAAGAGCGCCATGCGGTAAAGTTAACCTTTTTTTCGGATATCATTTATGTGCCGCGTAAAGAATTACATGTGTTTTAAAAGCCTAATGCTCGTTATTTTTTATCTTCATCTCCGTGTGACTGGCTTACGGAAGAGAAAGACATCGAAGGGAAAAGTCAGGATTTGTGACTCTAGCTGCCCGGAAGCAGGGACTTAGAAAAGTTAAAGAATTTGTTACACTGGCGAGCCCGAACTGCTAAAGAAAAGTCAATTTGTAACACGGGCACCCGAAATCAGGGACGCAATAGTCAATTTGTAATAATAATTAATTGAATTTTAATGAATGAAGAAGCCACATCCGTTTTATTTTCTTTCTAATGTAATAACACTTACAAGCCAATGCAATAATATTAAGTATCTGTTTCAGAAATTTAAAAAACTGACCGATATGAAATTATCCAAATTATTGATTTATCCGATCAAATCGTGCCACTCGTTTGAACTTAATTCAGAATGGCCATTATGCGAAACTGGATTAAAATACGACCGCAAGTGGATGATAATTGATCGTTTCAGTAGATTTGTATCTCAAAGAAAGCTACCGAAATTATGTTTCATTAAACCGATTGTTAATCTAAATACTAAAATGTTGCACATTTCTTATGACGGTAATAATCTTTTTTGTAAATATAATTATTTTATCATAATTTTATAAAGATTATGTTCCATACAGTTATTTAATTAATTTATGCCATGAATATGGAGTAAGTGACTCCGAAACATGTCGGCACATTTTAATTTTTAATTTTAAAAATAATTTTTGTTAAATAAAGATTTTATATTGTTTAATAATTTATAATTCATTTTTACAAACATGTTTAGCATAATATTTATAATGGAAATATTAAAAATGATATTAATAGTGTTATAGTTTACACGAAATTAATTGTAAATAATTCTATTTCCACTAAAAATCAACACTCGAATTTTTTTGTTTGATATAAAAATTATTGAAAAAAAATTAATTCCTTTCAAATTTCTGCATTGCACAGATCTTATTACTAAATGGAACTAATCTTCTTTCTTCATTAGTTTTTTGCTTTGATTTTTTTTTCCTTTTCAAATTCTTACAAGGGTTGTCAGCTGTGCCCATGATATTTTGACATTTTGATAATTTGCCGTAGTGCGTGTTCTTGTAAATTTTTTCTCCATACATATTTAATTGTTATTAATTATTGATAAAAAGCTCAGGAAGTTTCTGTGCAACTGCATTAATGCATCACGAGATATGATACTTATGGTTCAGTTCAGTACTGAACTACTCTTAATCTTGTCTATTCGCCTAGAGTTATAGTGGTCGTAGCTTCTAATCGCAAAAACTTCGCATCTTATGCGAACGATCCTTAAAATTGTGAAACCCACCTTTGTTTTTCTTTCTTCTTTCCTTGAGAATTTTTTAAACTCATCTTACTTTCTGCCTTATTTTATCCGTTAGTTTTCTTTGAGTCTTCATTCTAGGTACAATTTTTTTTCGTATATTTTTCCTGAACTTATTTCTATTGGTTGCTGTGTACTCGTCTCCTTTGCAGTTCTGAGGTCTCCTTTCCTTGGATGAATCTACTTACATTATTGGGTAATCGTCTATTGTTGACAGGCCCAGAAGAAGGGTTTGTTAATAAATATTAAGTCAATAATTATTAATTTTATTATTTCTTGCGTATTTTCGTTCGTTAGTCTATGTTACTTTATTCAGCCAGATGTATTGTTCTGAAATTCTAAGAAACACCAGAAATCGCTTTCGTTGTGTAAACAAAATTACTCACTAGCTCTCGTTAACGTGTTGTTCATCTTCGATAATCGCCATTCGTTCGTCCGGTTGATTATGTCGCTTCGATATATGCTTTTGGCGTCTCGGCTTTTCGTATCTTCGTATCTCGTTATTTCGCTGTAATTATTTCGTTTTTACCCTTTTTAAAATTGTTTTAGAAACAGTCTTTTTTAAGACTTATTCAATCGTATTTAGTTAATAAACAATTTATTAATTGACCGGTAAAAAATCATTCGAAAACATAATATGGTCCTCCGGAATGTAAACGAAAATATCGTAACATTTTGGTCCCTCCCGAGCCGGATACCGTCGAACAAAGACTTTTCATCATAAAATTAAGTAAGTCCGTTCCAATTTATATACGATTAAGAAATTCGTTAAAATTAAAATCGTTTCGTATTTGTTGTTCATTCCGGTCATTAAGATTTTTCGCTTATTATCGTTCGATTGAAATGAATAAGTTAGAAAGGAAATGTCGCTATATAAAAAAGCAACTAGCATCAATTCGAATTCGTATTTTAGACTTATTAAAAGAAACTTCAAATAGTACGATCTTGGTAAAAGCCGAGGTCGAATTTAAATCATTTAAAACTTATTATACGCAATTTGAAGAGATTTTTGAACAAATTCTCGAATTAGGTGTCGAATCAAATCTGGAAAATGAAGAACAGCTTGAAAACGATTTTTTTAAAGAATGTGAAGAATTAGTATCTATATCGAATTCGGTCGAAACCTCGATCGCAGTCGCTAAAGATAAGTTCTCAACACAAAACGGTAGAGACTCGATATTAAATTTCATATCGATTGTTCACAGTAATGTTTCAGCTCACCTGAGGCTTCCTAAAATTGATATACCCGAATTTAATGGTAACCCTCGCGATTTTTTAAATTGGAAAAATTTATTTTCTTATCTTGTCGTTGATAATCCTGACATACCTAGTGTCAAAAAATTATATTTTTTAAAACAAGCAACGATCATTCTTTCGTCGAGTTACAAAAATAAACGAGCGATAATCGAATCGCATTTTTTCGATCTTTTTCATTTGCGGCGCGTTAAAAACGACTCCGACATTCAAGAATTATTAGACTGTGTAAATGTAACACTTCGAGGCTTGAAAGTCGGGAATAGCGTATTTGCGGTTTTTTTGGCAATAACAATAATAAAAATAATTTGATTTGATTATTATTATTATGATGATTACTGTTATTGTTGTTGCTGTTGATGCTATTATTATTATTTTTATTTGATCTAACGGTATTATCAGAGAACATAGTTGATTTCGCGCTTCCGTACCTGAAATATTATCATTTATTGTCGATAAATTATCAATGCACATCTGAACATTGTTATCCGAGTCTAAGGTGTGTAACTGAAATTTAAATGTGATTAAAGCGGATAACTGTGGTAACTTCTTATCAGAAAAAAATATTTAAACACTACTTTGAACCATACTGTGAATAAAAGAGGGGGTAGTGTACTCAACCTTTCACTTACACCATTACCATCCCTTACCGCTGTCATGCTCAGAAGTATCAATCTAAAAAGTTGGATCAGTGCCGCTGGCGCGCCCATATAATAAAAAAAAAAAAAAAAAAAAAAGGGGGAATCTAAAAGTGCTATGGTGATACATTATTGATTTACATTACTTTTAAATATGCCGTTATAATCAATATTTCATCTTTGAAATTTGTGCCTAATCTGTGAGAAACTAGGATAGGAAATTCTTAAAAATTTGGATTGCGTAAATCCATTCTCTTTTGCATTTATCTTATTTTAATATTATGTTACATTAAAACTACTTGCAAAGATATATGTACTATTTTAAAATAAATTATAATAGCTTTAATCAGATTTTACATTAAACTATTGCCAAATGATTCTATAAGAACATTCAATCTACTTTATTTTACTTTACTACAAAGCCTGAAATAAATAAATAAATAATAAATATAAAAACTAAATAAATATTTGACGATAATTCTGTAGATTTTAAATGTGTTCTATGGGATATATTGCTTCTCACAATATATATCCTTAATGGAAAAACATTGTAATAAAATAAACTTTTCATTGTTCCAGATATAGAAGAGTCTAAAATTACTGTGCCATTGGAATTAGAAGTGCTTCCTAAAACTGCATTGATTGAAGCTGAAATTCACAGAAAAATTACACAAGCTGTAGATTGTGGTGAAGCAATAGCATTGTGGCTTGAAGAATATATTGGAATTCCAGGATTACGGTTAGTCAGACATGACCGTGATCAACAGAGAAAAAAAGGTAATATGCAGAATTATTGGGTATTTAAAATTTTAAAAAACAATAATTTAACTTTACATTGTAATAGTAGATATATTGGATTTCTGGCACAATTCATTTGAACTAGAATTTGAGTGTTTATCAGTCAATTTGAATTTAAGAATTTCTTAATATTTAGTATATTGTTTGTGTGTGGAATGTTTCGCATATTGTATTTAGTTTATTTTCTATTTTGAACCATAAGCACTAAACTTGTTTGAGATGCAGGTATTAATTAATTTGTTCACTTCTCTACATATTATGTAGTGTTAGAAGTTGTACTAGTGGTAATTGGACAGTTATCAGTGCATGCTTTGATCAATTTTTTTCAGGAATAGAGGTTCTTTCTGAGTATGAAACGAAGTGATTTTTAATTTTTATTTAGAAATTTAAGTTAATATTCAAATTTTTAAGAAATTCTTAAAATTGATACTGAGAAATCATCTTGAAGATACGTTACCCTCTGCACAAATTTACAGCATTATGTAGACCTATGCTTTTGTTATCCATATTCCTTAATTCATACACATTATAATTTAATAGTTTACTCAGTGGCGGCTCGTGACAAGTAAATCTGGGGGGCTCTAATGTAAAATTACAATAATTTAAAAAGTGTAATGACATAAACTTATCTTGCTTTTTTGTCTACATTTTAAACTAAATAAAACTGGTTTAATGCATTCAAGTTCTGATTTAATTTAAAAAAAGATGTGAATGCATGTTGTATTTAGATTGAAATTTATTAAATAATATTTTCTAATTTCCTTATATAATGTACAATCCTTTGCGTTGAGTAAGTTTCACTGTTGACGTGTTTAAAAAAAAAAAAAAAAAAAAAAAATTACATGTGGCATAATTTTATGAAATAAGGTAAGCCAAAATATAAAATCCGGGTCTTCTAAGGTTCTTCGTAAACTATATATGCTTCCTTGCATATAATATTTTTATTACATTTTTCTTCTAGTTCTTCGAAATATTCTATTAATTTTTCTCGATTTTCGAAAACAATATTCACTATACGCATATTATAGTTCCAACGTTTATTCTAGGTAATTTCCGATTTAAAATTTCTTGCAGTACATCACATCTATGAGCAGAATTTGAAAAAAAGCTTGCTACAGCGGACAAATTTGAAAAAAAGATTTTAATTTTAGAATCCTGGCTTGTTGCTTTTTGCATAATTAAATTGAACTGGTGCGCATAACAATGAATAAAATGACCGTATTTATATTTTTGTTTTATCTTCGCCTATACGCCATTTGTAGAATCGCTCATTATGCTCCATCGTAAGTTTAAGTAATTAGCTTAAAAGGTTAGTCTCTCCAATATAAATTATATCTAATTCAGTTTCTAAAATGTTGAACGTTTGAAAAATCACCGTAAAACAAGTGTCGACAAAAAGCAGTGCTTCTTGCATTCAAAAGTAACAAAATCCAGATTGCAAAATGTATTATTTAAAGAAGAAAAACAAGGATAGAAATAAAACAAAAAAAGCAGCAAATTAAAACAGTGTGCTTCACCGGATAAATGGACGACGCAGCGCGCGACGCGGATGTATTGTTAAAACCGGCTATAATCACGTGTAAAATTGACGAGGGCTCACTTTTCGAGAGCCCTCAGACGCCTTTAAGTTACGCTCGGGAAACTTCGGCTTTATTCGTTTTTCGCGTGTATTTTATATGCGGTTTGGAGGCTCAAATATTCTGAGCCCACGTACTATATTATTGGTTACTAATATCATGTGACCAAAAAATCAGCTGTTAACGACCTTGACGGTGTAGTACACTACGAGTAGATTGTACAGTTCCAGCGCAGTAAGCATGAACCCGGTAACTGTTAGCAGATGTTTTAGCTGTTCGTTTAACAAATCGCGCAAAACGCGGATTTTGCAATTATTTTTAAAATACACTCTTGCAAAAAAAATTATTTTAAAATTAAAAATTCTACTCTATAACACTGATTTTTTTTCTTGAAGTAATTAAATAATATGTATTTTTTGAAAACTCACACAGGGAGGCTCGCGCCCTTGAGCCCCCTAGGACGAGCCGCCCCTGAGTTTACTTACTATAAAAAGTCCCTATTGTCGATCGAAATTTTAAACTAACTGGTATGTATGTAAAAATATGAAAAAGTGATCAAAAAAACAAATAAAGTTTACGCAAATCTCCTTTATTGGTTTTATTACTGTACTCGAATAATTAAAAAATACCAGCAGACTAAAAGTTTTAACAGATAATTTCACATATAAATAATATCTTTTTTATAGTGCTATACTTAATTCCTGAGCGTCGGCGACTACCTATTCGTACATCTCAGCTGTACAGATATAGGTAGTGCACTAGGCAATTGTTATATGCAACGCAGGTGTACACACGCAAGACTACATTCGGAAACTGATTGTAGTCGCTTCTTATCGCGCTACAAGTGTAGTCCCGTATGTGTCTGCTGTGTACTGACCTAGCGCGCATATGATGTTGTACGTGGTGGTTTGCCATTGCCTTCCACGTGATTTTTAGCCAGTATTTATTTAATTCATGTAATAAGTTCTATCGCCGCTCGGGATCGAACCCGTGACCTCCGTAACGGATGTCAAGCGCTCTAGCAACTAGACTATCGCGACGAATTTGCACAACAATAATAAATATTAGAGTATTTATAAAGTGATAAACGGCGCTTTATATATTTTATACACTCCTTCAGGGAAACACGTCTCTTATCGGAAAAACACACACAGTAGTTCACGCCAATATTTGACACGTGCAATGCTTACGACTACCTGTTGCAGACTGTCGGTAACCATGCCGTTTTTAAATAAAGACCAACGTCATCCCTTAAATTTGTTGGGGGGGGGGCAGTCTGGTCAGAGCCACCGAAGCAAATATATATATATTTTTTTTTTTTCCATGTACAATTACATAAAGTGTGCGTAATTTAACATTATTTACTATTATCCATATTAAATGTTGGATGTCGGTTGTTGTGTTCTTAATATCTAATATAGAATTAATGCTTAAATAATTAAATAATGTTGACGTTATTATTTAGTCACCATTATTATTTATTATTTTAGATAAGATTTATTTTGATTATTATTTTGTTAAGAGATTCAGACTACTTAGTCTGATCTTGCAGTATATTGCTAGAATCTTTTCTTCATGGCATTATGCAGATATGACAAGAGGTTTTTTGATTTTTGGGTTATCGTTAGTGGTGTGTGCTAGTGTTAATTTTATATTTTTTTCTTAAACTTATTAGCGATATGCAATTAAAGATGATGTGATTGATATCGTCTATAGCATCTTATTCACAATATTTTGCAGTCAGAAATGTCTGTCAACTTAAATCTGTTCAGGTATTCTCTCGCAAGGCACCATGTCTAGTGATGACCTAGGCATTGAAGAATGTAATATTTATGTTTTTAATTTTTAGTCCATTCTCAATACTGGGAAAGAAATTGTAAGTCTTCTGACCAGTTACTTCCTTGTCCCACCTGGATTGCCGTATATTAATGATTATATTTTTAATGTACTTTTTGAGATTCTTTATATTACGATTTTTCAGAAATTCAAGGGACTTGGCCTTGTTCAAGTTTTTGCTAATTCTATATTCTGAGGTAACAATTCTACTAATTAAAAATAGGCCCATTGGGATAACGTCGGGGTCGTTCTATAAAGTGACGATATATTTGATAAATATTTCCTTTGATACTTGTTGACCGAGTTTAGTTTTTTTTGTTGACATATATACATGCTCCATATCCATAAGTGGATTGGAAAAGCCCCTTATATAGAATTAATCTTTCCTTGTGTTTAAGCCCTGAGTTATTTGAAAGTAATTTTCTCAATGCAGCCCGGTAGAGGAGAGTGAGCGTTCTAATCACCGCCCATAATAAAAGAAAAAGGAATGGAATTAACGAGGGATTGAAAAGAGAAGTTACGTAAATCATAGCTAGGAGAAATGTAAGCTGAAATTAAATTAAATGAGGAGTTATTAGGAATGGAAATGTGAATAAGATTCGGATTAAACAGATTAGATAGAATAGAAGGATAAATACTGTGAATTGAAAAATGAATATCATTTCTGATTAAAAGCTGAACAGCCATATACGTCACTACGATTGGAACTAATTAAAGAAAAGCTTCGAATGTTAAGGTCGGAGGAATCTTTTAGCCAAGTTTCTGAAAGTAGCATAATATTTATATTATACAGGTCCAACAAGTCTTGAAAAGAATTTTTATTCGTGGAATTCGCGTGAAAAAAGAGTGTAATTAAGAAATATATTTCTGTGTCCTCTTTCTTTTTTTTTTTTTTTTTTTCCCTACCCTGGGCGCGCCAGCGGCCTTGACCCAACAACATGAAAAATTAACAGTTATAACTAAATAACCAGGCGGTCAGAAATGGAGAGGACAAAGGACAGTAGCAATGGGATAACTGAAGGCAATGGGAAGGAAAGAATATAGGTAGCGTTAAAGGGAGTAGGAAGACCCAAAACTAGAAGTTGGGTGTAAAGAATAGAGCGTTCGTTAGAGAGTGCTGAACATTCGAATAGGATGTGATTTGAATCACAAATACAAGAAGGCTCAGAAGCGTGAAGAGAGCAGAAAGGAGAAGGGGACAAAGCGAATCGAAAGCGAGAAGAGGGGAGAAGAGAATGATTGATTCTAAGCCTAATTAAGGAAACAACAGTGGAACGACGACAGATAGGAATAGATTGAAACCAAGGCAGGAAACTAGGAACCGGTTGAATAAGACGGTACTGAGAAAAGCGATTTGAGAATATAGATGGATACATGTCAGACCAAAGTCTGGAATGATTAGAGCGTGATAGAGAAAGAATGTCTGAGGAAGGGAAAGAGTCGAGGAAAGGACCAGTGCGGGCGGCTGAGCGAGCTAAAGAGTCAGCTGAGTCATTTCCCTCAATATTGGAATGACTAGGGACCCATAGAAAGTCTATGGAAATGGAGCGGAACGAGAACAAAGAGGAGACAAGAGAACGGATAGAGAGGATGATACCGTCAGAAGTATAAGAAGGAGGAGAGGAGATGGCTTGAAGAACGCCTTTGGAATCAGAGACAATCAGGAATTTGTGAACTCCACTCGTAGAGGATATGAAATGAATTGCACGAAGAATTGAGATCGACTCGGCCGAGAAGATAGAGCAGAAGGAAGGAAGTCTGAAGGACTCAGAGTGTAGGAACGTAGGAGACGTATACGCACCACCCACGCCCCCATCACTCTTGGAGCCATCCGAGAAGATTAAGGCATGGGAAGGAAAAGAAGAGTTCAGCAGCTGAAAGAATTCGAAGTTGACTACATTGTGAGAGGAACAATTAGCTCGGACTGGAAGAGAGGAGAAATTGATGGGGTGCCATATGCTATTAAAGTCGAAAGAAAAGTAAGGAAGACTGTTATAAGAGGAAATGTAGGGAGAAAAATTGGAAACACGAGCAGCTATATGCGATAAAATCGGAATTCTATGAGGCGCCAAGCGCCAGTGATTTTTGATATAAAGATAGGAAGGGATAATATTGGATGACAAAATGGGGAGGCGTTTTATTAAAAATCGATAACCGAGGAGTGAACAACGAATGGAAAGAGGTTGAGTGGAAGATTCGGATAGAATCGCAGGAATAGGAGAAGATCTTAAAGCACCAATGCATAGGCGAAGGCAGGAATTCTGAATTGCGTCAAGTTTCGAAAGGAGAGACTTGGAGGCACTGCCATAAATGAAGGAACAATAGTCGAGTTTGGACCGAATAATCGATTTATATAGAATTAATAGAATGCACGGGTCTCCACCCCATCTGAGCAGTGATAAAGATTTGAGGATATTAAGTCTTTTGATCGAGGAATTATAGATATAATTAATATGTTCATGAAATGTAAGGCGACTATTTAAGAAAATACCTAGATAACATATGGAATTAACAGTGGGAATAGGTGTACCAGATACGTTGATGTTTATAAAAGCACGATTAAAGGGGCGGAGAGCAAAAATTATACAGGAAGACTTGGAAGGGGAAAGAGAGAGGTGGAGTGTAGATAGAGCATTGCTAAGATGGGACAATGAATGGTTTAACTCGTTGGTGGCAGAGGACAGATCATCTGAGGTGGAATAAACTAAAATGTCATCAGCAAAAAGGAGAGAGAAAGAGGGAATAGGAAGCAAAGCAATATCGAAAGAGTAAATATTAAAAAGAGTGGGGCTAAGGCAGGATCCCTGGGGAAGCCCACGATAGACGCATCTAGAGGTGGAAAGAGAAGGAGAAGATAGATAAAGAGTTCTATGTTGAAAGAGGTTGAGTATAAGAGAGATAAAAACCGGTGGGAGATTAAGAGAGAGAAGTTGTGTCCTCTTTCTTCGTATAGTTAGAATTTAAGTTTAACGTAATTATACTAATTCCAATCTCTTCCTCTTTATTGAGGAAAATGCACAACAATGACGGTGAAGATAACAACAACTATAATCACCCACCAACGGAACAAACGTCGAACCTAATCAAACCGGATGACTTTCCGCCGTTATCTACCGTCCTCACAAAAAGACTTACCTTCTTATCGGTAAACATCAACGTTAATAGCAAGTAGCAATACTACCGTCTCTGCAGGTAAAATGATTCCTTAATTTCCAATACGGATCACGCTGAACCAAATAGTTCTTTCGCTCACGCTGTAAAAAATAAAAACAAGGTCGCCCCGCTAACAAATTTCAAATACCCATTCGATGAATAAGAAATAATTTGTCCTTGCACTCCGGACATCCCCGTAAAATACTATTTTATTGCTTTAAAACAAAAAATAGGAACCGCATCGAACATCATAGCAGGATCACATAGTAGTCAAAATCGTGCCTTAATATTTCTCAAAAATATACAAATGGTAGCTTTATGTTAACAGGTGCGTCCATAGCAATCTCGCAACGGCAAATTAAAACAATACATTTGCGAAACCCAGCAACACCTTTCCAACATCTTAGCAACTATCCCAAATTTAAAAATTTAAAAATATCTAATACAACAGCTAGAGCTTAAACTTGTCCCACCTATTTCCATTTCTAGAGTAGACCCAACTGATACCGAATTTGGATACATAATTAATTGGGGGAAGCAGATTTATGTTTCTAACTTCGATGAGGTTAACATCCCTACAAATTGTTTAATAAACTATGATCACAGGATTTTTATAAGTACAGATGACCCCAAAAGCTTCATATGTAAAACAAAGCATCACAAAACCGAAACTGTACGAATGTCAGTGAAACTTCCATAACAAATATATCAAATGAAGAACTCTCTACCTCCAGTAAAGGAACAAATTCCCGCAAACAACCCAAAAGCCAAAGTCTCAGAAGAGTCGGATGAAATACTTGATACTCCCCACTCCGCCACGAAGTTATCCAGTCTGAAGGATAACTTAAAACGATCACATTCAGAAATCTCATCAAAGGCAACCGAAAATATCACTGAAACCGACATAGTGAACAAACCTGAACAGCAAAAAAATAAACAGAAAAAGAAAACTACAACTCTATTCAAACAAATACCCATTATGCTCGATCAATGTAAAGAAAAAATGGAAACCGATGGACCTATTAAATTACTCATCAAGTTCACAATTAGAAATAAATCACTTTAAAACACCGACATTGTCCCATTTAAACACAAGAACCGCTGACACCTTAGAAACCACGCCAACAATAAATTCGTTCAATTTCTTGAAGAAACAAAACAGTCATTAAATCCGTCCGAAAGGCACATATACTGAACATAAATGTTTCCGAATTAGGTACCATACTAACAAAAATATATGAAAACAAGATTCGCGCTTTTTTGAACTTTTCAGCAACTTTGAAAGTTTCGTTAAGAAAATGAAATACGGTTTCATTCCCAACAAACAGCGATCTTTTCATCGATATAACACACGCCCGGAAAAAGAAATATTTGTTTCAAAAATTTCCAGCTTTCGGCGCTCCAACGGTCTAATTTTAATGCTCGGAATCCGGATGTTCCAAACTAGAGAAATATACAGAGATGCGCATATTTTCAACCTTGTTCAAAATGTTTAACCATATAATACCTGCGCTACACGTGATTTTTCGCGCTCTTTTCAACTATATATCATGTGCCGGTGAAAAAAAAATTGTTTTTTCAAAAATTTCGAGCCTTTGTCGCCCTAAGGCCTCAATATTAAAATTAGAAACCTGGATGTTCCAAACTAGAGAAATATACGGGCATACGCATTTTTTTAACCTTGTTCCAAATGTTTAACCATATAATACTCGCGCCGCAAAGGTAGGGAACACGTCATTTTTAGCGCTTTTTTGAAGTTTTCATCAACTTCGAATTTTTGTTAAGGAAATTAAATACGATTTTATTCTCCTGACAAATAGTAATTTTTCCATCAATATATCCCATGCCCAGGAAAAAAAATTGTTTTTTCGAAAATTTTCGAACTTTCGGCGTCCCGAGGGCCTGAATATAAAGTTGTAAGTTCGGCTATATTTTTCCTATAAATCGGTCTTTTATGCATGTGTTCAAGATACATTTTGGTTCTCTCAACTTTCAACCAAGTGAACTTTCACCCAGAAACAAATAGAAAGGAAAGAAGTCGGTTATATTTTAATCCGACCAAAAATCTTTGATAAAAAGGAACAAATAGCCGAAATAACTAGTGGGGAAGGAAAAGACAGGATATGGGAAGCACAGTAAGGAGCAGGAAGCCCAAGTCTCAACAAATAGGAATACAAAGTAGAACGTTTCAGATGAACACATGAAAAACACATGATCGGCGTCGCAAATAACTGCATCATCATGATGGAGGGGATAGTGTGGGGAGCAAATTAGGGAAAAGCGAAATCTGGAGGAAGGCAGAAAAGAATGACAAAAACGCATACGAACACGCGAAACAACATCAGAACGTCGAAGAGATGGATGCAAAAGAAACCATGAATAGGGAGGAAGAGTAGGCTGAACTGACAGATAAAATGAATAATTATTAGAAAAGGAGGAAGCGTAGGTGTCCAACCAATACCTGATATGAAAGCTTTTACATATCGATAAGAGGTTAGCAGATGGAATTTTAAAAAAAAAAAAGCGAGAAGAAGCAGCAGTCCGAGCCAAGGTATCAGCCGCTTCATTACCAAATATGCCCGAATGGCTCGGTACCCACGGCAAATCAATATTAATGGAATGGAGAGAGGAAAGATAATGAATGAGTGACTATATCTACTCATTCCCCAGAATCTAATTATATTTTTTTTTTTTTTTTTTTATCTTGGGGGCGTCAACTTAGGACATTTACCCAGCACAAAGGACTAACAAATAGTGAAACGTAGGGACTTGAAAGTTAAATCAGGAAGCAATTAGAAACAGAATAAATAAAGATAGCCAATATAGGAACAACAGAAAGAGAAGGAAGAGCAAGAATATAGTGGGCACAGTAAGGGGTCAGGAGGCCAAGGCCAAGCAACTTAGAATAAAGGACTGCGCGTTCTGAGGAGATAGATGAGCATTCGAATAGGAGGTGATTTACATCACAGGTCAAATTTAAGATAGGAGGATGGAAGGGACACAAGGGAGACTGAACAATATTAAAACGAAAGAGGGAAGCAGGAAGCAGACTGTGATTAAAGCGGAGGCGAATTATGGAAGAAATAACAGAACGGCTGATGCAGGGAAAATTATTAAACCAGGAAGAAGTAGGTGGAGAGGGTTGTATAGCGAGGTAAAAAGAGTTAGGATTGGAGAAATTATACCCGTAGCTAAACCAATCACAGCCACTAGCGGTTCGGTGAGCTATATTTAATTTTTCTTTTTTTTTTTTTTTTTTTTTTTTAATTATTATTATTACTATTATATACGTTGTTCTCAATAGACGAATCATGAGAAATATAAGTAATAAAATTGCAGTGATGCAGGTTTCATTCACTCCATTATATAGAGTTTTCAAAAAGTTATATTAGTATTTTTGGAATGTTATCAGTGTACACATCAATCAATTTTTTTCAGATAACAAAGGATTTTTTTCGTTATTGAACAATGGAATGACTTTTATTTTTTCAAGCAATAAAGAAATTTTTTTCTAGCAGGCACTGGAGCTTTTTGAACATTGAAGCAGGTCTGCAACAACAACGTGTGTTTGGTGTATCAGCTCTGTCCATAAATCAAATTTTTTCCCGCTTGTGCTAATTTACCCATTCTAACACTACATTACACACGCACACACAGGCATACATATGTACAAGCATAAATAACTTAATTAAAAATAAAAATTAGAAACAAAAAAATAGTAAAATTAATTATGCAAAGCTGGAAAAAATGGTATTTGAAGTTGCCAGTTTGGGTAAACAAAACTTCTCCTTAAATCATACCATTGCACTGAAATGTGCAATATACTTTTTTGCATAAATTAAATATTTATAAATGCGAGAGGGAAAGATTTTTTTTTTGTTAGAAGTTCACAATATTTAACTTACTGCATAATATTCATGAATATGTTTACAACTATTAGTTTTTTAAGCTTATATGTGTAACAAGAAAAAGTGAGTTCTAATTATTCATAGTTTGGGTTGGTAGTTCAATTTAATGATATTTGTGAAAAATGAAAAATAAGTCTGAAACCGAATTTATTAATGAAGAAATTAGTGTTATAATATGCTCAACTACACATCCACTTACCAAAAACGATTTTTTATTAGTTATATTTGTTTGAATCAGAATCATTGAATTTATGGTCTGTTTAATTATCTGCACAGTTAAAATATATTAAACGTTTGATAATTTTAAAAAAAGAGAGAAAATATTAAAATGTATAATAATAAAGTAAATGGTAATCGCTTTATATTTTGAAAATAACATTTCTCTACGTAAGAGAAACATTACATTCAGTGTAATAATAGATTTTGTATCCCCAGGAATTTCTATAACTATTAGCAATTTTTGTAATAAAAAATTTTAATAAAATCTTCTTTTTTTTTTTTCACTGTAGATGTAAAAATAACGTTTACGGATAAAGCACAATTTTTGTTAATAAACGAAGCAACTGTTAATTGGTTTGCAGAGAAATTAAAAGATTATTCATACATCAATCTTTCATCAGTAAGTACAGTCTGTTATTCTTACTTGTCTACAGGCGCTGACTCTGTAGGACTTGATGCTATCGAGTTCTCTCAATACTTAATTTGTTAGGCATTAAGGCTCTCCACAAATTTTAATGAAAATAATTTCATCCGAAACAGACACAATAATGCTTTTTTATATTATGCCGCAAATAACTTCAATACTCATTACTAAAATGTGCTGAAAATAAATAAAAGCAACACCTTTAATTTTGACCAGTTCCCAGTTTTATTTTTAAGAAAAAAAATAATACCATAAGACGCATTATTAAAAATGAATAAGAACAACTAGATGTTTTCTTAAAGAACAGTGTGTATAAGTTACATTATAAACTATTTTATCGTTTTCAAAAAAGAAAAAGTAAGCATTTTACATTTGCCTCATTTTTTAATTAATGTTGTGCAATATTATTAAATTTAATAATTAGAAATTTAAATATTTATAGTTCATCCGTTATAATTCTTTAATGGAGAGACGCCTGAAATATAAATTAAATGTAAATGACTTAAATAAAACAAACTGTGCAGTTATTATTATGCATTTATGCGTCATAAGAAAATGCGTTTATATATAACTAGCTGTTACTGACGGCTTCACCGGCACATTTATTATTTTTTTGACACATTTTCTTTGATCAGTGTTATAATATTTTAATTTGCTCTTTAGTATTTTGTTAATTTTGTACTATTTATTTATTCAATAAAGTTCTACCTACTTACCCATTCGTTTCTTTAGGCTTGAAATGTAAATGATTATTATTTTTCTGTTTTTAATTAAAATTCGAATAAAAACAAAATTATATTAATATATGTTAACAAAGATTTTTTTGCTTCGTAAAATTTTTATTTGTATTTGTAAGTTCTTTGTTTTATTATTTTTTTCGTTGTTACATTAATATTTAAATTAAATAGATTTCAAAATTAATTTAAATACTTATATAGTATACCGAAAAATATTTTATTTATCTGTCAAATATTCTATTCAAATTTTTTTGGTTCCCCATGGGGGCAGCCCAATGGTATATAGCTTAAATTTTTTCCAGTTTTTACAAACATATTATATGTACAATACTTTTTCATATTTTACTCCTAATAATTCATTGTTATAAAGTTAATAAGATAGTGATGAAAACAAACATGCACCATCTTTGTCTATCTATTTCACGTAATGAGAATCTATTGTACCGTTATTACGTATTGGTTATAAATTCTTAATTACGGCAAAAAGGTATATAAAAAAAATTATTTCCAGCAAAAACAATTAAAATTAAACAGACAAAAGTGAAAATTAGAGTTAATAAAAATTTGTCTATTATAGACATTTTGTTACGATCGGATTAAATGATAACGAAATATTCACTGCATTATCGGTAGAATCATTAACGTTACCTGAATTAGCGGTTCGGTGAGAATGTATGGTAAGGTAATGGCCGCGGAAGCGCGTGAAATTAAATTAACAACGTTCCTCTTACCTGTATTAGTGCTTTTACTACCACCGTGAATGTTATTTGTTGCACTTTAGTGTCTTGGTGCAATTACTTCATCGCATTGGTTGAAACATCAGTTGGTTGTAGTATCGGTAAAAACTATGACTTCGTGATATTCCGCACTGTCCCTTGGCTGGCAAGGGTTTCGAATTTGCCAACATGAATCTGTAAAATACGCAATATACATACAACTCTACTTTATCAAACGAGTAATTTAACTTTTTCTCACTTTGATTACTGAATGATTATGCCACAACGAAGTTTAACTATAAAGCGCAGTATGAAAAAAAGTAAGTCTCATACTCTTGAGAGGTCGCCGGGAATTGTGAAAAATTCACAGCGGCGCATTATATTAAACTCTAAAAAAATATGTTTAGTAAAAAATAATGAGAATAAGGATGAGAGAGAAATTCGTTTAGTGAATGACGAAGAAACTAAAAGAGAGAAAGGAATGGGTAATGATTTAAACGGATATTAATATAGAGGTAAAGCCGTGGGCAACAGTTAGTATTCATTATTTTTCGACACTTTTACGTCTTTACTTTGGCACATAAACTCGAAAAGCGTTACAAAATGGAACATCACGGAAAAGCGTTACGAAAATTTCATGTCTTTCCTTTGATACGACTGATTACTAATATTTTCATGTCTTTACTTTAGCACATAAACTCGAAAAGCGTCACGAAAGTGAGAAGTGTTTCCTAAAACGACTTGTGCAGACCTGTGAAGATCGCGTAGGTTTGTATATTTCACGCGTCATTTCCTTGTTTACATTTGCTGAGTACACAAAACAATTACCGTAGTAATTATAAATTAAATGTAACTTTAGTCTCGTATAAACCGTTGCGGGTGTACACTGCGATCCTCCATTCCAACGTTTCCCGCGAAAAGTGTTATGGATTCCGAAGAGTTTCGTAATTTCGTACGCGATACACCGTCCTCTTCACGAACTACTGTTGCCGAAAAATTTTCGCAATTTCTACAAACGCGGAATCATGCAACAACTTTTACAGCGCGTACGTAGCGGTACATTCCGCTTTCTGCATCTCTCACAATTCAAACGCGGCTGGATTAAAGACCGAGACGCTCAATCAGTTCCGCGCCGCGTTCGCGGACATTTGGACCGTCTTTATCGACGAATGTAGTATGATTGGTGCGAAACTGTTTTCGCAGATCGACTTGCAAATGAAACAAATCTTTCACGAATCGCTGGGAAGGATATGATTTTCTGCGGAGACTTAAGTCAGTTACCGGCCGTCCGTTAGATTCCGATTTACAAGCGCACCACATTGAATTTCACTTCCGACATACAAGTCATGCGTCAGTCGAACATTCGCTTATCGGGCGTATTTACGAAAAATCGGAAACGGCGACGCATGAGGAAGTCGAATACTTGGAGGCGCGCTTCATCAATCCCGAAACTGTCGACCGTACGCATTTGACGGCGATTCGACAGTTCCATACGAACGGCGAAATCGACGAATACCGCACGAGCGTCTTTCGGGGTTCGACATATAAGACGTACATCGCGGATGACGTGACGCCGGTGCGCGAACGAAAGACCAACTCCGGAACGCTGTCGCGAAACCGATAAGATAATTGGACTTTGGCTGAAATTCGGCGACGTTAAAATCGGTAAATTACTACGATCGAAAGCGGCGGAACACTACAGTGACTCCCAAAAAGATCCGCACAAGTAAGAAATTTCGTTTTTTTACACTGTAGAGACAATAAAAAACGCAATGAAAATTTAAAAAAAACTTTTATTAATAGTATAACATCACAATCATACAGATCACATAATAAGAAAAAAAGATAACGAGAAAAATACCAAAAAAATAAGTTATATAAAAAAATTTTTTAAAAATTATCGCTCAAAAAGAACCGAACAAAATCGAAAACGCGAGGAAAAAAAGCGAAACGCACTAGAAATTTAAGTTAAAAAACTAACTTAATATTTCGTTGAGTATCCTTTTTGGTCAATGACGCATTATAACCTATTTGGCATACTACTTACAAGTTTACCTAAGTATTCTTTGTCCAGTTTTATCCACTCCTCGTCAATTCTTTTCTTCAGCTCTGCTTTAGAAATAACCGGCGTCTGATGAACTCGATGGTCCAATTCATCCCACAAGTTTTCAATAATATTTAGATCCGGTGATTGAGGAGGAGGATGGATCACTTTTGGGCACCGGTAGAGCTGCCATTCTTGCACAATGCAAGCTCGATGTTTAGGATCATTGTCCTCATAATATTTAAACTAGTGCAAGATACCCATTGTCGCGGCACTTTTGTGCAAATTGGCTTTCAAAAGCTCCAAATATCGACGCGAATCTAGAATTCCATCGACAAATACTAATTCGCCTAAACCATGGGCTGATACACACCCCCAAACCATCACTCCGCCACCATCGTGCTTTATTGTAGGTTTCAGATTACAGGGATTCATTTCATTTCTTCATTTGGCCTACGCCAGACCATACAATGTCCATCTGAACTAAAAACATTAAATTTACTTTCACCAGCGAAAATAACGTCCTCCCAATAAGTACCAGGCTTTGAAACGTATTCCTTCGCGAACTGTAAACGTTTGCGCCGATTCACTTCGCTGATAAAATATTTTCGTCGTGCAGCACGTCTTTTGTATCCAGCATTTCTTATAGTTTGTCGTACCGTTTCACATCCGACTTTTTTCTCACATTCACTGGCAATCCTCGGAGCACTCAATCTGGCATTTTTCTTTATTTTATGGACGACCGGGGGCGTTCCTCGTGCAGCGTTAGAATCTTTGAACGACCAGGACTATGCTTTAAGTCCATTCTATTTTCGTGTTTATATCGCTTTAGAATGTCGTATACGGTTCGACGTTTCATATTTAAGATCGTACATATTTCTCGTACAGACTTACCCTTCGTATGATTCCAAATTACTAATTAGATCTTCTCCGTAGACGTGTATTTGGCCATTTTGGATTCATACAGAGAGCACTTTAATAGAATGAGCAAACACCGCGCGATTTACATACACAAATGCACTGGCGCTTGTTTTTTTTTTTGCGCGAACGTAGCGCATTTTGATTATTACAAGCTACCTGCGATATACCTATGAGTCACCCCCGTTCCTGTTGCGCTACAATGCACGGGTTTCCCCATCTAACATCATAGTGCGGATCTTTTTGAGCGATGATTTTTTTACATAAATTGCTCTTTTTTTGGTATTTTTCTCACAATGGTTTTTTTCTTATTATGTGATCTGCATGGCTGTGATGTTGTACTATTAATTAATAGGCGTCCTTTTTCATTTTTTATTTTATTGTTTATCGCTTCTACAGTTGCAAAGAACGAAATTTCTTACTTGTGCGGATCTTTTTGGGAGTCGCTGTATGTAGCCTATCCGTGTATCTACAAGCACTGGACGCTGATCGGCTTACGTTCGTCGATGGTGACACTTCCTAATAAGATTGTTACCTGTAAACGATCGACATTTCCAATCACACCAGCTTGGGCGATATCCATTCACAAATCGCAAGGCAGTACATACCCGACAGTGGTATATGAATACTCGAAATCGCACGACAGCAGCTCGTGTACGTCGCTCTGCCTCGATTTTCTTCGTATGAAGGGTTGTTTCTAACGAATAGGAGTGGGGACCACCGATTTTACCACGGACGCGAAAAACAGTTGAAAGACATTAGAACTGAGTTTGAACGCCTTACGCGTCATCGTTTGCGGACGCACGCTTCCCGCTGTTGAGATTTTGTGGATCGTTCGCGCAGTCGGCATGTCGATTCTCTCATACTGTATTCACTCAACGTTCAGTCGTTGCGCTCACACTCGCCCGATATAACGTGTGACTTTGTTATACCTTCGTGCGGTTTACTCGCTCTCTCTGAAATATCAAACGCCGATTGCGATAAATTTTAACTTGAAAGTTACTCGCTCGTAAATCGACACAACGGCAAGATGGCTGGTGGTATAGCGATTTACGAAAGGAAATTGGATTCGACGCTCTGAAGAGCCGCAGTCGGCTGTTGATTCGTATTAATCAGGAAAAAAATGGTCCCGAAGAATGTAACGTGATATCGATGGACGTCGGTGATATATGCAAAGCCAAAACGACGATCGATCAAGAGCGTCTGTTACTTTTCAAACGGGACAACGTTGAACGATAAGATCGAATTCTTCGAGCGTTACCTACTGCCGTACTCGATCAAGCTGAAAGGTCTGTTTCTCTTTATCGATGAAATAAAGCTGTACGATTTACCGATCACAGTCTGTGGTGATTTCAACATCGATCTCCGTTTGAACGAGGGATTGCGATTCCGTCAATTCATGAGTGAAATGTTTGGTTGTGAGATGAATAATTCGGTGGACCTCTTGACAACGCGAAATATGACGTGTATCGACGGAATCTTTACTCGAAACGTATCGAACGTACAAACCTTAGCTTACGTGTTGTACTTTTCTTACCACCGGCCATTGCTCAGTATTACCACCCCTAACGATAATGATGAAAATAAGAAACCTTGTACTAGCGGTAGTTAGTTGTGAAATACATATTTTTGCGAATACATTGAAATATAATATGTACAAGGCATATAGAGGTGCAGTACATAGGTTCAATCTCGAAACGCTCTATACGTTGCGATATAATTGTATGTACAAGGCATTTACAGGTTGCACGGCGACATTCTTATGTCGACGGAGGCCACGAAGCGAACGACATTCTAATGTCGGTGGACTCCTGAATGGCTGTACAAAGCCTACTTTTACGGGAACACATGAAAATGTCTCACTGTGTTGCAGACTTGTACGCAAGATGATTTAGATTTTTTTTTTTTTTTGGGGGCAGTCAACCGGGGACCTTTATCCAGAAATAATTAGAAAAGAAAAGAGTCAACTATATCTTGATACGGTCAGATATTGTTAGGAGGAAGGAACAAATAATAAGAACAATGTGTAGAGAAGGAAAAGACGCGATATAAGAGGCGCAATATGGAGTAGAAAGACCAAGTCGCAGCAAACTGGAGTAGAAAACAGAATACTCGGCCGAGAGAGATGAATACTCAAAATTTAGTATTAATTATCGCCAGTGAAATAAATAGTATTACTTTCTATTGTTGACTTTTTTTTTTTTTTTTAATTTAAAATTACTGAATATATTAAATGAAAATACGTTTCAATATGTATATGTTTTTTTATACCGCATCTTTAATAGCTGTCTAAGTTGGCAGTAGTTATGTCCTATAATTTATTGACATGTATCGGGAACTAACTCATTGGTTAAGTTCTATTTATATATTCATTTTGTTAGTAGTATGCCATATAGTTAAGTTTTTAGGTTTATAGCATTTAAGAAGCTTTATATCTGAATCCATATTGAACAACTAGAAGACTTCACTGTTACTGTTTTGTAATGGTTTTTTATGATTGGTGGAAAAATCGCACGCGGCCTCACCTACCCACTTTAGATGTAAATCTGAATGTGTACTTTCAGGCCGTTCGTCATTGGTTAACAACGGAGAATTTTATTTCGACATCGCTGTACTACCGACCAAAATATGATTAAAAATTTAATATAAACATGTGGATTTTAAACAGTTTATTCGTACTGCAAAGTTATTTGCATCAGGAATTTTTCAAAAATAATTAAATATAATAAAATTGCATTTTTTAATTTTTTATCATAGTTTGATTTACTTTGCGCTAATGGAAACGTTAATAACTTCTACTGTTTATTATAATATAGTAAATTCTGATTGTATTTTTAAATAGAATGATACTTTTTTTATAAATGTAAACATTTAATTGTAGGAAAATTTAATGCGTCGATTTCGGGGCAATTTTGTAATTAGCGGTCATCTAGAAGCTTTAGCCGAATATTCGTGGTCTGAAGTTTCCATTGGATCGGCTCGTTTTAAAGTATGACAGTTTATTTTTAAATATTCATTGCGTAGCATTAAGAATTAGTAGAGATTAAAAATATCTTTTAAATTTGTAAAGATTAAAAATATCTTTTAAATTTGTAAATTATTTCCTAAAATTTATACCGTATTTATTTATCTGGTATTATTTAGTCTTTGGTGGGAATATCAACTATGCTACGGTAGCCTGACCAGCACTGTAAATGTTTACAAGGTGCAGGGGCCGAATCATTTACTCGACGCACATTTTTTTTATGTTGATACAGTAGGCGCTGGGCCAGGGATGAGTTGATTATTAGCAGAACCTGTTTCACGAAACTTCTTTATCTATTGTTTTAAAAGGTTAACACTTAGGGAACCTTTGAGTCGGCGAATATTGCAGGGCGAACAAAATTTTCGAAGGGCAACTGCGTACGAATCACAATTCTTAAAATAAGCTTCGATAGCAAAAGTACGATGTGCTCCGGTCCAACGCACCATCGTAATTGCTAAACCCGCACGCTGGACGCGTCGATTAAGACCCCTCCCCACTTCTTTGCGTAAACCATTGCCGCGTAATTCAAATTTGAAATTTGAACTTTCCCACTGGACACCCTATATATGTATATATCAGTACCGTATCTGGGGGGGGGGTCCCCCAAATGTCTACGAAATCATAACTGCTTGAATTAAATGGACTGAAATTCAGAATAAATTTATTTCTTTTCAATTTTTGACAAAAGAAAAGAAAATTAACATTTGTATGAGTTCTATGGAAAATATGGAACAAATTTCGTGACAGGACATTTTTCCTGATGACCCCTGGCGTAAAAATGGCATAGCCATTAATATGTGTGTGTATAATTATAAAAATATTTTTGTAACCTCCCCGAAATTTTGGTCTAGATACGGCCCTGGTTTATATATATAAATGCGTGTGTGTGTGCTTAATTATGTTTTTCTGTAATAATATTTATGTTTAAACATAGGTTACTGAACCTTGTACTCGTTGTAACGTCATCTGTGTCAATCAGCTTACCGCCGAAGTAAACAAAGAAATATTAAGCACGTTATCGTCTGTGGCAAATGGAAAAGCTGTGTTTGGTATTTATATGAAAATTATATCTGATCATGAGAGTGACGAAAACACGATTCTAAAACTTGGAGACACCGTAATAAGTAAAATTAAAGAGGAAAAGGAATAACAAGATTTCTGATATTATCGTTTTATGTTCCTTAGTACTTTTATACGGTAAATTTAAAGTTCTAACTAAAAATGTTAAATAAAAACTTTCATGTATGTATAATTATTATTTATTCGCGTGTAGGTGAGTTGCACTGAATATGCTTTCCTCAGGATATTTATTTTAATAAAATAAAAGTTTGTGCGAATTTATTATCTAGTCGTGCAACTCTTGCGCGGATGTGAAATTCAATACATAAATTTTTCAAAAACTTTCAAACTTTTTTAAAAAACTTCAATATTTTTTTAAGGTGTAATTCTAAAATATATATACCCTTAGCTAACAAATTAGTTTCCATTAGCTCATAAGTACAAATAACTTTAAGTGATAATTTTCTGCTTCTCTTCTTCTTCTAGTGTCATCTCCGTTAACGAAGGTTGGCCACAATTTGTGAAAGACTGGATCTGTTCCTGGCCGAATGAAGTAATTTGTTGCTTGACCATCTCATACATTCTTCTAGATTCTTTATCCATGACAGTCTTCTGCGTCCTTTTCGTCTACGGCCTTCCATTTTGCCTTGTATAACTAACTGCACCAGTTCATATCTATCGTGTCTCATAATGTGTCCTAAGTACGCTAGCTTCCTTTTTTTGATGATAGTTATTAACTCTCTGTTTTGCTCCATTCTTTCAAGAACCTTTTTATTTGATATGTGGTCAATCCACGATATTTTCAAAATTTTCCTGAAGGCCCACATTTCGAACGCTTCTAGGTTTTTTATGCTTGCAATTTTTAAAGTCCATGCCTCTACCCCGTATAATAAAACTGAATACACATAGCATTTGACCATCCTATATCTTAATTTGAGGCTGAGATTTTTATTGCTGAACAGAGATCTCATTTTAGTAAAGACAGATCTTGCTTGTTTATTCCTCGATCTGATTTCTTTATCCGGATTCATCTCGTCATTTAACAGATATCCAAGGTATTTAAACGATTTGACCACTTCAATGGTCTCTCCACTTATAGTTATACTTGGCCGTGCTATCTTGTTCTTATTGAATACCATCACATTTGTTTTCTGCATGTTTAGGCGTAATCCTAAGTTTTCCATGGCGGATACGATTTTATTCTGTAATATTTGTATTAATTAATAATGCTTTAATAATAATATTTTTTTCCTTAATTACTATACATTAGTTGATAAATATGTAAATATTAACATGTTTCGTTCGTCATTATTTTGTTTAATAATTGTTCCAAATTTTATCATTATTTTTAGTAGTAAAGGTTTAGATGTTAGAATTTGCTTGATTTCGTTTTTTTTTCAGGGGAGGAGTCAGAAGTTTTACCCACCAATACAGATAAAGAAAAATACGTTAAGTTATTATGAATAATTTTCAAATGTCATGCTATGTGTAGGACACAGCTTTTCCCTGTGCCGTTTTGCAAGGACTTTACTACTAAAAACACTTAGAAGATATAGTTTAACATAATGTATTAATAATTTCAGTAACTCGAAAACCAAAATTGAGAGAATTGTGATACACTTTAACTGCAAATAAATTTTAGAAATATTCAATTCGGTACAAAAAAAAAAAACATGTCTACTCACAAAATAATATAGGAATTTTTTTAACGTATGAAAAGAAAATATACTTATTCATCTGTTAAAGTACAACCGTAGCACATTTATTTTTCTTTTCTAATACATATTAATACATATTTTATATAGTCATTTGGTAACACTTTTAAAGGCAATAGCTCTAAATCTGCATGTCTATCGATTAAGTTTTTATCGTTTTCATTAGAAATCTTGCCAATTGATTTACTTGCGTAACATGTCCCCTTAAAAGCCTTAAACGCCGTCCAGTGTAGAATTAAAGTTTTTTCCCCTTAAATTGTACGTGCTGTGTGTAACTGCTATGATCATTACAGCACACACAAAGGAGGGGGGATAATTTAAATGTGGTGAGTTAAGCCGCTCATTTTAATGAAGGCAATAATCCTGTTGATGGAGATTACCTCATTTGAGAGGGTCTGCCCTATATCTCTGGGTAGGCCAAGTTGCCTCCGTAACATAGTAAACTTTTGGCAGGTAAGTATTATGTGGGAAACTGTCGGTACGGTTGTCTGGTTACACAAGGGACATGTAGCCGGAGGCGGCGTTTTATCAATTATATGTTTGTGCGAAATAGCGATGTGGCCAATTCGCAGCCGGCTGAGGATCTTAAAATCGTATCGGGATGTTCCTTCCGGTGGCCATCATGATTCAACCGTGGGCTTAATGGTTCTTAGGGATGTTGTAGCAGCTGCCCGTTCAGTTTTCCACTGGTTTTCGCGCGCATTTAGGAATATATATGTGATTGATGAAGGTATCTCTGCGTACTGTGGCATTGACGAGAAAAAGGCAGAACGCGCTGCTCCGTCGACACTCTCACTACCAGGTACTCCAATGTACCCAGGAACCCACAGCAACGACACGTGACTATCCATTAGCTGTAATTCGTACAAGTAGTGATATATTTTTATAATTAGCGGGTTGTTGAATTTTTGACTCCTAATCATGTTCAAAGACTGTAGGGAATCAATAACCAGGAGGAAATCACTGGCTCTGTTGTGAGTTGTAACTATGTGGTGAAAGCAGTGTGCAATTGCATACAATTCTGCATCCAATGCGGAACAGGCATCATTGAGTCGAGTTTCGCATGAGATGACGTGACCTTCGACTGTACAGCTGCGGGCGGTGGACCTGCCTCGCCAACTGCCTTAGCTCCATCAGTGTAGTAAATTAGGTGGTCCGGGTACTTATTAATTACCCTAACTGCCGCTTCCATGTGAGGAGAGAACTTGTTGTGTTTGGATACTGTTTCAGCGATTCATCAATATTTATCTGGAAAGTGATCCAAGGGGGAATAAAGGTATTGGGGCTGGGTGTTGATCTCTGTACAGACGTGATACCACATCTTCGCAGATCGGCCAGTAATTCTGGTAGTGGGTCGCCGGGAAAGTTTAGTTCAAGAAGACAATGTTCCAACTTTAGGGCGAGGTTTCGTGTGTGGCTGAAATGATGATACATATTTCGCAGTATGAAATATTTTCGGAAGTAGGAAAGCGGAGGGCACTCAGCTAGAACGCACATGCTGGTAGTTGGAGAAGTTCGATGCACTCCCAAAATGGTTCTCAGTGCGGAGTGATGTATAAGATCAAGAGATTTCAATATAGACTTGCTGGCTGAAGAGTACACCTGGCACCCGTAGTGGATTTTCGATAAAATCAGCGATCTGTAGATGTTGAAAAGGAATTTAGGATTAATATTACATCTGGAGCTAGCCAGATATTTCAATATGCAGCTATGTTTTAAGTTAGCAATATGAGGCTTCCAAGTAAGTCTAGAATCAAAGATTAATCCAAGGAATTTGACAGAGGCTTTCTGGGGAAGAGGAAGATTGTTTGGATTTAGGGATACACTTGGAGAGGAACGGCGCCCCCTGCAAAAATCAAAATATACGGATTTACTCACCCAGACGGTTAAGCCGTTGTTTTCAGACCAACTCTGTATTTTATCGATAGTTTTCTGGAGTATTTAGGAGGGAAATTTAACGATAAGGAGATGTTAAGATCATCGATAAACAGCCGGGTGGTTATAGACGACGAGATGCACTCGGCTACGTCATTGGCGTAAATTATGAATAAGGTTGCACTCAGAGCAAAGCCTTGTGGCACGTCATTTTCCGTTGGAATGGGTGCTGATAATGATGTAGCGATTTTAACCCGGATCGTTCGGTTGGTTAAAATTTAGCGATATAATTTGCCCATCTGGCTATTTATTCCTGCGGCTTTGAGCTTTAGCAATAATCCATGCCGCCATATGCGATCAAATGGTTTTTCTAATTCGAAAAAGACCGTATATGTATGTTGACGGCGGGGAAGCTCGTTATTATTTGCCGTTGTAGAGTTATTAAGTGATCGCCGGTCGATCTCGCTTTATGCCCTCCGGCTTGAATAGGAGAAAGGATATTATTTTGTTCAAGGACAAAAAGGAGGCGCCTGTTTACCATTTTTTCCATTACTTTGTATAAGACGTTTAAAAGGGATATTGGACGATAGCTTTCAGGACGGAATGGATCTTTATTTGGTTTTAATATAGGAATAATGTATGCCATTTTCCAGAATTGAGGAATATCGCCAGATACCCATATTTGGTTATAAATATTAAGGAGAAACTCTTTTGCCTGCGCTGGCAAAAACTTAACCATGTATGGATGAACATAGTCGGGACCAGGTGCACTGTTTCGAGTATGAAATTTGAGTTGAAAGTTTAATTCAGCCATGGAAAATTTGCTGTTCGAAGCATCCGTGGACTGTTGAAGGAAGGATAATTCTTGTTGTTCATAAGAAGCTTTTCTAGATGTAAACTTGGTAGAATAGACTAAGGAGGAGAACTCATTCTAGTAGTGCTGAGCGAAGATATCCGCAACATTGCTTGGATCTGATACGACTGAGCTGTTATGGATTAAGGAGGTAGGGAGTTGAATCGATTAAGGCCGTTCATCGATTTAATTTTTGCCCTCGTCATTTGGTTAGATGTGGATTGGGCTATTGAATCGATGAAAGAAGTCCAGGATTCTCACTTCTTCACCTTAATTATGTAACGTGTTTTGGCGCGTAGCTTTTTGAATTCAATCAGATCACTGAGTAATTGTGAAGATTTGTATTTCCTGAGAGATCGTTTACGGTTTTGTATTGCTACGGCAACTTCACTGCACCACCAGGGAACACGGCGTGGGCGGGGCGAGGGAGTAGATTTAGGGATCGCCGTTTCCGCTGCAGTAAACATAGCCTCAAGATGTATCCTAATATTTTCTACCGCAGAGGTCCTGAGTTGATGTGAGACAGACACCTTGTCACGAAACGTTTCCCAATTTGCTTTGTGGAATAAGAAGCGAGAAGTTGTTGATGTGGAGACGTTTGATATAGGACTTGTGGTATGTATTATAATAGGGAAGTGGTCGCTGAAACACAAGTCGGGCAGTACGACCGACTCTAATTTAGTATATAGGACAGGAGAGGAGAACGCTAAGTCGATAGTCGAGAACACATGGTATGAGAGGTTAAAATGGGTGTGTGTAGGTTGGGGAATAAAGCATAAATCAGTATTTAAAAGGAGTTTAGTGAGGATTGCTCCATGTTTGTTTGTCTGTCTTGATCCCCAGATCGGGGAATGATCGTTGAAGTCCCCTAATAATATTATCGGTTTAGGAAGTTGTGTTATAATGGACTCGAGTTCGTGGACACTATTCATGCTGTTCGGGGGAATATAACAGTTACATAGTGTAACTGGAGAGTTAGATAAAAGAAGGGCATGTATGGTGACAGCAATAACTTGTAGGGAGGAGTTGAGACGGACTGGGTACGCAGGGATAGAGGTGTGAATAAGAGATAGAACACCTCCTTTCGCTCTCATACCTTGCGTATTGTCACATCTAAAGAGTTTATAGTTTTTTACTCTCGGTTGATGTTTTGATTTGAGGTGTGATTCTTGTAAGTATATAGCGTAGGGGTCATGCCGTGCAATTAACTGCATCAGTTCAGCACGGTTGTTATTAAAACCGTGACAGTTCCACTGCATTAAACAAGATTTTACCGCCACCTTGGTTCTAAATAACGTTGTAATATTGTACAGACTTTGTAAGATCTCATGAACAGGGGAAGTTTATTAATTTGTGTTGGATACGTTGCCGTCGCTATGATGTCGCTCGTCTTCAGACGTCGTGATAATTTGTTCCGATAATTTTCTTATAATTCGGGAGCAGCGACTTTTAATGCATCTACCGGTAAGATATGGTTTAACTGCTGCAAGCATGTATACCAGCTGGTCATAGCTCCTTGTATAATCAGTTGCATAAGAAATGTACTTTGGGTTCGTCACTACTGTCTGGATAAAGATTTTGAATTCTTCAAATCCCATCATAAACGTTAGTTGTTCGGCGTTGAAAAGGTGTTTGGCTTTTCCAGTTACGTCTCCTGGCTCTCGGGTTAGCTGTTCGTTATGCGGCTCAGTTGGTACATGCTCCTCTTTCTTATCTGGTTGATTAATATAGAGAGCTGGCCGTTTAGGTAGCGGCCGTGATGGTCAGCAAGTGCTTCTGAGGTCTTGGGATGAGGCTGTTTCAGCGGACTAGCGTCCGTGTCCACCTCTATTTCCGGCTGCTCAATTGTGGTATTTGAATTTATTTTGTCTGGACATTTGGTGTCTATTGTCAAGGGGGAGACATGGGTTTCCTTATGTACTTTTTGGGGCACATCACTGTCATGGTCCATGGTTGGCTGCTGAGGGGTTTATTCTCTTTTCCGCAGTTTGAACATACGTGGTCTTCAATTTGGATGAAAATTCTATAATCGTGGTCATTATTTCGTAGGAGAAATGATCTAGGAATATTTGCACAGTTCACATGTTCGACATACACCTGTCTTCGCCAGCTTATTACGTGTGCAAACTCATCGTCCGAGGGGTCAACTCCATAGTGCAGAAGCGAGATATGACGAAAGTGTTTCATTTAGTATAGTGGCCGATACGTTTGATAAAACAACTTTATTAGCTGGTTGTCTAATTCGTGCTGCCTGAATTGTCCGCTCTGCTAATGTAATTGTTCCGCCTCCGGAAAAAAATTCGTCAGTTATTTTTTGCGATTTAAGGAAAATAATTACATGGTTTCGACTGATACGAGACCCCGCAATTATATCGAGATTACTGCCAGTGACTGATTTCACCGCAGTAAAATAGTCTCTGAGCGAATGAGGCGGGAAATATGGCAGGATGATGCCTTGTTCGTTTTTGGGTGATTAAAAGCTGTTAGCGGTGTTATTTTCGTTGACTTCACTTTATCAGCGAAAGAGATATTTGGTTTATTTAACGAATTAAGATTTTCAGAAGACTCGGTTTGAATTTTAATTTTATTAACTAACGGGCTCGATTTCGATTTTGTATTATCAAAGGATGCTTATTATCTGCATCCGCGGCGCGGGAGTGTGTAGTGCTTTGTTTGACGGTAGCGGTTGACGATAATACTACGGCTGCGGTGTGAAGTTGGTGTGTTGTCTGTTGATCGGATGATCGGTTGCGTGTGTAGGGTAGGTACTTGTGTAAGCGTGGTAGTAACATGTGTGCACGGGTTAATTGTGTACGTGTGAGCGGTGGTTGTGTGTGTAATTATCTTTGGTATCTGTTGGTAAATGTATAGAAAGAAGTTAATTTATGTAGCTTAGAACATTTGCAAATAAAAAATGCTACTGAGAGATGAAAGTTAGAGAGCTTTTACGAAATACAGGAAATCCTCATACATTACACAAATTTATTGTTTGAAACTAGATATAGAATAGTAAAATGTTAGAACGAAGTCGATGGATTTTATATAGTATTGAAGTATGCACGCTAAAAGTTGAGTGTATAACCTTGCAAGCCTTTAAGATATAGACCTTGCGTCAAATACTGAAAATCCGCTAGATGGCAAAAATGATAACTGCACCAATTTTAAATTGAGCAGTTGTAAATAATTTTTTTTTTTTGTTAAATGCCGAACACAGTAAAGTTTATTACTTGGCCATATACTAAGACAAAAAAATACGATCTTTCATGTTTAGTATTAAAATGAAAGATTCAAAGCAAGCATAATGTTAATTTCAAACCTATCTCCTGAAAATATCATATTGAGAAATTGACTGACATACAAAATATGAAAGAGTCATGCAGAGTTTTTACACTTTGTAAAATAAAAAAATTAATGCAGATAAACAGAGAAAAATAATTTTGTTAGTTAGCAAAGGATATTGCTTCTACTGGTACTCTAAGCAGTGTAAGTCCAACGACATACAGATATCCAAGAGTAAATGAGTTTTTCTTAACAGCTACACAAACTTTCGAAAATAGCTCTACATGCATCAAAGAATTTTGAAAAAAACAATATTTGTAATGAGAAAAAAAATAATTAAAGAGTTAAATGTTAATGAACAATTGAAATTTCATCATTCAATGAAATATTTATGAGTAATGTAACGTTATTGTTGTTTTATCAAATCCTCAGGGATGCCACCACGGTCTCGTAATTACCATGGACGAAAAAGTTAATTATTTTATTATTATAAAAGAAATAATAATACTTGAATTTTTTTATATACATATAGTATATAGTATTAATGAAATTAACCTACACTAATCTTTTGGTATTGGTCGACCACTAAAAACACAATATTAAATATGCACAAACAAACAAATATACAACTATAAAAAGTTTTTTTTAAAATTAATATAAAATTGTATGCATCACTGTTGTTAGTGGTAACCCGTAGTCCTTTGGATTGGTATTCCAATGGCTTTCTAGTGAAGCAGCAGGATCCTTTAATCCAGTATGAAGATTATTACAGACAAATTTTTAATAATTATGAATGGGCGTTCGTGTTTATGTTCCATGGTTTTTTATATCAAATCAATTTTTGTAACTTGACTATTGGAAGAGAATTTATGTGAAAAAGTGTCTAAACGAAAATTATACAACAAATCTACAAACTGGGAACTATTCAGAGAATATCTCTGAAATGATATTGATTTAAAAATATCACTTAAGACTACCGAAGTGGATTACTTCATTAAGGTCGCTCAACAGTCGGCTTGGAAAGGCTACAACAACAATTAATAAATGTCAACCGGTGATCTATTACTCTCAACACATCAAAACAGAGGTAAATCTACGAAGAAAATTGCGGAAACAGTAGCAAATATTCAGAAATCCTGCACATAAAACTACATTGAACAAACAGATGAAACTCATTAAACGTCTGTTGCAGAATTTAAAGAATAAATCACTCAATCAACAACTGGTCAATTTATCACCTTTAGCACAACAAAATTTCTCTTTGTGGAAAGCTACATGGAACCTTAAAGGACCAAAGCAATCCGTTTTCCCTATAAGGAAACTGGATCATAGCTGGGCTCGTGCTGATATTGAAAAAGCGAAACTGTTTGGCGAATATTTTGACAACATATTCATATCACATCCTCTTGATACATCATTAATTTCTGACTCCTGTTGTCAAGATGTATCAAAACCCATAAAATTGACCTCGCCAGGTGAAATTAACAATATAATACGGACAATGAACCTAACAAAGTACCAAGTTACGATTTAAGAACAGCAAAAGTTTTAAAGGAATTGCCTAAAAAAGGACTGGTGTCACTAACGTACATATTAAATACAATGCTGCGATTAACATATTTTCCGATACAACTAAAATTGTCGCAAATTGCCATAGTTCAAAAACCACAAAAACCTCCAACGCAACTATCATCGTATCGACCAATTTCAATCTTGCCGGTACTTTCTAAATTATACGAAAAATGACTGTTAAAAAGCAAAATGTCAATAGTTGAATGCAAAGAGATAATACCTGAACATCAGTTTGGCTTCCGAGCAAAACATGGTACGATAGAACAGGTGCATCGGATTGTTCTTAAAATTGAAAAATCCCTGGATGAGAAAATGGTTTGCGATACCGTATTTTTAAATGTAAGCAAAAAATTCGATCGAGTTTGGTATGATGATTTATTGTAAAAACTTCGACGTCATTTTCCCTATCAGCTAACTGAATTATTCCGGTCGTATTTAAACGAAAGATATTTCTACGTTAAATATGGTGATGATGAATCAAATATATATCCGGTTCGAGCAGGAGTTCCTCAGGGAACTGTACTTGGACCGCTTCTCTACCTTATCTACACAGCGAATATTCCTATTACATCGCACGTTGATATAGCAACTTTCGCTGATGACACAGCGATCTTGTGTTCAAATAAATGTCCAAAAGTTGCACGTAAAAACCTGCAGACAGCAGTCAATAAAATAACATCTTGGTGCAAATTATGGAAGATAAAGATCAATGAGGGTAAATCATCCCAAGTAGTTTTCACTAACCGAAGAATCGATTCATCCGGAAATATAAGGATGAATGGAGTAAAGATTCCTTAGAAAGAAGATGTAAAGTATCTTGGTATACACCTCGACAAACGCTTGACTTGGAGGAAGCACATTATAACAAAGCGAAATGAGTTAAACATCAAATTGCGGCAGCTGTATCGGCTGTTGGGTAAAAGATCAATAGCATCTCTTGAAAACTAGTTGCTGCTTCACAGACAAATTTTGAAACCGGTCTGGCAATACGGCTGTCAATTATGGAGCTGTGCCAAAAACAGTAACATTTCAATTATGCAGAGTTCAGAATAAGTTACTGTGCATGATCATCTCTGCTCCTTGGCACAGATCCAACATCACAATTCATGAAGATTTTGGAGTTAAATTTGTGAAGAATGAAATAGCAACTGCTGCTCGACGATATACTGCTAGATTGGAAGGACATCCAAACAGTAGAACAAAAGAACTGCTGAGAGACCTAAGCAGGGATCCTAGGCTAAATAGAAAGCGGCTTCCAGACCTAATATAAATTATAAATATGTGTGTGAGTGCAGATGCGTGTATGTATGATTTGTATGCATTTGTGTCTATATATACAAGTTAATTGTAGCATCCTTCATTGGATACGTTGCTTATTCATGTCATTTTATCTTACTTACATAGATTACCAAATAGTTGATAAGGTTAGTTGTAAAATAGAAAATAGCAAGGAAGAAATAAGAAAATAAAAAATGTATGACTTCTGCCACAATTTTAGAGATTAAAAATGAACAGTTACTTTTGTGACAGGTAAACAGTGATTGACTAGCTCAAAAAAATTTGCATTGCATCTTTTTCTCATTTCTTCTCTATGACCGCCACAATTTATAGGATACACACTTCTCCTCGTGATGGTCCTTGACTGGCTATTCGTCCTCGAGCGACAAAGGATCTCATTCACACATGCATTTTTCCCTCACCGTAGTTTTCAAAATTTTTTTACTTTATTTATTTCATTTATATACATTGATAATAACATGGAACGCCAACGGGCTAATTCAGCGCAAAAATGAACTCGAATATCTTCTGCTTGAGGAAAAAGTAGATATAGCTCTAGTTTCTGAAACGCATTTTACACCATGGTCTTACATTAAAATTAAAGGATACAGTATTTACAAGACTGTACATCCGAGTCATAAAGCCCAAGGAGAAACAGCAGTAATAATTAAAGATTCAATAAAGCATTTTGTGACAGAAGAATACCAACAAGAATACATTCAGGCAGCAAGCATTCGAATTAACGATGGTAATAATGATCTCTCTGTTTCGGCAATATATTGTCCACCTGGATCTAAGGTAGATGAAAACAAGTTTACAGACTATTTATTATCACTAGGCAACCGATTTATAGTTGGAGGTGATTATAATTCCAAACACACATATTGGGGATCGAGACTAATCACTCCCAAAGGTCGAGCTCTATTAAAATCGATACGGGAAGTTGGTGCAGACGTTGTATCATTCAGGAAACCAACATATTGGCCAACCGATGCTAAGAAGACTCCAGATTTACTTGACTTCTTTGTAGTGAAAGGAATATCCTTCAGCTACATGGAAGTTGAAGGACTCACAGATCTGACATCGGATCATACTCCAGTGTTAATTACACTGAGTTCTTCCGTTATAATGAAGCAAAAAAAGTTAACCCTTACTAATAAAAATACTGACTGGGTAAAATTTAGAAGCATCCTAAATGACTCGGTAAAATTGTCAGTAAGACTAAAATCAACCTCAGACATAGAATCTGTGGTTGAAAATTTTACCAATGATATTACACATGCTGCTGAAATGGCAACACCTCGTTCAGAGCCAGGTAAATGTCGAGAACATACATACCCCATGGAAATTAGAGATTTAGTTCAACAGAAAAGGAAAGCAAGGAAGCTTTGGCACAGAACACGACACACAGCAGATAAGTCGAAATGGAATCACATTAGTAAGATACTACATGAAAAAATTAAAGAGGTTAAAAATCAAACTTTCCATTCATACGTAAGTAGCCTTTCTGCCTTACACGATTCTGATTATTCCTTATGGAAGGCTACGCGAAGAATAAAAAAGCCACAAGTACAGATTCCACCTATTCGGAAGGCAAATGGTACCTGGGCACGAAGTGAAGTAGACAAAGCGGAAGTGTTCGCTGATCACCTTGAACAGGTTTTTCAACCAAATGACATCGTATCGGACTTGGACATTAATCAGCCATTTGAAAAAATAAATGTAAATATTAAGCACTTTTCCGTTATGGAAGTAGCCAATGAAATTGATAAAAATCTGAATAGGAAAAAAGCAGCCGGATATGATGAGATCACACCTCAAATAATTAAGGAACTACCGAGAAATGCGATTATTTTCCTTACATACATATTCAATTCAATATTGAACGTCCCTAGGCAATGGAAAAGAGCACAGGTAATAATGCTGCTGAAGCCGGGGAAATCGACAGGTTTACCTTCGTCGTATCGACCTATATCTCTTCTTCCTACCATATCGAAGCTGTTTGAAAAACTTGTACTAAAGCGGCTTAGACCTATAATCGAAACAAAAAAGCTAATTCCAGATCACCAGTTTGGATTTCGTAGCAAGCACAGTACAATTGATCAGGTGCATCGCGTCTCAAATGTGATACATAAAACTCTTGAGGAGAAGGAATATTGCTGCGGGGTATTCCTCGATGTAGCTCAAGCTTTCGATAAAGTTTGGCAGGACGGATTATTCGTTAAATTACGTGAACAGTTGCCGTATTCGTGGTACCGTATTCTGGAATCATACCTGACCAACCGGCAGTTCAGAATTAGTTATGAGGAAGCGATGTCTGACTGGAGAGAAATATCGGCAGGAATACCACAAGGCAGTGTTTTAGGACCTATCCTTTATCTCCTTTACACAGCCGATATTCCAACGAACAATCATACAGTTATAGCTATGTTTGCTGATGACACAGCAATTCTGACCACAAGTAAAATCCAGCAGAGGGCAGCCAAACACTTACCGTCAACAATAAACGAATTAAGTACATGGATGAAACGCTGGAAAATAAAAGTTAATAGCGAAAAATCGGTGCACGTAAACTTCACTTTACGGAAAACTGAGAACATCCCAGTGACGCTGAATCAACAGATAATCCCACAAAAAGATTCAGCCAAGTACCTAGGGATGCATCTTGATTCGCGTTTAAATTGGAAGCACCACGTCCGACAAAAATGTTTGGAAATGAAGGCAAAGGTGAGAAGTCTTTATTGGCTGCTAGGAAGAAACTCGCCGTTATCGATTGAAAACTAACGACTTTTGTATACAGCTATTGTTAAACCTATATGGATTTATGGAATACAGTTGTGGGGCTGTGCTAGTAGTTCCAACATAAATTGTATACAAAGACGTCAGAACATTGCACTTCGCACGATCACTGCTGCATACAGATTCGAACGCAACGACGACATACATCGAGATATGGAAATTCCAATGGTCGTCGATGAAATTACCAGGTTCGCCTGTAAACACGAAAAACGGCTGGAGAAGCATACTAATGTCGAAGTCATACAACTCCTCGACAACTCTGAGGATATGAGGCGACTTAAACGCCGAAAACCATATGACTTAGTGAAATGATGTATAAAGTCGGAGTCACTTCATTGGAAGTGTAACTCTTTCCACGTGTAGTCAACTTTGTCACCGTTATTGTTAAAGACTAAATTGTCGTCACAATAAAAAATTTAAGAAAAAAAAAAAAAAAAATTATATACAGTATATACAATGTAATATACACATTACACTAATAAAAGTGATAGAAATAAAAAAAAACGAATAAGTTGTAAAATAAATCGTAACAAATTTGTTTTTTTAAAAAAATATTTTGTATTTTGCGACAAGCTGTTTAACTATCTAGTAAGGTCTTTTTTCAAAACAAGAGCTTACCATTTATGTGTAATCCATTGACTAATGTACCATTATAACAATTTCAGCTTATACCAAAATTTTTATTTATTAGTGAAGTCCAGCTATTTTGTAGTTCTTTCTTTTATAACTTCTAAATTTTTATATTCAGGTCTTTATGCATTAAGATAATATTTGAAATATGTCGTGTAGCGCTCATTATTACATGTAAAGTGAAGCTTTATTTTGAAACATTTGAATAATTTTGGTTGTACATTCTAATAATTCATTCAATTCAATTCATTTATTTATTATTATTATCATTGAATTCCATAAATGCACTCAAAAACACTAATAGTGAATACAATGAAATCGGATAAGTTTTCAAGCATCCAATAAATACGTAATTAAAGCAAATACAGTAAGATATGTGCAACGAAATACTCAAAACTCCTAAAAATAAAACGATACAGCATCCGATTTGGAAATTGAAATAAACAAAAAAACTATGATTAATCTGATATGTATATATATATATATATATATATATATACATACACAGACGCACACACATACATACATGTACATCTATAGATACATACACACACGCAAATACAACGTTGTCATGTGTAAATCGAATTTTTTACATAACGAATTCTATATAATAATATAATAAACCGGACGAAGAAATCTGGTTAAAATAAGTGATAATGAATAAACATTTAATTAATAATATAATTTGTAAATTAATGGCAATTAGTTTATGTTAGGTACATACACATGCACTGCAGTTCATTGTTTATGTACTAAATTTAAAATAATAAAAATATTATATACATGTTTTATGCACCTAGTTTACAATGTTTCACTAAATAAAGCTATATACATTTATAATCTGTATTCTATATTACTTAAAACGATTATTCTCATTTTTTAAATTAAATTTCGTTTTTGTAGTTTATGTTGTTTTTTTTTTTTAGTTACCAGAAAGTTTGATAGTAAAATTATTGTTGTATTTTAATTGGAATACTATATCAGTTTATAAGATTTTCGTGAATTCCCATCAATGTACTCTGGACAACTGGTGTTTCTCTCCTCGAAAAATTCCAATTCTTTCACACATATCCTCCCGACTTGTCCTATTTTCTCACTTTATCCTTTCCTGTAACAAATCCCCGTACTTCATTTACAACTTCTTAGAACTGTCGTTTTCTCCCAGGCTATTTTCTCTTCCCTTTAACATTAAATCTCTTCCGTTTTCTGTAATACATAACGAATTTAATCAAACTCTACATTCACTTTTTCCAGCTCACAGCATGGTTTTTACGGATGGCTCAAAATCTGCTTCAGGTGTCGGAGCTGCTTTTATTCTTCCTGATATCAACTATTCTGAGTCTTTTCAACTTCCTTCCTTTTCTTCTATCTTTTTAGCCGAATCCATGACTATTTTACGTGCTATCCTTTTTATATCCTCAACACCCAATTTATCAAAATTCGTCATATGCTCTGATTCAAAAAGTGTTTTATTAGCCACCCCATCTCCCTTCCCTAAACCATCGTCAGATCCTATTATTCTTTATATTCATTCCTTAATTTATAATTTATTAACATCCCGTTCTATCCTAATTGGCCTGTTCTGGATTCCTGACCACTGCGGCATCGTTGGTAACGATCTTGCCGATTCATTGGCATGTCTAGCTGCAGTAAATGACCGTTTCATAGACAGATTCCCCTCCCAATGTCTCTGTCCTCTCTCTTATCGTTTTCACCATGACTTTTGGACTAATCTTTATCAGTCTCTTTTCTTCAATCCTAACTCCTTTTACCTTACTATACAACCCTCTCCACCCACTTCTTCCTGGTTTAATAATTGTCCCTGCATCAGCTGTTCTGTTATTTCTTCCATAATCCGCCTCCGCTTTAATCACAGTCTGCTTCCTGCCTCCCTCTTTCGTTTTAATATTGTTCTGTCTCCCTTGTGTCCCTTCCATCCTCCTATCTTAAATATGACCTGTGATGTAAATCACCTTCTATTCGAATGCTCATCTATCTCCTCAGAACGCGCAGTCCTTTATTCGAATTTGCTTGGCCTTGGCCTCCCGACCCCTTACTGTGCCCACTACATTCTTGTTCTTCCTTCTCCTTCTGTTGTTCCTGTATTGGCTACCTTCATTTCTTCTGTTCCTAATCGCTTCCTGATATAGCTTTCAAATCCCTACGTTTTATCATTTGTTAGTCCTTTGTGTTGGATAAATGTGCTGTGTTGACGCGCCCAAAGAAAAAAAAAAATTGTAGTGCTGTTTTATTTTATTCATACGCTCGAACATTAAATTTTCCTATTATAATTATCCTGTATATATTCTTGAATGGGACACTGAATATTGTTTTATTTTTTAACGTGGCCGAAGATCACTATTGTTATATGTTA
The DNA here is from genome assembly GCA_039619475.1 of Icerya purchasi. Lineage (NCBI taxonomy): Eukaryota > Metazoa > Arthropoda > Insecta > Hemiptera > Monophlebidae > Icerya > Icerya purchasi. Next base: position 291,429,478 of record CM077116.1, read on the forward strand.
AGTAATATATTTACGCCCCTTTTTTTTAATTAGTCAAGTGATTCTTAATTGTTTCAGGTAGTAAATTATAAAAAACTGAACCTGCATAAAACGCTTGATTTCGAATATGCTGTTTATTTACTTTGAGCAACAACGCTCTTTCTACCCCCAACGCTCTTGTAATTCTTAACCTGGTTGAGATATCAAATTTCTCTTTATTTTTATATCGGAAGTTTAACAACTGGAGGTTTAATGAATTATTATTTTTGTTATTTTTGTTTGCTATGGTGCTAAACACTTTTTGCCGAAGAGATGTTAATGGTTTAATGTGGCTTTAAGCCGCTTTACGCCAGTGCATAATTCCATAAGATACAAGCGACTGATATAATGAAAGGTATAATCTTTGTAGCCGTGAGTTCGAGAAAAATTGTTTAGATAATAAAAAAGATAATTCAGTTTTTTGCTTTCATTGAAACATACGCAGTGTGTCTGTACCAAGTTATTTTCTGATCCAAATAGATTCCCAGATATTTAACCTCATTTACTATTTCTATCGGCGCATTTTGAAATAAAACTCTGAAGTTGTCCTTTGTTGTTGTTAAGTATACAGAACATATTTCATTTTATCCATATTTAGAATTAGGGGTTTTTACAGATACATTCAACTACTGTATTCACATCATTCTGTATAGTGTTTTGTAAGATTTCGGGAAAACAGGAATGTGCAACTAATACTGTGTCATCTGCGTATCAAAAAATTTTCCCTGAGATCTTTATGTTTAATAAATCATTAATATATATTAAAAATAAGCAAGCTCCGAGGATGCTTCCCTGTGGTGCTCCGAATTTTTGGATTAATCTTTCACTCGAGATACCGTTTATTTTTGTTACATAATTTTTATTATTAAGGTATGACCTAGACTAGTTATGTGTATTTCCTCGAAAACCACACTCATATAGTTTTTTAAGTAATATATTGTTGTCTACCAGATCAAATGCTTTGCGAAAGTCTAAATATATGGCTGCCACAGAATGACCTAGCTTCACATTTTTTGCAATGTACGTCACATGATCGAACAATGTGTGTAATCAGTACATCTTCTCTGCATAAAACCAAGTTGGTTTTCATTGAAAAATTTAATACTCTGTAGATAGTTCATTATTAATTCCTTTATACACTTTTCAAAAAATTTTGCGACTGTGGGTAATATGCAAATTGGTCTGTAATTTGAGACGCCTGATTCTTTACCAGTTTTGTATATAGGAGTAATAATACCCAATTTTAAAATTTCAGGAAATTTACCTGATTTTACTGATTCGTTGAAGAGGTATGTTAAAGGTTCTATGAAAATATTTATGTTATCTTTAATTAACATCGTTGATATTTCGTCCGATTCGACTGATGTTTTATTTTTTAGGGATAATATTGCTTTTTGAAGGAAACTGACAAAACCAAATGAATTTATGTTATGCGTTAATTCGTTTAACTTGTGTTCCGGGATACTTACAGTTGTGTACGATTTCTCTATCAAAGTATTGACTGAATTTATGAAATATTTATGAAAGAGTTATTATTATTTGCGATTAAGCTTACAATGCCCGATTTCAATTTCATCTACTGTAGAGTGTTTTTTGTGTAATACTTTGTTTACCAGCATCCAGTACTTTTTCTGATCACTGCCAAATTTTTGCAGTAATTTTGAATAATACTCTCTCTTAGATTTCCTAGCAGCTCTTTTTTAAATGCTTCTTCGTAACTATCTGTTATCGAGGCGGTAACATTTGTAGTTGATTTTTGTAGTTTGTAAAGTCTGCTTTTCTCCTGAACTAGATGTATAATCTCTTCATTAATCCATTCGGCTCATTTACAATTTCCTTTCTTTAAATGTTTTAAGCGTTTACAACACTTTATAATATCCTTAATTGTTGCCAAAAACCAGTCAAATTATCTATCAATGTTATCGACGCTATTATAAATGTATTCTATATTTGTTGTAGTTAGAAAATTTCGAAAGAGATCTTTGTCGAAAAAATAATTGTTTTTGGTTTGTTTCGCATGGTAATTATATGTAATATTTATAGTCGCACTAACTGTGTAGTGGTCCGAAAAACTGATTTCTATAATTTCATGTTTAATGTTCAAATTCATTTAATCTTGCTCAATTCCTCAAATACAGATATGATCGAGACAGGATGAATAATTTTCTTTAGATTTTACAAAAATTGGTTCTTTTATAGTATTAATAAACCTATTCGAATATATCATATTGAGGTATTCAGAATTTTTGTTCGTATCTAATATATTGATATTTATGTCACTCGTAATGATGGCAGTGTTTAGTGTTGAGTCAATTATCTTTTGCAGGTCATTATTGAAGTCATTAATAGAAGAATCGAAAAAACGATAAATTCCTGTGACAGAAATATGGTGATTATTATCCAGATGTAATATGACACTGACTATATTTCCTGTTGATATTTTAATTTTAGCATTTAAGAATTGAAGTTCGCAGTTAGCTTGAATTAATTTCGTGTCTCAACCGAATTGAGCAGACCGACTGTTTCAATTAACTGTGCTTGCAACTGTTCGTACATAGTCGGAATTTCATTTAGTTTACTAAACAGTAGATCCACCCTCTCCTATAACGGGGCAATTTCGCTTCAAGAGCTGCAATCAGATCCGCTGCTTTAATACTATCATTGACCTGGCTACTGGATTCTGCTGAGCGTTTACGGCCAGACGCGAGACACCCTAAGCACCGCCAAGTCTGCCTCGCCGCTGCGCTCATGCCAGTCCACGTCTGGTCCCTCACACTGCTGCAATCAAAGTGTAGTTAGCCGCTACATACACCACAGGTAACATATTCACCATTCACCGGTAACCCCTTAGCGCATTTATTACAGATCTTTGGCATATTAAAGCAAGTAAATGCATTGTTTCTGCTATGTATTAAATAATCGTTACCTCGATGGACAATTATCAACTGATTCAACGTAACTAATTACCGAGCTTAAAAACGCTTAAAAATTTATTAAACACTGATATACAACGATTAAAACTATCGAAATTGATATTACGTACCTAAGACGATCTTTATAATATATTTTTAAACTTTATGATATTGAACAGCACTAAATAATCGCAACACAACAGAGAGCAAAACTCAACACAACCGTACACGACAAAAATAAAATATTAAAATTGAAAGTAATATCTCTATACTAGCTTTAATATTGTGCTTTACAGCAAAATATTATTTAATATTGTCACTTCTGAGTTTTCAGTGATCAGCCAGTATAATATTTTCATATTAATTTGTGTCCAGAATCTGAGGTATTCTGTGGTATTTCATTTCTGCTTAAGTATAGTTTAGGAATTTAATTTAGATTTTTATTTGTGAAAGTGTGTAGCAACACAACTGCTGGCTATATTGTTTTCCTATTACTGCGTTTTCTCCATTGACCGCTTGAAATCTTATAAATATCTTGTATAACAATTTTTCAAAACCTTTACAGGCAGTAAAGAAATTGGCCTGTAAGATTCAATTAAAAAAAAAAAATTCTTTAAGACAACAACCTACGAGTTGCGCCAGAGGAACTAAACTACTGGCCTGCGCACGCCAATAGATTTTCAGGTGTTTTCGACTTTATAATAACAAAAGGATTGGATCATTTGTATGTGGACTGCAAAATGGAGCTGCAACTAAATTCAGACCATGCTCCAGTCATCGCGTGCTTTGGTGTGGAACAAATGCTCGCTCATCAGCATTCAAGACTTACAAGCTCTAGAACGAACTGGTTAACTTTTGCTGACGAAGTAAATAAATCCATAGATTTAAACGTACGTCTAAAATGTCCCGAGAACATTGATGCAGCTGTCCAGACTATTGCATTAAATATCCAGAACTCTTGTAGGGCAACTATTCCAGCTCAAACAAGGTTATCCTCAAATTACGTATATAATGTACCCCTGAAGATAAGATTATTAATATATAAAACTAGGAGATGGCAACGCAATAGAACACCACTTTATAAGGGGAAATATAATAAGCTGCATAGGGAATTAAGAGCCGAAATAGATGCGTATAAAAGCGATAGATATATTGAATTCTTTTCTTCGCTTAATCCGGAAGACAGATCGATATGGAAAAAGACAAAATCTTACCTTAGACAATTAAAAAAGTCGCACCCGATTAAAAAGTGAAATGGTGAATGGGCTAAGTCGGATGAGGAGAAGGTCGCGGTGTTTGATGAAAATCTATATAATACATTCCAACCGCATCAAAACATAGGCAATGGTAATAATAATAAAATAGTTAGTGGTGGCCTATGCGCACCCATGCAGTTAACACTTCCGACCAAACGAATTCTGCCCAGTGAGGTACAGGCTATTATTAAAAAAATGCCGGCAAGAAAAGCCCCAGGAGAGGATATGATTACTGGTAAAATATTGAAAAAGTTTCCGCATAAGGGAATTTTTATGCTTACCTACATCTTCAACGCCATCCTAAAATTGGGCTACTATCTTAGATGTTGGAAGGATTCGATTGTCCTTTTAATCTTGAAACCGAATAAAAATCCTAGCGAACCGTCTTCGTATAGACCGATCAGTCTATTGAATACCTCATCTAAAATATTCCAAATGATTTTACACGAGTGGATATTAAATTCTATAACAGGAGCGAATATTATTCCAAGTCACCAGTTTAGGTTTCGCACTAACCATTCTACTATTCATCAGGTCCATAGATTAACTGATGGAATAGCATCAACCTTAGAAAGAGGATAGTATTGCTGTGCGGCGTTTCTCGATATTGAGCAGACCTTCGATCGGGTATGGCATTAGGGCCTGCTATTCAAACTTAAACTAGTGATACCAAATGATATCTTCCAGGTAATGGCAGCATACCTATCGGACAGAACTTTTCGAGTTAAGATTGGCTCAATTATACCGGGAAAATTTGCTATTAGAGCCTCTGTTCCGCAAGGCAGTATTTTAGGACCACTAGTGTATCTGATCTACACATCAGATATTCCAGCTTTAACAACAACAGTAGCCGCAACATTTGCTGATGACACGCGTATACTGGGAGACCGTTAAATATCTAGGATTGGTACTGGATCGTCGACTTACTTGGGGAGCTCAAGTTGCAAACTGCAGACAAAAAGTCATTGCCAGAATCAAGGCGCTAGGGTATATTTTTAATAGAAAACCTAAGGTCACCCTAAGGTGTAAACGGCTAGTTTACATGGCGGTTGTAGCCCCAGGCTGGAGATATGGGCTTGAAGTGTACGGAACTTCAACAGTGAGCAACATCAGGAGACTACAGCAACTGCAGACACGAATATTAAAGCAGATGATTAACGTTCCGTATTATGTGTCAAATAAAACCCTCCATGAGGATCTAAACGTTCCGTACATCAAAGATGTGCATAAAGAACTATATATCAAGTTCTAGAATAAATTGGCAGTTAACGATAACTCGGAGACTGAGAAGGACATGGTGTAGAGACGTTTTGGCAAACGGATGACTAGGGAACATTTACAACAACATATATGTCGTCATGTAACATTCCGCATAATCGTTTAACATTACGAATTAATCTAAGATATCATTTATTAATAGTTCTTGTTTAAGTCTGCTCTTATGTATCAGAAGGGGAAGGCTGTATATTAACCATCTCTTTTATTTCTGATTTCTGTACTCTGTCGTTCTTTATAAATTTTTCTGATGTGTTTAATTATATAAGACAGCATTGGTTAATAGTTATTGTAAGTCTCGCTGTAGTTATTGTATGTTTCGCTGTTGTCTTTGATCCGCTGGGGGAAAAGATAATATTCTTAAATTTCTGTTTTTCTTTTTAGTATAGTGTCAGTAGTGAAAATAGTAGTCATCTTCGACTAGTGTGGCAAAAAAAAAAAATAAATTAAATTTTTTTTGGAAATTTACTGGGTTTTAATGTTACAATAATTTGTCCAAATTTTCACTGCACAGAAAAATATGACGATCTCATTATTGCGTCATATTTGTATTCACACACATATATATATATATTAATCACAACGTCATTCTTAGCCTGACCCCTACTACTTTTTCTGTCACAAAAATTTGTCCCAAAATTTGAAATTAAATAAAGATTTATTTTGTCACGCAGTTGGAAAGAATGACGTTGTAAATTTTCCTCCTATACGAAGCATAGAAGTGATAGAACTCGGGGTTCGGGGGTGTTTTTAGGCGGGAGCAACGGATGGAGCCCCTTACGAGTCATGAAGGGCCGAGTTATATAGGGAACAAGAGAACAAATCCTCAATTTGAGATTACTTATTGAAAAAGCGTGTGAATATAATATCCCAACTGTGTTCTGCTTCGTCGATTATAAGAAAGCTTTCGACTGTGGGCATTGGTCGAAAATGTGGCCGATATTAATGGATATCGACGCGCCAGCACATTTAGCGTGGCTGATCAACAGCTATATGAAAAAACTTCAGCAAGTCCAGAAAAATAATGGAATTTACTGGGAAGTGTTTTATCCCGCACGGGGTGTACGCTAGGGATGTACCCTTTCACCGCTACTTTTTAACTTGTATGGTGAATTCATAATGCGCAGAATACTGCAAATCGATACAACAAATGGTTCAATTAATTGGGATGGAGATATCTCGGTTGGTGGGATGTACATTTCTAATTTCCGATATGCCGATGGCACCGCGTTAGTAGCAAAAAACGTGGAGGAAATGTCATATATTCTGGATCGTCTGGTAAAAATCAGTGCAGAATATGGTCTTCAAGTTAACAAAGCCAAAACAGAAATAATGATCATCGACCGTCGAGAGAATAACTGCCTAACAATACGTGAAATTGAGGGTATTGAAGTAGTAATCCGCTTTACATATTTAGGATCTATAGTGGAAAACAGCGGCGGATGTAAAAATGAGATACGTCACAGAACACAGATTGCACGCAACGCAATGAGCCGTTTAAAAAGAATTTGGGCTAACTTCGCAGTTAGTAAAGGTGTAATGATTCGGCTAGTGAACTCTCTCGTCTTCTCAGTATTTTTATATGATGCGGAGACCTAGTCTCTAACCAGCGCAAACAAAAAACGCATGGACGCACTCGAAATGTAGTGCTGAGGCGTATGCAGCGTGTCCCATGGACAGCTAGGAGAACCAATGTCTCCATACTAAATGAGATTGGTAACCCGCAGAAGCTATCATCTGTACTGCGGTATTTTGGTCATGCGATCAGAACGGATAATTTGGAAACGCTACTCATCCAAGGAAAGGTCAATGGAAGAAGAAGTCGAGGTCATGCGCCGACTAGATGGTCAGCCGCGGGTACAAAGCTGCTGGCCTTGCCTTTCAGGATTGTGTACACACCGGAAGGGATCGGAATTGTTGGCGCAGTCTGATCAACCGGGTGACAGATAATGATCACGATACCCCTGCATGGGGTGAGACGATTTGATGATGATGATATATATATTAATTACAACGTAATTCTTAGACTACCCTCCATTAGAAAAAATGACCCAATTTTATGTAACGTTTGTTATATTTTATAGGATTTTGTGATTATGTCATTATATTCATATGGACAGATTTAGAATTACGTTGTAAATTTTGATCATTTTATACAAAGTATAGAAGAGAAAGAGACAGAAATGTAAGCAAGAGGGGCACATTTTTGATCTCACACAACATTTTTTTTTCGCATAACTGCACTTGCGTTATTTTGCATAGTAACTGAAACTTCATATTCATTGATGACTCATATGCAGGCAACGTACTTACCTTGCTGCATTAACGTCATTTCTCATGTTGGGGAAAACCCAGGACTGCTGCTCATGTATTGTTCCGTCGTTGACCGAATATTATTGTGGCACACCAATTTTAACTTTTTGTGTTCGCTGTTACCGGAGCTGCGATACTTTTTCGTTTACGATTTTTTTTTTTGCATGTATTTATTTAGGTTTTCCTTTGTGTTATTCTGTTAAAAAAAATACTTATAAAACTTTATTTCCATCTGTTTGGTGCGTTCATTTCTTCCATAACGCCGTGACCGAATATTAATGTGGCTGACTGTATTTCACCAAAATCTAACTGGTGATTTGTTAATTAGTATTGGTATCAATATTTTGTCATCTTTCTTCCTTGTTAAGAAAAAAAAATCGAATGATCGATTTTAGTTAAATTCATTTACAAAAACTTTTAAAACTACATATTTAGCTATGCCATTATAAGCCATAATTTATTACTTGAGTAACAAATTTTGGTTGCAATCTTATTTTATATATATATATATATATATATATATATATATATATATATACAAAATGAAGCGACCGTATGTTTGTGACCACAAAACTCAAAAAGTAGTCGGTGGATTGACCTGAAATTTATATGCAACGTTGCATTTCTATGTAAAAGTGTTTGTGTATACTTTTTATCCCTAAATTCTCCCGGGAACCGGAAATTCTAAACGTTTCGAAAAATAATTTAAGTGGTGAGATGTATGATTTTCTTTCGACATTATAAAGCGGAATTGCAGAAAAACGTATCGTGACTGTATATGCGGGAGGATGTATAATTGCATGTATGTAACAGTCGTATTGCTCGAATTCGAGCGTCGTGACTACCTATTCGTTCATTCTAGTTGTACAGAATAGGTAGCGCTCATAGCAATTGTTATATGCAACGCAGGTGTACACACGCAAGACTACATTCGGAACTGATAGTAGCCGCTTGTTATCGCGCCACTAGTGCAGTCCCGTGTGTGTCTGCTGTGTACTGACCTAGCGCGCATATGATGTTGAACGTGGTGGTTTGCCACTGCCTGCCACGTGATTATTAGCGATTATTTATTTAATTCTTGTAATAAGTTTGTCGTCGCTCGGGATCGAACCCGTGACCGCCATATCGGAAGTCAAGCGCTCTAGCAACTAGGCTATCGCGACGACTGTATAATTGCATAAGTGTGTGTAAATACAAATACTCGGCGACAGTCTCCGAACAAAGATGAGATGAGTGAGAAAGAATATATTTGTGTGAGAGAGGGAGGGTGCACTAAAACAGGTTTGTTGCAAGGAAACGATCATTATCATCAAGCAAGCAAACAGGTTAATGATGATGCTAGAAGAAAAAAACCCGTTCTTTACGACACTGTTCGTGATTTTGAGGGGTAGAGTGCTGGAGAAAGTTGAAAATTGTGATTTGCACTGTTTACTTAGTCTTTTTCCGAAGTATTCGTCATTTTTTCAACCGTTTTCTTTTATTTAAATGCACATAGTAAAATAAATATATAATATCAATAATAAATGAATAAAATAAACCGTATTTGAAAAATCAGGTTGTACGGGATAAAAAAAAATTCAGCCGCAAAGCAATGTGGGCTAGGATAGGGATTTTTTTGGGAGTAAAGCGCCAGTTTTGTAGAATAGAAAAGTATGAAGGAATAAGTCTAGAGGATGATAACGGTAAGCGTTTACACAAGAAACGATACCCTGAATAGGATCTGCGCATGAAAAAGGAAAGCGAGTTTGACTCAGCGAGAACAGCTGATATTGGAGAAGCTCTAAGAGCACCGAGGCAAAGACGAATACAAGAATTTTGGATTATATCCCACTTGGAAAGAAGTGATTTTGAAGCACAGCCGGAGATAAAGGAACAGTAATCGAGTTTTGGAACAGATAATCGATTTGTACAAAGAAATGAGGAGAAAATGATCGCCTCTTCATTTTGTTGGGGAAAGAACTTTCAGTAGATTCAGCCTTTTAAGGGCAGAAGAGGAAAGGAAATTAATATTTTCATAAAAGGACAAACGAGTGTTAAGGAATACACCGAGATAGCAAAAACAGTCTTTACGAGGGATGAGTATGGAGTTTAAGGATACGGAGACTAAAATGAGATTAAAAGGACGAAGAGAAAAGACAATACAAGAAGATTTTGAAGGGGAGGTAGAAAGGTCCAAAGAGGAAAAAGATTGTTCTAATGTAGATAGAGACGAATTGACTTTTTCGTTTGCGTCTACAATATCGCGAGATGAAGAAAAGAGAAGAATTTCATCGGCAAAAAATAAGGGAGAGGAGTTCGTAGAAAGAGAAGCAACAGAAATAGTATAAATATTTAAAAGAATAGCACTAAGGCAAGATCCTTGTGGAAGACCACGTGTAACCTCGAATGAGGAGGAAGAGAGGAGAATAGTACGATTTAACATCAGATTAATAATGAGGAAAGAGAAATGCGTCGGGATGTTAATTCCTATCGTTCTATTTTGAAGAGTAGCGTGATGGACATTATCAAAAGCACTGGAAACATCAATAAAAGTAGCTAAAGTATACTGTTTATCGATGAAAGATTTATAGATATGAGAAAAACAAAGACTGACACAGTCAGCAGGACCTAAGCCTGGACGGAAACCAAACATATTGGAAACAAAAACGTTATTGTGTTTGAGCCACCAAACCATGCGCTTGTTAGGCATGCCCCCCAGTCGTTTTCTGAGACACGATGCTAGGGAGATCGGATAAAGGGAGGAGTTTTCCTTAGGAATAGGAAGGATAATAAAAATGTTCCCGGCGGGAGGTGTGATTCCTCTGGACAGAAAGGAGTTAAATATATAGAGAAGAGTTAGGAGAGCTTGATCTCCCTTACTTTTCTTTCAATTTTGCAGATCTCTCCAATCCCTCCAATGTACTCTACTTTCCTTTTTTCTCCAAATCCTTTTCCAACACAACAGGTATATTGAATCCCGTTTTCCTTCTCATATGACCATCTTTACGGATGGTTCAAAGGGGCCTAATGGAGTTGGAGCTTCTTTCATCCTTTTGAGTATAAATTTCTCTGAATCTTTTCGTTTCCCTTCTTTTTGTACTATCTTTTCGGTCGAACTAGTGACATTCTACACTCCATAATTTATATTTCCTCCCATCTATCTTCTTCTAAATATTTAATTATCTCTTAAAGCTATTCCCTCACATTTCATATCTCCCTCCTCTGATTTTTTATCCTCCATATTCGCTCTCTCATTCATACTCTTTTCGCACTTCATGCTATCCGCATTGATATGCTCTGGGTCCCCAGTCACATGGGGATAGAGGGTAACGAAATGGCAGATTCCTTGGCTCAGATTGCTGTAGCCTCCCACTTTTATTTCACTAAAATTCCCGCTTCTAATTTGCTCCCACTGTGTAAAAAGTTTCATGTAAGATTTTGGTCAGATTTTTACATTTCCTCCTTTTCCAATCAACCTTCCTTTTATTTTTCCGTCTAACCTAATCTTCCTACTCGGTCTTGGTTTTATAATTGTCTTTCGCTTCGCCGTTCCGTTATTATCTCTATTATCTGTTTACATCTCAGTCATACTCTTCTTCCTTCCTCACATTTTCGTTTTTATCTTGCACTATTCCCTAATTGCCCTCTTCATCCTGACGACGAAGCCGTCTGTGATCCTGACCATATCTTCTCTGAATGTCCATCCCTCATGAATGAATGTACTTCTTTGTAATCCGATCTGTTATCACTTAAACTCCCTAATCCTTATTATGCTTCATACATCTTATCATTTCCATCGATCTCTGTTGTTCCAATCCTCAATACTTTTATTCTATCAATAGCTTACTGAATCGACATCTAACTGATTATTTTCCCTCGTTTTATTTCTGGGTGAAGTTCCATTGCTGTCATGCCCAAAGTGGAATTGAAAAAAAGATAAAAAAAATAAAAATCAGGTTAATAAATTTGTATGAAAAAAATAGGTTAAATGTAAAGAAGAGAAAAAAGTAATTGAAAAATACATGATCCGACTGACTGAAATAAATTAAATTAAAATGGAGATGTAAAATAAATAAGCCTAATTGAAATTATCGGAGTACGAAATGAAAATGACATATAATCAAATTACTTCTCATCAAATCAATTCTACCATTTTATCATCTCTTTTTTCTACTTTGTACTGCTTTCTATACAATGGAAAACAATATGCTCAGGATCGTGTCCAGAATTTAGAGGGAGGAAGGAGTGAAAATTTTCTTTGCATATTTATTTTATAAATAATATATTTTTCACTAATATTCATACTATTAATAATTTCCATAATTTTAATTTATATATTAATAATTTACATAAATTAATTACTATATAAACATTAATAAAAATTACCTATGGTATTGATTATGCTCATAATAAAAAATTTTTCATAAAATATTAAGTACCTAAAAATATGGAGTATATTTTTCCTATTTTTTTTATATGTAAAAACACCCTAAAAAATCATCAATATTTATTTTAAATTTCTGATTTTTTTCAGATTTTTGAGTATTTATAATAATTATTTCAGTTCTAATACGGGAGTGTTTACCCCCCCCCCCCCCCCCCCCCACGACCCGGCCTTAAATACGCTTAACACCATTCAGCAAATTAAAAATAAAAATAATTTACTTTCAGATTTTTGCTTTTATTTTTTCTAATTTGATTTAGCTTCTGTTTGGCACCTATGGAGTAGTACTTTTACCACCGTCCTGCTTTATAGTGTGCCTTTTTTGTGCGTCTCCACTTTTGCTGAAACAAGTTACAAACAAGCATAAAGTATACAAGTGTGAACACAGCTCATTTTATATGTATTCAATTTTCGTAAATATTAATTTATTTTTATTAAAATTAAAACCAATTATTTCGATAATTTTTATTGTAATTTTAAGTAACATTTTATCAGTAAATACTGTTAATATATTAATTGGAATTTATTATGTTTTTACTATTTTCTCATTTACGAAAGATTAAAAATTATAATACCGTATTTGTTGTATACATTAATTTTTATTAAGCTAACTTAAAAATTTAATTTATCTAGTCCAGTTTTATTTAGATTTTGTTATATTTTACTCGAACAGTGTCAAATTGAAATAAACGTTTTTGATTAAGCTACACTGATTTTGCATTATGAAAAAGGTCATCTCAGTAGATAGTAAGCGTTGATAGAAATTGTTTCAAATTTGTAATCCAGTGTTTGATTGTTTTTTTAATCGAAAAAGTAATGGAAGGAAGAATAAAGGTATGTTTTAAAAGTATACGTCGATATTTAAAAAAGCTTTGATAACTGTATACGAAAAGTTTTTTTATAAATCATAAATACTAGTGTTCATCCATTGGTCGAAATTCGATAATTATTAAAAATTTAAGGAAAACATGAATTTGCATGTTTCCAAAAATTTTTTTCTCTACTCTTATACATTCGTTCATTGTATATCTGAGTACATACACTTTTATATGTACTTGCAATACAAAACAGTTCATTACCATTATAATTGAATAAAGAATAAATTCAATAAAATAACAATAAAACACAGTTTAAAAACCCTCATCTATTGATATTAAATGACACCTTTAGATTTAGTACACTGTAAGAAAGCCAATAATGATGATTATTAAGAAAAGTTAAAAAAAGTATAATAAGAACAGATTTACTGATTATAGCAATTTCATTTTTTGTATAATTTTTTATTTAAATAAGAAAAAAATAAAGTAACTGTTTCCAAAATTCTTTGACTGATAACACTAAAGATCGTCAATAGCTACTAAACAAAAAAAAAAAAAAATCGGTTAATAAACGGAGGAGAAAAAGATACTGAATGTTTTGTCTTTATGCCTACTTATACATAGATTCTGGTTGTCTAAAAGCGACCTTGAAAGCAAACCAAAATCAGCTTTGAACAAATTTATCAGTTTACTCATGGACTATTTAATTTAACGTTCTTTTTAAACATTAATATTAGTTACAATGATACTTAAAACACTAATTCGGGTAACTATAATTAAGGAGGATACGAAGAGTGGTTTTCATTTTCGGTTTCCTATTTATATTTCAGATTATTTATTAATTTTTTATCCTAAATAATCTAATAATTCAGGTAGTACCGATTTTGATTATGTTATGTTTCGGTAATATATTAATTTAGTATTCTAATTTTTCTGTAGATATAAGTATATGTGTAAGCTCCTAAAACACTGGTCACAGCTTATTTTTGGTTAAAATTTTAATTCGCTCACTTTTCCTTATACTCGTAGTTTATATGTTCTTTTATTGCAAATTGTGTAAATTTTATTGCATCCAAATTTTAATTGTACTGTACTTGCAAGTAATTTTAAATTGTGAAAAAATTAAAATTTTAAACAATTTTAAATTGTTGACATGTTTTTTCAATTGTATCGGTAGTTATTCGTACATTGTTTGGTTAAAAAATGAAATAAAAACTAACGAGGCGTACACATTAACATGAACTATAGTAGCGCTCACGTATTTAAGGATGTATCTGTTTGTTAAATATTTATAGTTAGGCAATATGTATGTATGTATATGTACAGTTAGTCACAATAATATCAGATACTACGTTTAACAATAAATGTATAACCAAAATATAAGGTAAAAACGCTTTCTTTTTCTTTTTATTGTTTTAATACAAAAACGATAACTTTCCAAACATGTGTGTAAAAAAATATTAAATACATTGAAAATATAACAGCCACGGCTACAAAGAACAAAAAAATTTAAAAAATTACGCTACATTATATCCAAATAAATCCAATTTAATTTAAAAATTTCCGCTCAAAGTACTTTATGTACATAAAATAATAAAATATGCTAAAATTAGTACTTAGTATGATCGCTCTTCGTCAAAATGATAACTTGCAATTATTGCCGAATGGAAGAGACACCAATTTTTGTAGGTAATCTACCGAAAGACTTTCCCATTCTTGTTTTAAGCGCTCTCGCAAATTAGTTCAACTTGCAATCTTCACGTAACTTTTTGTCTAAATAATTGCATAGGTTTTCTCCGGGGATAACGTGAGAACAGTTATAAATGAAGTATTTTGTAAGTCTTGTGCTTAGAATCGTCGCCTTGATAAAATTGAAACGACCTTGTTATTCTTAATTTTTCCATGCCCTAACCTAGATTGTTGCTAAGGTTTCTCCTTAGATTTCGGCAGTTATTCTGCCTCCTTCAGTAAACACCAATGTACCTATATCATTCGCTGCAAAACACTTCCACACCATAAAATTATCATTACCGTGTTTTATTCGAACGCAGTTAACTGTTTAACTTTTAGTTCTAAATTATTCATTTACGTAACACTTTTTGTCTACCGTCGTTATTAAAAACATTAAATTTTGATTCGTTGCAAAATATGACATTTTTTCATAATTGTTCGTCATGAAATGAATACTTTTTTGTAAATTCAAGACGTTTTTCTAATTATCTGAATTAATAAATGGTTTACGTCTGGCAGTTCGCAAACTGTAGCCTACATATTTCATTGCTTTGCATATTTGTTTCCATTGAAATTGTTTCAGCTTTGTTTGCGCATATTCGGTGCACTTGTTCTTGCATTTTTTTGTATTTGCCTTTTGAAGGAAACTTTCAACATATTCCGTTAACTTCTCCGGGTCTCCTTTGCATGAAATAAATCTGGAATAGTTATGGTTTTCCTTCTTTAAATAATATCGTATACTGAGTACTCGTTGTAACATTTAGTAATTTTCGAATTTCACCTACTTCAGTATTATTGCCTCTTGTTGTTTGTAAGTATTCATCGAATTTTTTATTATTTTTAATAAAATTAATATTGCCACTCCATAATGTTTTTAAGCGCATCTGGTTCGTTGCTTTGATTGCGTTGAACGTGTTGAGGGAAACCCATCCACTTTTTATAATGCACCGTTTGTTTCGATACCCAAATATTAATTTGGCGCGCGAATTTATGTTTTTTTTTTTTTAAAAACCCTGGCACACATTTTTTTAAATCCCATTTTTGCGAATGTGTTTAAGAAGAGTTTTCTCTTTTATGAAAAACAAAATTGAAAAACTTGTTTTTTTTTTTTGGTAGATTAATTTTCGAACACTGTGTTCGAATATCAATATCACTTACAGATATTCTTTTTTCGTATACATGGGTGTTTGCGCGCGCACGCGCATGCGTGAATACTTTAATGAATTGGTTTGAAAATTTAAAAAATGCAAAATTAATAATTGTAAGTGTTTTTATTGGTCACACGTGTTTACTTTACTTATTTCATGTGAATTGATGCCTTTGTTTTTAGTTCAATCGATATACAAGTTACTATTGATAACTCCATTATCTTCTAAAAAATCAAGAAACATAAGCTTGCAATTTAAAATTTTTAAACAACCAGGTAGATTTCTGGATTTCTCTTTTTTTTTTTTTTACTGATTTCTATATAATGAATAATTTAAAATGATTTGAAAGTTACAAATAAAGTTCAAAATAAAGATCATGATAAATGGCTAACCAATCACAGCTGAGATTACGATAAATTTATTGAACCATTAATTTGAACATTTCACATTCAAATTATAAAAAATTATTGTTTAAATCATTTTTTTTCAAAATATGTAACAAATAATTATATGAAGTGTTTTATTTTATTTTATTTTCTATCCATTTACTGCTTATTATAAAACTTTTTTAGGTTTTCATTTTATCTTGTTTGGGTGTTGTTGATTGTGGGGAATTATTGGCCAGAAGTACGTTAATTTGGTCCGGACCAAAAAAAATTAAAAATTTTGAACTCGTTTTTTAACTTTCGAATTCTTTTAAATTATTTATTACATAAAAATTACTAAATAAAAAACAAGGAACACAAGAACCGTTTAAAGATTTTAAGTTACCAGCGTAAGTTTATTAATTAGTTTTCTCTAACAAGGAGAGGTCAGTGTTTTTGATGAAATTATACAAATCGCTAGAAGACCATGAGCACATGATTCGTGTAAAATATTAGAATGCAACATTTTGATTTACGCGAGAAATTAAAATTTTTAGAAGCCCCATATAATGGATATTAGGGATAGCCCAGATTATGTTTATTTATTTTTTGCACATTAAATTTAACTATGCTTTTTAATATAAATTTGTTTTTAAAATGAAAAATTAAAACAATTTTGCCTTTGTAGTAATAATTCTTTTATATGTAGTAAATATCGCAGCAATTGTTGTTTTATCTGTTTGTTATTATTTATATTAACCTTAATTATGTAAGTAAAGATTAAATTTGTAAAATTTTAATTATAATTAATATTCATTAATTCTCTTATTTTAAATGTAACAAGTATATTATTTTTATGTGTGTATATATATATATATATATATATATATAGAGAGAGAGAGAGAGAGAGAGAGAGAAAGGGGGGATAAGTTTTAAGATCAGTTTTAATATTAATTGTATTAATTTAGAAAATAAATATATAAAATTAAGAATGTTCAAACACAAGGAACTCCAACATCTGCTACTTTTTATATTTAGCAGTACTTAGAACTTCCCCCCACTGTGACAAGAAGTGCATTCCATTAGACTTCTGGGAAAAACATGCAATGGTAGGTTTGTGACATGGGGGCCGCAAGATTTATTCCGATCATATAGGGAGGTCGTGACATGAAAAAGTTTGAAAAACACTGTTCTAAATAATAATATCAGTATTTTATTGCGTCTGTGAACGGAAACAAGTTTTCGAAAAAAACGCGTTTAAAGTTTAGAAATATAATACACTTTAAGGTAATTTTAAACATATAATTACGATTTACAACAGAAAAAAATTTCTTTTCACCAGTTTGACCTAGTTCACGTTAAAGAGCATGCTTTCAAGTGTCCGAAACCGTTGTTAGGTCAAAACCGCATTTTTGACACACACCATGTACCTTTTCTCGGTGGCCGGCACATATGTAAACAAATCGATTTTAATCTCAAAAATATAATGCTACTTTCCGTGTAACCAGTTGTTGGTATGCAATTGAAGGGCTCTAGCTTAAATGACTTGATTTTTAGACGAATATATTTCCTACTTGTCTTTAAAATCGTAAGAATTTTGATTACTTCAAGATAAAAACTATGTACGTTACATTATTTGAAAATTACATTTTAAACGCAAAACTATACGAATTGTCTTTGGATTTCGATGAATTATCGTGTTTTATTTATTTTCTTTTTCTGTTTATAAATCCAGCCTAATGAATGTAAATTTCCGCAACATCATCCATTTCTGGGACCTCGGCCGATGGTGTATCCATACTCATTAACAGCGAAGATGGCTCAGTTTCCGTTTGTTTATCATTGGCGATACTGTTCGTACTTCAAGCCGTTTTTGGCATCTTGTGTGCTTACCTTATTTATCGCAGATTATTACGAAAGAAAAGTTTGTACGAAAGAACGAATGAATCAATTATACGAATACCGCAAGAATTATTACGCCGTCCATGATCCAGACGCCCATTTATATTAAATTTATATCGGATCAGTTTTCTGAATTTACATTATATGTAATATTTAATAGTTACTGATAGTATTTCTTTCAAATAAATACATATATGCAAAATAGATTTTTTTTTTTTTTTTGAAAATATATCGATATTTATTAATATTTACACATTTCCTCGTCAAGCTTTACGCTTGTCGACGAGTTTTCTTGCATCTAAATATGCCTACATTATACTACTTATATACTATACAATTTTATCGCCGCGCAAATATTTTATTACAAACTTATCCTATTTTTCCTTATTTCTAACTTAGCTATAACTAATCTATTATTTATTTTGTTCCGTCTCTTTCCCTTTCTCTTTTTTCACTTTTGTTTATTACTATTTCCGTACCCTCTTCTCTTATATTTAATGCTTATTATTGTTTCTATGTTTCCCCCTTTCTGTAGCCATTCCTTTATTTTCTTTTTTTTCACCCCAATTTTTTCCTCCTCTATTATTTCTTTAGGTATTTTATTTAACAACTGTGTTATAATGTATTTGTCTGTTTGCTCCTCCATCTTTGTTTTAGCTAACGGCAGTTCGTACAAATAGTCTTACTTCGGCTCGTATTCTATTTTTCTTCTTTTCTTCAGTTCTATTTCCTTACCCGTCACATTATGTATTCCCATATCTTTATGAATAAATACATTCCTCTAACGCTCAGTACGTTTTCTTTTTGGATTATTTCACTTTCGGTCTCGTATTTATGATCTGATATTAATTTCAAGCATTTTATTTGCTTTTTACTTATTTTCCCCATGTATGCTTTCCTAGCCATTCCCCATGCCTGAATGCCATATCTGATTCTCGATTCCGCTAGCGCATGATATACCATTTTTAATGTTTTATTTGTTGCATATTTCTTTAAAGTGTATAATGCTGGTAATGTTGCCCTAATTTTCTTTGCAATATATTCTATATGTTCGTCCCACTTTAAGTGTTGGTCTACCATTACCCCCAAATATTTATATTGGGTCACTACTTCTATCTTCCGTCAATTTATCTTCTCACATTCATTTCTTTCTTCCCACTCATGTACACATTCGTTAGAGTGCATTATTAAATTTGGACAGTATTCATCATACCTATCCCTTTTCATACGTAGTACCATTGCTTTAGTTTTTAATCTATTAATTCTTAGATTTTTATCGTGTGTCTATTTATTTATTGTGATTAGATCTTTTTGCAATTTCATTTCTGCCTCCTTGATATCTTTATGCGCTGTAACTATTGCTATATCATCCGCGAACGAGTATATATCGCTGTATTTTAATTCCTTGTATAAACCGTTTGTACATATAATAAACAGTATTGGCGCTAAGTTACTACCTTGCGGAACCCCCACATTCAACTCCTCTTTTTCACTTCGTGCATTTAATATATTTACACATGTTTTCCTTTGGTTTAGGTAGTTTTCAAACCATTTTTTAACACTGTGCGTTATTCCTATCCCCTCTAATTTATTTATAAGTATTTTATGGTCAATCGTCTCGAATGCTCTAGTTAAATCTATGAATGTTATCAGTACTTTCATCCCTTGTTCAAAATTTACCCTAATTTTTTCTGTAAACTCACCGAGCGCTTTCGATGTTGATTTTCCTTTTTGAAACCCGAATTGTGTTCTATCAATTATCTGATTTTCCTGTAAATATTTCGTTAAACTATTTGCTACATACTTTTCTAAGATTGTTGAAATTACATTACTTACTGCAATTGGTCTATAATTTTCATATTCACTGTGTTTGCCTTTTTTATATATTGGCCTCGTTTTTCTGGTATTCTTCCTTCACTTAGAGTCATATTTATCAGTTTCGTAATTTTTTTTACTATTTATGTTTTTATTGTCTTTATACCTTTTATTCTTATCCCATCTAGTCCTGTGACCTTTGTTTCTTTCAATCGCTCAATAATTTTTCCCACTTGCTCTATGTTTGCTTTAGGTATGTACATATTTACTTTTGGATCATTCTCTTTTCTTTCCCCTAATAATACTTTGTTACATTTTAGTTCTAGTTTTTTTATACCATTTTTGAATTCTCTGCTGAACCTGTTCGCAATTTCAATTCCTTCTTGCCCCTTCGAAAAGTGTTTCTCGATCATCTCATCTACTCCTAGATCCTATGATCTTATTTATATTTAACCACGTTTTCCTGATGTCCCCTTGTACTCCCGCAAAACTTTTCTCGATAAACATGTTTTTTTGCCGTCTTATTTCTGCATTTACTTTATTTCTTAACTGCTTATACTTATTTAACTCCGTATTTTGGTTGTTCTTTTTTACTTTTTTATATATACAATTTGTCTCTGCGAAATCATAACTGCTTGAATTAAACAATTTATTTCTTTTCAATTTTTGACAAAAGAAAAGAAAATTAAAATTTTTACGAATTCTATGGAAACGACTATTTTTTATTTGTTTTTATTGTAGTGTTCAAATATTGCATATGCAATAATTGACTACAAAGCTTTAATGTATCATTTATAAATAAGTATATTTCATGATAAAACACACACACACACACACTTATACATATATCTACATATGTGTATAATTATAAAAATATTTTCGTAACCCCCTCTCTTCCTACGAAATTTTGATCTAGATACGGCCCTGGTCTTCTAGTTTCAAAACGAAATAGGTTTAAATTTTAAAATTAAAAAAAAAAAAAAAAAAACAAAAAAAAAACGGTATATATTATTATTATTATAATGGACAGCCCCGTTATAATACATGTACAGTTGAAAATGTGTATCTGAAATATAGCAACTCTAATGTTATAACACGATTACCATGATTAATTATACAGGGCAAGGGGTTTTTTTTTAATCCATCTAAAGTGTAGTCTATCAAGCGAAAGAAATCTGTTCGGCAGACTATATATACGAAAAGTAATGCAAAGTTTTCTTAATGTAACTTAGTGTGACTTGGTGTGAAGCCGCCTATTAAATGTATCTACAGCAGTCGCAGATAACAGTATCATTTTACATTAATAGCCGTTGTTAAAGTATCAGAAAGTTTTGCAACTGCAGTTTTTCGCGATTTCTGTTTCCACCAAATTCATCTGAAAAAATAATTGCGCAATATTTACACTGCGCCATTTGATAAACTCCAATGACCACTGAAAACGTTGTTTCAACTAATTTAACTGGAACTTTAAATTTCTTTTTCTAGAAGTAATTTGTCACCTGGAAAACCCATGCAAATGTTAATAATTTAAATTTAAATTCATCAGTTACGGCTTTCCTATCGGAATAGTAACCGATGTCTAAATCATAGATTTTAGTCATTTTTTTATCTCTCTATCTCTGATCTTTGTACATTTCGTTTTGTCGTCGGGATTCTCTTAAGCAATCTCATATATAAACACATTTTCTTCGTAAAATTTACTAATTAAAATAATAAATAAAAACTTAATATTCAAATTATCTGTAACAAAATTAGTTATGGTTAAAACGAAGGAAAAAAAAAAAAATTCATATTTTTTCGATAAATGAACCTTAAAATTCAAAACAAAACTGACTTAAAAAATACCGAAAAGATAATTTCGATTACAAGGCAAAAGACTCTAAAATCTCTAAAATGAAAAATATTTCTATCGACAATGCGCTACGGATGCAGCTTTATTATGAAAAAAATTACTTTTCGTTTGCAGCAGCGAAACCGTTACTATTTTCCATGTTTAAGTTAAAAATTGCGATTGTATAAATATTTATAACATTTTTCGCGGATATTAAAAAAAATGCTTACATAAAATTTTTTAAAAAATTTAAGTAAAATGTGTAAGTCGTACAGTTTATGCATTTACAATGTGTCGTGTCAAAAGAAAAATGGTATTGTCTGTGTGGTGAGAATATGCATTAAAAAAAATTAGTCACGAAAAATGTGTAGTTATGAAAAATGCAAAAGATAACAAGTTCAGTCAAGCATGATGTTTCATGCGCCGATGATTCCATGTAAGACTGTAATTTGTGTATACATAATAGTAAATTTAAAATAAAAAAATTGTGTTTTTTTGCGCCATAAAGAAGGAGAAATATATCGTTTTTCGTGATTTTTTGAACTATTAGCCAACATCGAACACTTCGTTAAAGAAATTAAATACAGTTTTGTTCCCGACAAAAAGCGATCTTTTCATCGATATTTCGCACGCCCGGGGAAAAAAAATTTTCCAAAAATTTCGAGCTTTCATCGATCTGTGAGGGCTTAATATTAAAGTTGGAAACCCGGATATTCCGAACTAGAGAAATATACGAAGATACGCATTTTTTTAACCCTGTTCCAAATTTTTAGCTATAATACTCACGCTGCAAAGGTGAGAGACGCGTCATTTTTAACGGTTTTTTGAACTTTTCACCAACTTTGAAAGTTTCGTTAAGGAAATTAAATAACAGTTTTACTCCAGACAGTCCTATCGATATATCGCAAGACCGGGAAAAAGATATTTTTTTCGAAACTTTCGAGTTTTCGGCGCCCCGAGGGTCTAGATATAAAATTGTAAGGTCGGCTGTAGTTTTTGTATAAAGAGGTTCTTTATGCATATATTTGAGATACGTTTTGGTTTCCTCAACTTTTTTACTCGAGCTATTGCTTATGTGAACATTCTCTTTTTTTTTTTTTTTTTGCTGTTTTTAGATTCAAGGGGGGAGGGGGTTATGTAATTTTTTAATCGTAATTTTTTGATTTTACGAAAGAACTTCTACGTTTTGTTTTATATTTTTAATTCGCCTTTAAAGGGTTATCTGATGATGATTATGAAAATTTAAGTGATTTCTGAAGTCGTTTTAAATTCCATATTATATATTCTTAACGATTTTTTGGGTTTTTTGTCGCCCAGGATAATCAGTTAGTTTGAAGTTATAGATTTTCTTAGAGAATTTTAGTTGTAATTTATGATCCGATTTCGGAATTAATAAGTCAAACACCGTTTGTGGGTTATCGATTTTTATTTGATATTTTTGTCGTTTCCGAACCATCTTTTTAGGATTCCGTACATATATAATATAATGTACGGAATCCTAAATAAGAAAAAGTGTAAACGTAAAAAAACACTCACGAGAATTCATTTTAAATTTGTCGCGCTAAAATTTTGTTACCGAATCGAAAATAGAAATTTTTTAATTATTTGTATTTGTAGATTTTCGTTTCTAATTACTCTAAATCTAATGTTAAATGTTTTTTTTTAATAATAATGAAGTTTAATGTAGTGATTCTATTCTTCGAGGTCGGAAAAAACGCAGCGTAATTAGTAATAAGGGTTTTTTGTTTTTTTTTAATTGTAGATGCTACCATACTTTTCTCAGATAATTATTTTACTTTTTACATCATAAAAACTCGGCACATTTCATTTTAAAATAACTTATCTCAAAAATAGAAATGAAAATATTTCAAATCGCAAATTGAAAAAATCAATCTAACAGCAAATTTAAGGAAAAAAATTCTAAAGGGTATCAAAAAAGAGGTGTATCAATATAAGTTAATAATCGGTTATTGCTTTTCTACTGCACTTATAAAGTAATGTGAAATAGAAACAAAATGTAAATGCCCAAAACAGAATAAGGGATGAGATAATGAAATATCGTTGACGGAAATTTTCTTAACTTCCCCCAGCGCCCTTATAATTAAAATCATACAGGAAGTGAGTCCGTCGTCTTGATTTTAGCGTAGACAGTTCAATTTTTTTAATATAGAAAAAAGTTTCTCTCGTCGGATACTGTTAATGGTGACCGGTGCTAGGGAAATGTTCAAGAAACGAATTATATCACAGTATATATGTATATACGCCATTGGAAGCTTCGGTAAATTCATTATTCGGTAGATGTGAAATACAAGCAATAGCTCTATTAGCCCGAGGCAGTTTTTAGAGAAATCCATCCGGTATATTCATGTGAAAGATACGAATAATTATCATTGAAAAAAAGGAAACTTCTTATCACTCCTCTCAAAATTTAACGACCGATTTTGTTCTGATTATTCATATTTCTGAATTCTAAAACTCTATTTCGAATCAGATGCCCGACTACCGGTAAATCTAAATCCCGGGATATTATACAAATTTTCCGCCCTACAAATGAAAAGCATTCGGATGATCACGTAAGTGTCTTTTAAAAAGAGTTTATTTTACTACCAAAGTTTAACTATAACACGAACACGCTTAAAATTCAGTTGTTCGAACACTAATTTATGCCGTATTTTATTTTAGTTAGCGAATAAATTGTCGGCAATGTATTAAGAAAAAACGTCTCACAAAACTGTCGTTGAAAAAAAATATTTATTAATCGGCGACGAAAAGACACGTTACATGTCAAAAAAAAAAAAAAAAAAAAAAGAATCCCGAACAGAGAAGCATTTCAGCTCTTTATCTTTTTCCTACGATTCAAACTGAACAAATGTCTGAACGCGTTAGAAATCAGAAAATGAATACATCTATCGCTTTCGTCTACAGACATAATTCTCTGTACAACTATAAATATCGTATTAACTATTTTTCGGTTTTTCGTTTTCAGCCATTTCGACCGACTTCCGGTCATTCGACTATTTCCTATTTCGCATTTTACTACTTCGTTATTCTTATTACAACGTAAGGCTGTTATTTCGTTAATTTACTACTACACAGACAATCTGTCCAGCTGAATTTGTTTCAGGAAATGAAACACGTCCGGCACCAGATGCATTAACAAAACTGCTACACCATGCACGCGTGTAACCGATGCGTGCCCAAGTTTCAAAATTCTGTATCTGAAAAAAAAAATACAACTGCCAATATGCAATATATAAAATGAGTTCCGTTACGTATAGCAAACAGACAAAGAGCACTCCCCTAGCTTAGATGCCGACGCCGACACTTGTAGCTTCGTTTTTTGTTGGGTTTTTTTTTTCTATTTTGGTACTTTTATCAAGTAAAACTAAAATCGCTCGAAATTTAACAGCACTGAGCCGGTAAAATCGTCGTAAAGGAAAACTGGAAAACTAGTCCCATTCTAAAGGCATGGACTATTTAAATTTCAATTGCCGACAATAATTCATTTCGTGGAATAAATTTCAACTTTCCCTAAAAATATCACGTAAGTCCATTGATGACTGAATCGGTGATAAGTTTCTCAATGTCTGTTCAACTTCTCGCAACAACAAACTGTTCAATACAGCGTGTATTTTACGGTTCAATTCATGAAGGATAGTAAGTGCATTTTGTATAGTAATATTTTTTGCTTCGTATGTAGAACGATCAGCTGTTCCGCTTCTGCGCAATTACGTTAGTGTTTCCGTCCGCAATCATAAATCAGCATCCTTAACTTTTCCAGCAATAAGCCTCAAGAATAAGGACACGTTTATATCCAAATAGTCCGTAACTTTTATTATGATTCGACTTTTTTTTTTTTTAATGGTGTATTTAGAGAAAAAATATGTGTATAAAGGTGCAGGGAACTAGCGTGCTTAAATCAGGAGTGAGTACATGCGCGTGTTTAGCTAAAATAAGGTATTAATAAATACAGAATCTTGTGTGTGTTAGTTTCCTGCAAAATGTACTTAAACTGAGGTGGTAAAAGGATGAAAAACATAGTCCCTTCACTCACCAAGCGTCGTGTGTGTTGATAGATGAGTTTTTTAAAGTATAACTTAAAATAACTTAAAAATATTATGTGCAATGATTTTATTCTTTTTGGATATTTATAGGAAGTGCGTAAGATAGAAAAACAACATGCTACATTTACGGTTTCACGATTGAATTTGAGTTTAGGGAGTTAATAGTGTATTAGTTTCCGTTTATGAACTTCCTGCGAATCGCAGACTCCATATACAACAGGAGATTTGTAGAATTTTCTCTAGTGATGATTAGTGATTGGGAGCTATTAATGTTATATTTGGATCTAAGATCCTCAAATCTGGAACAGTAAAAAAGATGTTCAATGTTATCTTCAACACCAGAGGTGCACATGGTGCATCCAGGGCCACCAGAAAGACGGAACTTATGTAAGTAGGAGCCAAACTTTCCGTGCCCTGAAAGCACCTGCGCACTGTAAAAATTAATGTTTAAGTTTTTTAATTTTGATCTGTCAAAAACTTTCGGGAAGAACATGTATGTCTTCTTTCCAGTTCGACAACTGTCCCACTTCTGCTGTCATATTGCAAGGAGCGGGCCATTAATATGATTTTTAAGAATTTTTAGACTTGGGAAAAGACCCAAACTGGAAAGATCGGTATCTAAGTATTGGTTATGATTCGACTTTAAAAAAAGATTAAAACTATCAGAAATATGTATTCACTACTATTTATATAGTTACCGACATGTTTCAGGAACACAGTCCCATAATCATGGTGATACATAATGATTATGAGGCTGTGTTCCCGAAACATGTCGGTAGTTATAGAAATAATCGTATATATTTCTGCTAAAGTTTTAATGTTTTATCAAATACGTTTGTATCTTTTTTTTTCTTTTTTTTTTCTTTTTTTTTTTTTGGCTCGGCGAAAAATCATTTGGCCACTAACAACTACTACAAATAAGCTAGACTAACAGAATAGTATGTATAAATAAATAGATTGAATCCTAAAACGTCATAGAATAAGAGCAAAGAGTATCGTTAGCAATAAAGTTCGAGCAAATATGGCCGCAATGACATAACATAGCCCACGTATGTCGAAAAGAAGGATATGCAATTAACACTGATAATTAAACGTTAACAATAATACAATTCGAACACACATGGCTGCAATGATTTGACATAGCCCACGAGTGCCGAGGATAGAATATAAAATTAACACTGACCATATCACATCCCAAGATTAGCTACATTAGAACTCTGAAACCGGTCTTTCACCACTAAATAGTAATGCTGTTGTTAATAATAAATTTGAACAAAACCACTACAATAGCATCGGTACAAGATAATATGTAAGAAACATTATATGGGGGAGAACATCCCAGGAGGATTAACATATTAAAGAAGCGACCTATAACATGCTCGTATTTATTACAATTAAACAATAAATTATTGATACCCTCGTCAAAATCGAGATTACGAATTTTAATTGAATAGTAACAAGAAGTTGCTGGACCTAACCTAAATGTTCAAATAAGTTCTTGAACTTTTTTTTCATGCACATGCATCTTATATGTTACCCATTAAAAACGATAAAAAAGCTCATAAAATACACGTATTTAAATTTTAAAAAAGATTATTTTGTTGGAAACTTTATCAGAAATATATATACACTATTATTTATATAGTTACCGACATGTTTCGGTAACACAGTCATTAATAGAAATATTAGATTTCAAATTAAGTATTGAGTACTAATCCTAAAATTGAATAAAAATACATTTGTACAAAAAGAAATTTTTATTATCCTTGAAAAGTACAGCGCACTTCTTTTTAGTTACGTTTTAACGAAATTTTACAATTTAAGTTAAAACGATTGTAAACGGAACGAGGTTTATTACAGGTAATTGCGACAATGACATAAGTAACAAGTGTATAAAGATAAGCCAGCTCTCGCTGCGTAGTTGATTCACTTATACTACTAGATTATAATGCTCATAGTTAATGGTAGAGTGAAAAAGCTGAAATTAACACGAGATAAAAAGGCAATTAATATAAATAAAAGGATTGGCTGATGGCCAAATGGTTTCGTGCCGGGTCAGGAAAAAGTGTTCATAATTGAGGAGCCGAAAAAAAAAGAAAAGATAACTGGAATGGAACAACAAGACTACGGAGGAAATACAAAGAAAATACGAATAGACCGGAAAACGAACGATAAATCAGATTTGTTGCACAGAAAATGATTATTTACTCTGTCGATTCAAACTATAAAATTTACATGTTGACGTGTTCTGATTGAAGGACAAACATTTTTATCCGCATCACACAACATTGATTATCCTTTATTCGGCAAATTTTATTTCCGAGCGTGGTATTTTAAAATTTTTATATGCATATATTTATGCTGCCAACTGACAACATTGTGAGCGCGAAAGGGTCAACAAATGATGAGAAACAACGAGATAAATGCAATGTTTTCTTTATACGTACAGTGAAAATCGGTTTGCTGCGACGTACTACGAGGACGAATAATGCTAAATACCATAAAACTATACGTCCACCTCTATCGAATTGTTTATGACTAAAACATTTTTTGGTACGCAGATAAACAATTATCTCGCTTCAAACGACACTTGGCGATATAAAATGTAATATTTCGGAAAGATTTTGGCGGATAAATTTAGAGAAAAAAAATCCCTCCCCCCCCCCCCCCGAAAGTGTAAATGTTGTATAGAATGAAGCAGATGTACCGCGTTATTATTTGTGCTATTTTTGTTTTTCTAATTAACGTGTTAAGTGCTTGCTATGAAGTTAAATGCCATCTCTACTGCTCCATCGATCATTCCAATATTACTAGAATGACAAATCTGACGTCTCTTTAATTTAAACAAAATCCGCGCAAATTGGTACGATAAGTTTAATGATTTCACAGCTACCGTAAAATTTTATTACTTAAATTATTAATCTGTCATCGGGAGATCGGTGAATTTCATTTAAAAAACAAACCGATACTGAAAAAGAAAAATGAAACTTTATCTTACCAGAAGTACATATCAAGCGCACCTTTTCCGGTATAATGCGATTTCAAGAGGTGCAAAACTAATGAATATTATTTCGACTTCTTCGGTCAAGTTGTTTTAATTGCGACAGGTTTATGGGGTCGAATTGATCAACCAATCATCGAATCACTGTCAAGCGTATAGCATTTTCTTCTCTCTTCTCTCAAAACGGTGAAATTATACGGGGCGACGAACGTGTTTTCCGGGACCAGCTTGATTAAAAGATTCCGCGTCCTCAATTTAATACCAACATTTCGGATCCCCTTTCCAAGTGTAATATTCCAGTTTTAGCCTGTTCACTTTCTAGGTACGTTTTCTTATACTGCAGCAACGAAAACAAGTTATTCCACAATTCCTTTTGCTTAATCGCCGATTGTTCGTCCGATAAAACCGTTTTTCGTTCCTCCTTCAAAAGTTTCGTAAACTTTTCGCTTTCGGTGATCTTCCGATGATAACGATCTCTCAGCGTCGGAGTGGAGTTATTCTTGTCTGTGTACATTTGTAGTTCGTTGTTCGCTCTTTCCAGATTGACGCGCGAAATGTTCGACTTGGCCTCGAACAGATGCGTGCCGCTCAGTAAGTTCGCCCAAAGTTCGTGTAAATCGTTCACTTCTTGCTGCAGCTTGGTCACGCTAGTATCGAACGCGGCGCGCGTCGTATCGTAAACGCGTTTACGTTCGTCGTGCTCCGATTGCACGTCGCGAAACTGCTCTTTCAACGGTCGCACGTCCGATATCAGAGGAATCAACGCTGACTTGATAGACGATATGTCGCCAGTCAGACGAGCAATGCGCTGTAGGAAATTTTCGTCGCCTTCCGCGTTGTACTCGTCATCGAGCGTCGTCTGCTCTTGCATCGCGTTCTCATCGTCCGACAATCCCAGTTCGCTTTTCCTCGTCCGTAATTTATTCAACGTCTTCGATAAGACGTTCGTCTCATTTTTCAGGAACGCCAAGTCGCCCCGCTGACGTTTATAAATTAAACTCTGAGCTCGTAACTTGTTCACGTACTCTTTAAACTGCTCACCGCTGGCCGTACCGGTTTCTTCGACGATCCGTTCCAGTTTCGTTTTCTTCTCATTTAACTCGTTCCTCAATCGCTGCGACAGATTCTTCAGTTCGAAAAATTTCGCCGCCAAACTATCCTTCACGCGGGCCACCACGCCGGCTTGCTGTTGCCCGTACAGCGACGAAGATGACCGACTCGACTTATCCTCGTCGCCGTCGTCGTCGTCGTCGTCGTTGCGCGTCAATAACTGCCGACGACCGGCAATCGTTCGCTGTTCCGCCAACCGGTTCACCTGTTCCGTTAATGAAATCAGCTCGGCGCTGAATTTGTCATTCGACGGCGAACTATAATAATTCGAAGCGGTCAAGTTTTGCAACAACTTCAAAGCTTTCCTCTCCGCCGCTAACTGTCGCGGTAACTTCTGATTGGCCAAGTAGGAAACCACGTACATTTCCTCGCCCAAGTTCGTCAATAGTTCGTCGGCCGATATTCGCGAGCTGTTCTTCCGCGACTCTTGCAACTGTTGACTTAATCGCGTCGCTTGCTGACGCAATCGTTCCAGCAGTTCCAATTCCTCGCGCAACTGTTGATCATTTTCCTTTTTCCGTTCTCGCTCCAGGCGTAAATTCCCGGTAACCCGTAGCAGACTTTCGCTGTTCGGTATTTGTTCCACCTTACGTTTCAGCTGGCCGATTCGCGTCGATACGATCTCTTTTTCGCGTTCGATCGCTCCGCAATCGGAAATCAGCTCGGACGTGGTTATTTTGTTGCCGGCCGCTTCTTTCAACGAAATGCTCTGCTTGTGAGTCCTGGTGAAATCTTCGATCAACGATTCGTATTGACGATGAAGAGCCGCAATATCCGAATCGCCCAGTACGCTGTTCGGAACGTTTATTCGAACTAGATATTTGGCCAGGTAGGCTCGATTCGTTAACTCGTCCAAGTTGCTCAATAACCATTTTAGAATCGGACGTACCACCGATTTTTCACCCTCGATCAGACCTTGCTTAAACTGTATTACATCGACGTCGTCCGGCGGCTTATATTTAAGAATTCTCAGCGAATTGAACAGCCTTACCGCCGTCTGTTGTGGGTCCTCCAGCTGAATTTCCACTTTTTCCTCTTCGTGAATTGTCGACAATACGTCCGACAGAACTTGCAGCAATTCTTCATACTGTAACGCGTCGAACGTGGCGAAAGTATAATTCTTATTAAACGGTGCTTTATTCAGCTGATTAATAATAAATTTCGTATCCATTACTTATTTGTTGAAAAATCGTTTTATTATAATATATAGTCCACGTATCGTGTAGTATTTTTTCCTTTTCAATGCACATATACCGTATTACATAGTTAACATGAAACAAACGGTAAAAGTATTGTCAACAAAAACGGTCGCTATGGAAACAAAGTTGTGTGCAATCAGTGCCGCCGAATTGATTATTTTTCGGACGTAAACGCAGTTTTAAGAAAGTACGTTTAAAAATGTACGAAAAGCACCGTTTTAAAAGGCGAAATAATACTCGAAAGCAACATTCATACCAGAAAAATATGCCAAAAAATCGCCATCCATGCAACGTTTATTACCAATATTTTGCATATAAAAGTGTTTTCATCGGAAAAGCATTTTCGCTTCATCGTACAATTGTATTTATTTTCCTTTTCATTTAATCTTTTTTATTTGTACTTTCATATATATATATATATTACCTTATTAATTTTATTTACTTTTTCTTCTTTCAAAATGAGTTATTGTTGTAAATACCATAACAAAAACTTTGCGAAATATTCGTATTAAAAGCATTCGCTAGATTGTAAACAATTACACATGCGACCGATGTAAAAATAATTAAACACAAACGAAATATATCAATTTATTCATAAAAAGCACAAGAGTATAACAGATCAAGCGAATAATATGTTTACACTATGAAATGTAATTTGTGTGCAAAATGTCAGCCATGATCGACGCCACAATGCTATTTTCCACAGGATGACGAGTATCACGTGATAATTTGAAATTTAATTAAACGAACATTAGGGGATTCCAAAAGTGAATTACTTTTCTAGTCTTTATGTTTATATTTTTATACTTCGATTAATGTACATTGCAAGTAATTGTTCAATATTAGTCCAAAATAATAATGCCAGCTATATATATATATAAACTCGGCCATTTTGGCCTCGCAAGGGACTGCACCCCTTGACCCCTCTTGCTTGCATTTCTGTCTCTTTCTTTTCTATACTTTGTATAAAATTATCAAAAGTTACAACGTAATTCTTACTGGCACTAACACAAAAAAAAAAAAACATAATCACAAAAATCCTATCCTAACATTTAACTTTCATTATATAAAATTAAGACATTTTTTCGTTACACATTTTGTTACATAAAATTGTGACATTTTTTAAATAACAATCACAAAAATCCTATAAAATATAACAAACGTTACATAAAATTGGAACATTTTTTCTAATGGGGGGTAGCCTAAGAATTACGTTGTAATTATATATATATATATATATATATGTACATAGAAAACGTGTCTGAAATGTATAGTTAATAAAAGAGAAATTCTTTCCGGAAACAGAGGTTTTTTCTAATGAGCGAAATAAACGAAAAAATATTATAAGAATTCCGTACAAAAAAACGTAATAATGTTACAAAGATAGTACAGTATATAATTGAAATTTCGAAATTTAACAAATTTTAATACTATAAAAAGATACATTAAAAATTGAAGAAAATATTTCGGAATAAAAGAACACTAATAAAAATTAATATTACAAGTACCATATAGTAATGCTTCTAAACTCCTTTTTAAGTTTAATCGTCCCCCCATTATTTCTGTCTTCGTCTTTACCGTGGCGCTTTGATCTTCCCCTATTTCAGACATTCTGAAAGAACCAATACTTATTCTCTTTTTATTCGCGGAACTCTTTTCGATGAAGAACGTTTTCCAATTAAACATCTTCCTCTCTTTTCCTCTAATCTCCTAAATCGCTGTTCCCCTATTCTTAACAACTGCCGTTCTACTCCTTAAAAATTACTAATTTCATCTTTTATTGCTTGGTCTGCTTTGTTAGCTTTTTCATTTTTGTCCCTTCCTTTAATAAAGCTCCTTACATCGCTCCTAACCACTTCTTTGTTTTCTCAATGTACTTCTCTTATCTTTATATGTTAAGTTTTTCCCTCATTCCTTAATGATAATGTTCATAACGAATATCCCCGGTCATAATTTATACTACCAAAAGTTTCTCAAGCGTCGATGTTTCCGCCTAATTTAAACAATTCACAATGGTACAATCTTCTTTCTTTTTCTTCTATCATTATCACCGAATATCCCGCTGTTCTATAAACCATTCTTTCTTTTTTCTTTATTAGAGGTGGTTCTTTTTTCTTCAGATTTCCAAAAGTGGTTCTTCACCCTCCTCCAATGTACGTAAGTTTCCACCACGCTAATTCTTGTTTCTACCTTTCATCTACGATTTTCTTTTATTCCGCTCCAACGAATAGACCGGTCTTACATTCCAAATCATTGCAGTATCACTGATGATGTTCCAATTAATTTTCTGGTTCACTGCGCCGCCGTTAATGGTCGGAAACTTGGTAACTTCCTTATTTATGATCTCTGCTCCTCCACTTATTTCTATCTCTGGAAAGATCCCTGCCATACTTTCTTTTTTAATCCCCTTTTCTTTCATTTGGCAATTCAACCTATTACTCCTATTTTCTTTTAGTTTAATTTTTTTCCTAATCTTTATTGTTTCATCATTTTCACATCGGTTCCCCTTTCCTTCAATTCCATTTCATCCTCTTAATTTTCACACACGACACTTATCAGTTTTTCTTCAAATCTTCCTCGATTCAAATTGTAACTTCCGCCTTTTTTAATTGGCTGTTCTTAATACCACTTACACACTTTCATTTTTTTTATTTGTTGTTGTTTTTGTTTTGGCGTATTTGATTTCGTCACTTTCATAATTGTTTTTAAATATAATTTCTAACTTCTTTTTTAATTTTTAATTTTCCTTTGGTCAATAATGCTTTTAGTAAACGAACCGGTGTATACATACATACACACATAATACACATACATATATACGTATGCAGTGGTGTTGAACTTGACTCGCGCAAGCCGGTCGTTTTAAAATCTCAACGAGCTGAATCAGAAATGTAAAATTGAAATATTAAATTTAATGAAGCGAAAAGAAATGTTAATATCGGTAGTTTTTTTTTTATTTTGAAATTTGTTTGCCTAGAGAGTTTACTATTCGTTTTTTTTTTTATCAGCTTCAACAAAAAAGTCCGCTTGGCCACCAATGTAATTGCCCTTTGAAATTTCTCGAAAACAGGTGGGATCCATTAAAAAAATACAAAAGAACTAAATACAGTGACTGAAAATTTATCTGTTTCCTGTTAAAATAAATTATTTTCCTCATTATATACAACAAAAAAATTTTGCAATCCACATACATTAAATATTTTATTATTTTTCTGTCCTTCAGTTGGTTTATTTGACATAATGAACCTTCTCATCAATTCATTTGTAACAACGCGTAATGTTGAGAATTTGTTTTCATTTTGAACCATTTTTTTTGTAATGGTATTTGTTACTTCTTTAACAAATGATTTAATCAAAAATATTTGTTTTTTTTCTTTTAATTCTTTTATAGTTCAAAATAATTTTTTTTTTTTTTTTTTAATTCAGTTATATGTATATTTTTTTTAAATTTAGCCGTTTTAGACATTACGCCCAATTAACTTCCTTTCTACATCTTGTCCTTTCCTTTCTTTTATATCTTTTCAATATTTCTTATTTTTCGACAATGGATCTTCCTGGTGCAGCACACATTTTTAATTAGTAACAACTTTACCAATTCAGGTTTTGTGAAAAATTTTTGACAATTATTTTCATATTGTTTTTTACATTTCGGTTCTTTTTTTTTTTGCGCATATCTTTATAATTTTGTTTACTACTTTATGTCTCTTATTAATATTTATATACGGTGATGTATTTCAAGGGTTGCATGTCTGGAAAAGTGTTCGTTCAAAGAGCGATATTTTTGACATAAAAGTGTCTTTCAAAACCGAGTTTACATTAT
This sequence comes from Icerya purchasi, assembly GCA_039619475.1. NCBI lineage: Eukaryota > Metazoa > Arthropoda > Insecta > Hemiptera > Monophlebidae > Icerya > Icerya purchasi. The sequence goes on from CM077116.1 coordinate 291,464,479, forward strand.
CAAGAGAAATCTAAAAGTAGTACTCCTAGTATCATAAAAAACAAAACAAAAAGTGATTACATATAGCAATTATTGACTATTATTAAAAAATATTATCGTTAAGAGAGATGTGTATTAAAAATTAAACAAGAATGAAAAAAGGAAGGTATTAACATGTTTATCTGCAAAATATAGTTTGTTTTTAAGAATATGCCAGAATATTACTAAAAGTTTTGTAAGAAATACGTGTCAAATAAAATTCTATCATATTTTACATCTCCATCGAAAAAAATTATCGACAATATGGATATTTATATATGTGTACACAAACTTATAAGTAGAAAAGCGAAATTTCTTTTTAAAAATTATAAATTATCACCCTGTACTGAGACTCGTGATTCTTTTAAAATGTTTTTGTTTACAGAGGTAAAATAACGGAATTATATAACTGTGAAGAATTATAAAGCAAAGATGGAACTAGAATGATTAGGTACTAAAAAATTCTTATTTTTTCTTCCTGCTGTATAAGGTGACGAATTAGAAAAAAAAGCAAAAAAAAAAAAAAACGATAATTCAGTTTTTATTTAATTTTAAAAGATATACTTCAATCCGTTTCACTCATGAAGTACTACAATTTAGTGCGCCTATTAAAAGGTAAATAAATCACAATGGACCCAGATCCTAGAAATCCATAAACATTGTTATTTTGCGACGCGTTAGTGAGCTAATAATGATGTAACAAAGGAAACTTTCATCTTCATGCACCATTCTTAAATTAAAACGTAACGAATTGAAGAAATTTAAATATATATTTTAAAAACGTCTAATAATAAAACTTAACATTCGCGAACGAAAAAAAATGATCGGTTTTAACAGTTGCCAAGTGTACAATTCCTAGTATGTGTACACCGCTGGTTCAGTAGAAATTCAGCGCTTTTTATATACCAATTGTGACAAAAAATATCATTAAACAAATAAATATTTAAAATGTAGTAATGAAATATGTAATCGATGTTTTAAATTTTTTATAACAACTCATAAAAAAAAAAAAAGGCACATACTATTGTTTTTCAAAAAATGAATGCAATTATTTTAAAATTACTATTACGCAAATTTTTATTTAATTCATCATTTATATTTTAAGAAAGTCCAGATTAATTTAATTAATCTTTTCGTTTTTCAAAAACTAATTCTGAGTAATTTTTATAAATCAGCTAAAGAGAAGAAAGTTAATTTTTTTGTTGTCTTGGACTTTATACTTATATAATTTTAAAAAGGTATACTTAATATTCGTAAAAGAAAATTAGAACGTATCCTCAATAAACGTTAAGGGTTTACTGTAATTTAAAACGGTATAACATGAAACATGCTTTAGGTTCTGAATTAAAATAAGGACTTTGCGCGATCTTTTTATTTTGGTAACACGGAAAAACAAATATGTATGTATGTATATATATGTGTATAATAAACTCGGCCATTTTGGCTTCACAAGGGGCTGTGCCCCTTGACCCTTTTTGCTTACATTTCTGTCTCTTTCTCTTCTACACTTTGTATAAAATGATCAAAATGTACAATGTAATTCTTAGGCCGGTCCCCATTAGATTTTATAACGAAAAAATGTCCCAATTTTATATAATAAAAAAAAAAAAAATACAACCAATAATTTACACCATAAATTTTAGTAAACTACCGAAACAACTTAACATACTACAACATATAAAAATAACACTTTTTTTGTGTTCCAATGGTATTATTAAATTAGCCATGTAGTCTTTACATGCTTTTCCCTGTGGTAAGACTTCTTATTCATCAACCAGCACAGTAATAAAAAGTGTATTCATTATGTTTTCAAAGACGAAAACCGTTACCGAACGCAAACGCGAATTGCGGAAACGAAAATGGGACGACGAACTAGCGAAGAATTTGCCACATTTATGCATTATACACCTTTTGGTTCGAAAACGGCAAGTGTAGAAAAGTTTGAAGCGTTTGATAGCAGTTTGAGTCAATCGCCTTTGTTATACTAATAAACAAGTTCAGTCAAGCATGATGTTTCATGCGCTGAAGATTCCGTATGTAAGTTAACGATAACTATAATTTATATTAACATACGAAAGGAATTTGATTTATGCGCTGCAAAGAGGAAGAGGCACGTAATTTTTTGTGATTTTTTGAAATTATCACCATCTCGAAAATTCCTTTAAGAAAATGAAATACGATTTCGCCCCCGACAAATAGCGCTCGCTTCAAAAATTTCGAGTATTCCGCAGACCCGAGGGGCCTAATTTTGACGTTAAAAACCCGGATGCTCCAAATTAGAAAAATACATATATGGATATGTACATGTTTTTAACCTTGTTCAAAATTTTTAACTATGACACTCGCGTCGTCAAGAAAGGGACATATGTCATCTTTCGTGCTTTTTTGAACTTTTCGTAAACTTCGAAAGTTTCGTTAAAAAAATGAAATACGAGGTCGTTCCCGACAAATAGCATTCTTTCCAACAATATATCCCATGCCCGGGAAAAATTTTTTTTTTCAAAAATTTCGAGCTTTCATCGATCCGAGGGCTTAATATTAAAGTTGGAAACCCGGATATTCCAAACTAGAGAAATATACGGGGATACAAATTTTTTTAATCTTGTTTCAAATTTTTAGCTATAATACTCGCGCCGCAAAAGTGGGAGACGCGTCATTTTTAACGGTTTTTTTTAACTTTTTACCAACTTTGAAAGTTTCGTTAAGGAAATTAAATACGGTTTTACTCCTGACAAATAGCAATTTTTCTATCAATATATCACATGATCGGGGGGGTGGGGTTATTTTTTTCAAATCTTTCGAGCTTTCGCCGCCCCGATGGTCTGGATATAAAGTTGTAATGTCGGCTATAATTCCCGTATAAAGCGGTCCTTTATGCATATATTTAAAATACGTTATGGTTTCCTCAACTTTTTTACTCGTGCTATTACTTACGTGAACATCCTTTTTTTTTTTTGCTGTTTTTAGGCTTAAAGGAGAAGGGGTATATAATTTTTAATCGTAATTTTTTGATTTTATGAAAGAGCTTCTACGTTTTGTTTTATATTTTGAATTTCACCTTTAAAAGGTTATCTGGTGATGAGCTATTAATTTTTTAAGGGTAATTTCTAAGGTCGTTTTAAATTCCATATTACGAGTATATATTCTTGGCGGTTTTTTGGGTTTTTTGCCACCCAGGCTAATCGGTCGTCTTGAAGTTATAGATCGCTTTAAACAGAATTTTAATTGTAATTTATGTTCCAAATTTAAAGTTTATAAGTCAAACCGTTCGTGAGTTATTGATTTTTATTTGACATTTTTGTCATTTCTGAACCATCTTTTAGAATTCCGTACATTATATGTGTACGGAATCCTAAAAATAAGAAGAAAAAATTGGGACATTTTAGCTAATGGGGACCGGCCTAAGAATTACGTTGTAATTAATATATATGCACCCCTATAAAAACGCTAGTGGTGTATTCATTTTGTTTATAATTAAATAATCCCCTATAATATAGTTTTTCACACATACTTGTTAATTTTTTTCTGCGCTTAAAATCAGAAAACTGCAATTCATTCCGCTTAATTGTTTTAAAATATAAAAAATGATGCGTGTATCAGTGTATACACGCGGAGGAAGTGAAACTTCTTTGGCTTATATGTATTAAATTCTGTAATAAAGTTTTATTTTAAATTAATTTTTAGGATGGAAAAGGTATCAGTATAAACAAAATTTTCATTTTCAATAAATAATAAATCCAAAAAATTTTATTATATACATTTATAAAAAAGTATCCTTATCATTGGTCTATTTCAGTTATGTTTATGGTAACTAAAATAAGAAATATAAGTTTTGCACTCAATATCATCTAAAAATCTTGAAAACACTGCATCAATCGTTGTATTTGATTTTGTCGTTGATATCATCCTGTTATTTTGTAGAGATAAGTTCAAATTGTCTTTTAAAAATGCAATCAATTGTAGAGAGTTGTCTAAAGTAAAATTGACATTAAAATCTCCTCTTCAAATCATAGGTATTTTGTCATACACGTTGATTTTAGCGAGGCGTCCATGTGATTTAAAAACTGACTAACAGACTAAATGTATAATGTATCATATCGTGAATATCTTTCTATAGAGTGGTGTGTACACGTACTTATTACATTATATATGAGAATGCTCATAAACTATATACCATACAAAGTCCCGTAGTATAAATACTTAACTATACATTTACTCATTTTGGTATACTAGACCCAGACAGACACTTATACATACTTACACATACACACAAATACATACCTACCTTACGTTTAACGCGTAACGAAAATTTTTCCCTAACGTGCCGTAAAAAGTTTCACTTCAAAAAGCAGTAACTACTCTGTTGTTCATTCAACATAGACAAACTGACGATACACGAGTACCAAATGTCACATATAAAATTTGCCAATGTTAAATAAAATTCAACCTTTCCTCGATGTTAATTTGAATATTATAATTTTTAAAAATAGTGTAAACAAATTAATATATTTTTGTAAAAAATAAAAAAAAAAAAAGAATACGGTACTTTTGTCCCTAAAAAAAGTGAATTTATAATAATCCCGTACAATTACATACGGAACTAAAGAACTGTATTTTCTTTTCAATACCGCGACTTGCCAAAATTTGTTATAATATAAAATTCGGTAATTTCAAATTTAAATGCGTATGATACAGCAGTAAAGATGAAAAGGTCACTTTGAAATAGACCTATGTCGCTCTTGTATTGTTACCTATTTCACTTACACAATCTATATACGGCGATAAAAAGCTAATGACCTGGACTTTTATTGCGAGCTGTTTTTCTATGCGACAATGCAATGACCTATTCGACTCAAATGGTGCAACAGCTGCTCAAAAATTTTTAAATGGGGTATTTTCCATACTTTCGACACATCTCTTTTGATTTTGCGTTGGTATAAAGGTTCCCGAGGCCTGCACGATTATATCGAAGAGTACTACGCAAACATATTCTCTTTTAATTTTAAAATTACCACTTAATTTCTCTTGCGCTATAAAATTTCTTAAAATAATTTACACTCGTTTAATACTTAAAATCAATTCAACAGAAATTATTATGAAATCAGCCCATTAAAAACCATACACGCACGTTTAAATAAAGTTTCTTCCATTTATTTACTTTTATTTGAATGGAATTTGCATAATTATTAGTTATTTTAGATCAGGATATTTCATTATTCGTACAAAAACTATTACAATCTTATCAGCAGCTGCTTTTGATGATACAACTATTGCTAAGCCCGCGGTAACAGTATTGATTAAGAAAAAGCGTCCACAGCGACTTTTGCCTGTTTTTTCACATTTTCATTTTAAAACACATTAAAATACGAATAATTTAATACAGTACATAATTATCAGAAATAACATTTTATCATTTTCAATTAAAGCATTAACATTGAAGTTCAAATTCGTAGTGTTTTAGTGTCAAAAAATACGAATTGGAAAAAAAAATAATAATAACGATTAAAATACCACGTGCGGAATAACATTTCCCGAAGTTTTCTGTAAACACTTTGAAATGGCGCAATATCAACACAATTAGTGCGAATGACCAGCACTTTAATCGGGTAAAATCAGGAAACCGTCAAGTTATTTTGATTTATCAACTGATTAGTGTAAAGCTTACCCGAGCAAATTTAGATTTACTAAGTACTTTTGTTTAACCGCCAAAAAAACGTGCGCACACGTTCACACTTACACATATAATATACTTCTCAAAAATGAGTAAATATAAGTTTTTATGCACTATTACTTTTATAAAGTATATATTATCATACGAATACGCGCAATTATTTATAATAATTATATTTAAAACAGTCACAAATTAAATGGATTTTCAATTTATTAAATATAAAATAACATATAAAAATAAAACAAAGTAGAACGTAAAAAACAATTTTATTTTTACATTTATTTAAAGTAATAAATATTAGTTTTCTTTTTGTTAAATTATAACAAAAAATATTTCATGCGTTGTTCGTGAATTAAAACGATAATCGATGTATATCCACGTACAGTCATCGTGAAAATATGTGCCGCTTTGTTGAACAACCTTGATTTAAATAATGTTATAATTTAAGGGCATATATTAACATATTATATACATTTACAAATATTGGACAACCCTTACCCGAAGAATAAAGAAATAAACCTCCTTCTGTGTATTTACCTATAAAAATAGAGAATAATAAAGCAATACAATTAGTGACTCTTATTAAACAACAACTTCAGTTGAATAACGATAGCAGCAAATCTAAAATAACGTAATAATTATCCATGAACGAGACTACCGGCTAGTACATATAAAAAATTATAGAGATAATTTTTTTTCTGGCATCAAAGAAATCGGCAATAGACGTATGAATTATTTATCAAAAGAATGAATCTGAAACAAACAAATTCTCTAAAGCAATACAGGAACATTTCAACAAGATGTATCTCTACGAATAAGAATAATGAAAACCTGCTGATTAATCAGTAAATATGTGCAATGCATTCGAAATAAATTAATATATTCAACAAAAAGAAAGTAACAACACAGAAAACTTAAAATATACATACGTACGTTTTTCAAATTTTTTTTTTTACAACCGATGCACTCACAACAGGCAAATGTGCTTATTTACTGACATCCATCAAACTTATTTATATTTTAAATAAAAGTTTATAGACATAATACAATTTAAATATTAGCCTCGTATAAACGATGTTTCCATTTATTCAACGAACAATATACAATTTTTTTTTACTTTGGTATAATATTTAAAAATTTAATGATATACTCACATCGGTGGTTAATTTCACGATAAAAATGGATTCGGTTGAGGTAATAGAGGCTGAGGAAGCGTGTTAGATGAACTTCGCGGTTGAATCGGCTGGAATAAATCGTTTTGGAATACGTTCGTGGATTCTTGTAACGTTGTCGGTTTATTAAATATCGTACTAGTACCTACTGCGTTACTGAATGGATTTGTATTTGAGTTGCCTAAATGAGCAATACAAAATTTTTTATTTCGATTCATATTATTATCATTATTATTATACGTTTTTGCATAACATTATTAAAGTTTACATGTATAAAATAACTTTAGTATAAAACTCGATAAAATTTAAGTAGGAAGGCATGCAGATTCCATGAGCTCAATCCGAGATTTGATATTTACAGAATGGCGACAACGCAGACACTCTTACAGTTAACAATTAAAGTTGATGGTTTCGATTGTTTGGAAGGATAATTAAAATAAGCACAAGAAGGTAATAAAAATTCATTTGTATAAAAAAAATAAAGGATTCCGACTTTAATCATAAAATATAACAATTTTAAATGCAAAATATTTAATACGGAAAATAAATTCTAAATGATTAGAAAATAGTATTTACATAGTGAAACGTAATGCATGAATAGGCGAACTGGTAGAACATCCATGAGAAAAATAATTTTCGAATGTCCAATGTGAGAAGAACGATACCGACCGAATAACGTGAAATATATAGGGGACTGAAGAACTGATCAGTAAATTGGGGAACATCGGTAATGAATATACACACTGACCTTAAGAAAGACAAAACAATAGTTATCGATCGAGGTAAGACTTCTGGAATAATTTTCACAGACATTAGATGTAAAACAGTAAATTATTCTATTTATCTTAGAAACCACGAATAAAAAATACCGGTAAAACCGAATCTGAAATTAAATTCTATATACAGCTTGAACAAATTACCACAGCACAGTTATCGGAGATGTGACAAGATGAAAACATTAAGAGAAAACTTAAAATAAATCTGGAGAATATACCGTTTTGTTTTTGGCATTTGGATATAGCTCGGATATCGGATCTAAAGTACATCGATGCTTTTGAAGCGTGATGCTGACGTCTCACGATGCGTATACCGTGGATAATTAAAGTATTCAACCAATTTCGTACAACCTGTACAAAAGTTCTGAACAACTATTTTATTGAAGAATACAAAATTTTGTCGGCCATATCGTAAGATGTGACGGTGTGTTAGAGAAGCTAATGATATAGAAGAAAACAAAAAATTGCAGGAAAAGAAAAACATCAGCAACCAAATTAGGCGGACTGCGGTTTTTAATTTGAAAGAAGTTGCTGGAAAAACAAAATGCAGAGACATTTAGAGAAGGTCTATTAACAAGAGTAGTACATCGCAGTGATTTTTAGCATGAACGCAGGAAATAAGAATTACTTAAAGTAAAACGAAAAATATCTGTTGTGGCCAAGCACAGTACTTCATTGCACGAGTATGTGAGGTGGAGGGGGGCTTTACCGACCAAGCCCTGAAATCGCAAATATTAAAAATAAACAAGTATTTTAAAGGGTAAATCTTAAAATATATAAAGTATATGCGTGATAACTGGCACTGCTACAGCCTTGTAGGGTAAGAACCCCTTCCGCTCAACCGATTCTAACTAAAAAAAAAAAAGAGGAGATGCACAACTAGATACCAAGATGGTCCTACCTCTAAAATTTCAACCTTCTGTGACCAGCCGTTTTTGAGTTCGACGTGATAAACACATACATACGTGAACACATACGTTACGACAAAAACTACTTAAAATGGATCTAGGGATGGTTAAAATGGATACTTTTGTTGAAACGTGAGATTCAAAATACTCCACAAATACAGTACGTATTTTCCTCTGTTAAAGGAAGTAATTAGGATGATCGAAATATCCGTTGAAATATGGCATTAAACATTTTTCGCGATCACAATACTTCCTTTATTTCGTTCAAAGAGGTAAAAAAGAAAGCGATTGTTTTTCTTTCTATTATTATTATAAATTTAGATTTAATAAAAACTTCTGTACGCGGTCCATTTTACAATACAGAGAGGAGGTACAATTCACAATTTCCTAATAATTTTTTTTTTATCAATCTGAAAAAGTTAATTGCGAGACAGATAGCATACGGAATATTTTGGTAAATTATAAACGAAAAGAAAATATTTACAATTTACGCGTTGAAATGGCTTCGGTCACGACTGAACTGTAAGCGTCGTTGAATAGTTAACACTTCTGGCAACATACTAGCGGCAAGTAATGAAGTAGGTTAAGCAGTTATGCAGAGCAGCAGTTCCCGCTAATTTTGAATACACATTTTTGAAGATGTAAGTTACAAAGCTGTCATTTTTGAGTAAAATGTCCATTATTTCATTAACAGAACTCCAGCGGATTGTGAAATTGCAGATGGCGAAGTGAATTTGGAGAATTTAAGATTGTATTCAAAAATGAGGCATAACGAGTAAGAATTTATTTTGAATATTTTCGGGTTGAAAAAATTTCTGACACGGGGTACCGTCTCGTTAATCCAAAATAGCAGAAAATCTATTCGGATTATTAAATTACCGAATTAACTAAAATTAAAATTTTATACCTCCAAATATTTTTTTAATTCCCTGTTATACATACACACATAGAAAACATACGTGCATACTAATAAAATTGTTTTTAAAGTCGGCGTGTTACAACAGTTAAGAATAAATAGTATTACCGATAACGTGTGGAGAATAACTATAAATTGATTTATACAAAGTTAAATTTAAAATTATCAAACATATATAATTCAAAAGTAATAATAATTAGAAAACATAACGGAACCGAACAACAAAATGAACGCATTAGTAACAAAAATCAACCGGTTTAATTTTGACAACTTTAAGTAATTTAGCTAAAAAGTCTTATTATTATATAGGCCCCACCTAATTATACGAATTAGTTTAACTTTTTTTACATAACCCACGTATTATTCAATTTCATTTAGCTTTAATTTCTCATACTGTAAAATTTAAATTATAGGCTTACTTTACCCCCGGTGATGTATAATGTTTTTTTAGATTTCTGTAAAATAAATCGTACTTTTGAAGGACAATAACCAACTTCGGATATCGTCATTCGAGTAAAACAATATTTAAAAAAAAAAGGGAGAAAAAAAAAGAGGATCATCGAGGAAGTATGAATGGAATTTTTTTTTATAATAGTTTCTAGATTTTCAACTAATATTGGTAGACGGAAAGAATTTAGAAGATTGCCTTTTCCGTAGGAGACATTAACAAAATCAATAAGAAGAAAATACGTAAATCCGACTACTAGATTATGAGTGTAGTTTTTCGAACAGATTCAAATACAAACTTTTTAAAATTATTAGTTCATTATTAAATGTGGAAAGCTTATCGGTGATTATTACCTGAATATCAATTTTTGACTACCACCACATCAGTTATTTAACATTTTTGAATACGCACGTTGCATTTTCCATCATCGATGTTCCAGCATTGCTATTATTTAGTTTTTCAATTTAATAAAGATTTGTATATTTGAGAATCATTCGTTAGATGATCCACACCACGCGACTTACTAACTAAACCGTTGCTAAATTAATACTACACAGATACCTGTCTTTTGAGCGGCTATCGTTGGCAACGGTGGCACAGTAGGCACTGTTATAAGATTATCTAGATTTACTAACGACGAGTTTTCACCAAGAAAACTGTGCGGTGTTCGTTTAGAAATATCGCTGTGTGGTGAATTTGTTGCATTCCTGCTACTCGAGTAAGGAACTGGAGAATTCGATAAACTGCCATCAAGCACTTTCATGTCGAACGGATCTGAGCTGACACTTGCACCTGAGTGAAAATTCGAATTAAATTACACGATAAAATTTACAGTAATAATAATAGAAATAAAAAATATAGATCTTTCGAATAACCGCAATGATCTCTATTCATTTCTGTTTATTCAACGTGAAAATTAAGCAAAACAATAATTATTGCCAGTATCCGGAGGGGTGCCAACAGTATTCGATTCATTTAATATATAGTACGTAAATTTCTATTATCGCAAATTTCAAGTTTACTAGACGGTAGTGTCAGATCAACAATTAAAATTCCAGAGCTGGCAGATACTATTAATAACTGCGAGTAAATGAAACGAGAATGCACGATAGTCGGTCGGAGTAATACTAAAGAATCTTGTTAGAAATACGAGTTACGTCAAGCATCGAAAAATTACCAAAAAAACAGACACCGAACGACCAAAATGATACAAATACGAGTAATGTAGATTTGGCGATTATCTTTTTTTGAGAAATCCAAAAATAGAGCAGTTGTAAATATTGTGAAGCAGACCAAGAGATGAGTGGAAGAGGTTGTGCGAGAAACTATCTAAAACTACCCGAATTATTAGGTCCATCAAAAAGCGGGTAATCCAGAAATTCAGCAGAAGAAAGAGCAAGGAACAACAGCCGACGAAACTCAAAAAAATCGGGCATTCTGAAGTAATGAAACGTACTGATTTTTTTTTTGGAATTCGAACAAAATCACTGTATTGAAAAAGTTCAATGCACTGTTAGGATTAAATACTAAATACACAAAATTTTTACTTCGCAAAAAAAAAAAAAAATTAAAAATATTGATATATACGAACCACCATTTTGATTGAAAACTGGCGTATTATTTCGATTTGTGATCGCTGCAAATTCATCTTCTTCATTACTCCTAGAAGAGGTTGTTATATTTGACGTTACGGGCGCCCAAGGATCAACAGGCCGTGCTGGCAAATTAGGTGGCGATGGCGACGAAGTATTTCCAATCTGAGCAGAATTTGCGGACCACGGATCACCTATTTTTATGAAATTATACAAACAGTTAAATATGTTAGGGGAAGAAAAGTGTATCCATTAAAATTAAGACGTTGACATAAAATAGACGATATCTTTTTACTTTTTACAACGCATACTACATTTATTTTCTAGTAAAAGTAACGCTTTTAGTAACCTATATATGCACACGTGGGACGGGCGTTCTATTGCAGTGACAACTCCATTAAGGAGTATGTCAATCGACTTGCCTTTATTTATCATCATGTTCTGGGCTATAATATTTAACAAAATAAGAAGTAACACGGGGCCGCAGTAATTATAAAAAAAAAAAGAAAAAAAGAAGTAAGAAAAACAGGAGGGAAAAACCAAGATTTTTAAAGCAACTCGTGCTAGAGAAGACAAATGAAAAATCAAATAAGAAAAAAAAAAAGAATTACCAACATTAATCAAATAATTTAAAGTATCTACAAAAAACCCCCTTGCAGAAATCAAATATCTATATTATTATCATCAATACGTTTTGTAAGCTACCCCTATAAAAATACATATAAAAAAAAATTTTTAAACTTAAAAACAAAAGAAAAAAACCCGATTAATATACGTAGCCGCGGTATAAGGTCACATTTTTCCCGGAAAAAAATTTCGAAAATATTTTTATTTTTTCTCGCGGTGAATTACACCGAAAACGATACAACATTTTTCCAAAACTACGTACTTATTTCTAATCTCCGAACTGAACTTTTTTTTTTTTGGCCCAAAAATGAAAATTCCAAAATTTGTTCCGGTTGTTTCCTAAACAACCTTTATTTGTAAAGGTACCTCCTCCCCGCCGTTTTTTAAAAATGATCTAACTTTTAAGAACTAAATGACCCATTTTCTGAATTCCTTTTGATTTTATTCTACAGGTCCCACGTACAAATAATTTCAATATAAATAAACAAAAATGTATAAAAATGTCATTCCCTTAAATTTTTTTTTTAAATTCCAACAAGTAAAGATTAATCCCTAAGTAAATTTCGAAAAATTATTTTTGAAAAAAATTTTATGTATATTGTGATGAAATCCGATATTTACGACACACTGCTCTATTGGAATAAATAATTAATAAAAATGAATGGAAACACGACGTAAAGAGAGTATAATATTCATAGGGTTCTCCCGATGTATTTATATTGAAAATATATTTTCTTTGATAATCGTTGAATTATAGATATTTCGAGGTCCCTTTTTGTCGATCGTTATTTATTGAACTCTGCTCCTCTAGCTAATAAAACTCCAAAATACCAGCCAAAGGGAATTCGTCCCCATCATTTTTTTAACCTAGCCATCATTGCCACAGAAAATCCAAATAAGCTGTTATAACGATCTTTTACGATCACTTTGCTTTGTTTTTAAACTGTTTTCACACTACCGTTATTAAATAACTGTGATCTTTCGTGCGCCGAAAAGTTGTTTTTAATTTCAAGTTACCATAGTCAGTCAGACAATATGATACTTTGACGCCGTAGAAATTACGCTTTGAAATTTATAAATTAGCCGAATTTTTTCCACATTTCCTGAATTATACTTAATGAGCCGTTCAAATTACAAAAATTAACCAAAAAAACAAAAAAGCTTCAATAAATATGTGTGAAAAAGGCTTGTTAATTATAACGGTATTATTTAACGTAAAGCAAATTCATTATTGTATAAGTATATCAAAAAATGGCATAAAATTTAAAATCTTGTAGTGAGTTTTAATGATTATTTTTAATTACAATATTCAGACATATATATGTATATACACCTTTCTCCGAAATTTTATACGTATGTTTTATAATGATAAAATACAGATCGGGAATGAAACAGTCACTGATACTACATTTTTTAACAAAATTACACGGGTATTTTGCCACAACTTGGAAGACATTTTGCTAGGGCCCACGTTAATCATTCCCATTTTAGATTCGATGAAGAAAAACTGAAATGAATGTTTAAAATATTTTGTACAACATTCAAATTTTTAGTTATATTTACGACACAGCTACTACGCTACTTAGTTGTGAAAATTTTGAAATTATATCGAAATTCTGATAATTCCGGTAATAACAGTTATAAGTTGCGTTGCCACGATAACTGATCTGTAGTTAAATTTCTCAGTCGTATCGCTTAATTCCGAGCGTCGTGACTACCTATTTGTACATTCTAGTTGTACAGAATTGGCAGCGCTCATGGCAATTGCTATACGCAACGCTAGTGTACGCACTACAAGTGCAACCCCGCGTGTCTCTGCTGTGTATATTAAACTAGCGCGCATATGATGGTATACGTGGTGGTTTGCCATTGCCTTCCACGTAATTATTAGCGAGTATTTTAATTTAATTCTTTGTAATAAGTTCTGTCGTCGCCCGGGATCGAACCCGTGACCTCCGAAACGGAAGTCAAGCGTTCTAGCAACTAGACTATCGCGACGACTGCAGTTAAATAGTTGCGTTATTTAAGGAACAACTTATCTATAATCAGCATCGGAAAGAGAGGAGAGAGGCTAAAAAATAGGAAAGCCATTCCATATATTATACCTATAGGTAACCGTGCGCTGATGTTTATAATGAAATTGACGTTTTAAGCAAGTACTTGAGCAAATTATATACTGACAGAAAATTATATTTTCTATCATAAAAAATTAAATTAAAAATAAATTCCAACACGCACACGTATGAAAACCGGTCTAAAAATTATAGCCGGATAAATATCGTACAGAATACTAAAAACTTCGTAATTTTTATCGTACACACTTTTAGAATTAATTATGTAATTACTGATTTAGTTGATTATTTACTAATATGTTGTTTCGTTTGTTAACACGCTAAAATTAAATTTTTTAAAATATATTCTTTTAAAAGATATTACTTTAATTTATTGTTATGACTCTGATGTTTCTCAACATTCATTAGGTAATTTAATCCTTTGTGCTGTAAAAATTTTGCTACAAATCAGGTTACTATTTATACGAATTCAGGATTTACGAGGTTATCTTTTGACAATGTATGAAACAGAAAATACCTATTTAATTTTTGATTTTTCGGACATCATCTATTATTTTATCTCGGGGGGGGGGGGGGGGGGGGTATGGTACGGAGATGCTTACATGGCCGGTGTCCGCATTTTCTCGATTTAATCGATCAGTTGTATGATCGATCGCGTATCTGACAGTGGATGCATCATCTTTTTGTATGCGAGGCTGATTGTGATCTGCAGTGGTTCGTATCTTCGCCTAGTGCGTGCCGCTGTAACACGCGCTATCTCGTCTTGCAACAGGTTTTGGAGAAATTGTAAATCGCACAATTTCAATCGGAGTAGAGTACATGACTTGTTTAACTGTTAAATTGTTTTAAATTGTTTATCTCTATCTGAAGGCAATCGCTATAAAGCAGAAAGTAGCTCTTTCGCCGTCGGTCAACTTTCGTGTCACACGTTGTTTAAATTTTATGTAGTTAAGAGACCGTGTCACGCATTCTGTTCCTCATGATAGCGCCGTGCCGTATGTTAAAGAAAATCTTTTTATATTTTTCTAGTCACGGATCGTTTCCGTTCATGGTGTTTACTTCGTTCGGTTACCGAGGCTATATTAGTTGTTTTGAAAATACGCGCACGTTTCATTATTAAATTTTATCCCGGTGTATATCCGTTATTATTTTAGTTTTTTATCCTCAGTTTCGTTGATACCTAGTCAGTGTAATACTCTGGGACATATACCTACGGAAATATATATATTTTAATTTTTTTTTTTTTTTACTTTCTACTTACAATTAGTTTATATATCTTGTTTCGCGCATCTTCCTTTTTTCTTAAAAATAAAACCAATGAAAGCATAATGCTCTTAAAATTTAATCACAATTAAATTGGTCTTCCTAAAAATTCAGGGAAAGAAAGACTGCGACTCGGATTAGAAAACTAAAATATTCCGGTAAATCCTTGGAAATCGAAATAAAACAGTCGAGTTAACCTCAATAAGATTCTTATCAAAGGGCTTTCCGGAACGGGGGCATCAAAATATCGAGCTTACATAAAATAGTGCTCAGGAAAGACCAAGCGACTTAGCTAAATAATTGTCCGAATTTATTACACTGGCGTTCTAAACATCGACTTGAAATTTTTATCAACCAGGGCCGTGAACATTCTTGTCATTATGAAGTGTGTATGCAATTTAAGTAGCAGCTGTTTTTATTTTTTTTTGTGTATGTGTGGCGGAGGGGGGTGTCTTTGTTACAACTTTTTACGTTGCTCACCAAAAAGTAGCGTACATATTCAATCGAAGAAAAGGCTCAAATCATTGACTGATCAGAAAATTAGATTATAAACCAAGGAATGCTTATTGATATTCAGAAATTTGTTAGTTAACCCTCTACAGATAATTTAGATATGCGTAGTTCAAACAGGAAGCATATTTTATTAAGGAGTCGTTAAAAATAATATAAAACTTGTAAAAATATTTTTCTTTCGCCATCTATTAATTTGTTAATAAATTAATTTTTAAAAATACAGCCTAAGCAATAAAAGTGGCATTGGTTTCACAATTTAGAATACAGTATTTCGGAAATTTCGCGTTTTTTTTCAATTTTGATTAAAAAAATTTCCTAATATAACGATCTCTAAATTGCTATTCTTTTTAAAATGTTATAAACGGATTTTAGGTCCAGATTAGATAATTAATATTCAACGTATAAAACGAAATATAAAAAATATACTTACATATAACATTAATAATAATATTAATTTATAACTTACCATATTTTACATGCAAAAATATTTCATAAACTTTTTTTTTTTTTTTTTTTTTACATCACACCGGTCCTAAAACCATAACTGACGAGGCTATTTTTCATGAACTGTTTCTTAAGGTAACTTCAATATTACAAATAATAAATTCTATACACTACGGTATGGATAATTTTGAAAAATAATATTATTTATAATATAACAACACTAGCAGATTTTTTCGAGTTTCGTACGATGAATAAATATTCAAAAAAAAGTTCGCGTACGAAAAATTCAATAATCATCTGATTTTATTAAAGTTTAATTTATCACATTGCATATAAGAACCGCAATTTTAATTTAACAAGCTACGGTTCAGTTAAAACTTGTTCAAAGCTATTCTTTATAAAATCAATATTAAAAATCGCAAGTCATGGTCGAATGAAATGAGTATCATTCTTGACTACTGTAATTCTTATAAACGTAATATTATTTTTACGGTAAATAAAATCTGATTCATACTCTCATCCAAAACATCCACAATAAAAAGTCATTTCCTTTCTTTTTTTTTGTAATATTTTATCCTTAATTTTTTTCGTTATTTTTAATCGCAAATTAAATTCACGCAAAAAACTGAAAAGCAAGTGTCCGATTTATCTGCAGAATCTAGTGCATTAATAATCATCAAAACCAAAACTGGACAAAGTTAAAAGAAAACAAAGTAATAATCAAAAACAAATGTAATCGAAATCTTAAAAAACATCAATAAAAATCTAATATACAAGAAATTTTTAATAAACTTCCGCCCTTAGGTAACAAAATTACTTAATTTTTTTTGTGTAGTTCGTTTAAAGGATTATTATTGATGTTTTTTGAGATTTGATTGTAAAAATACAACATTCATAAAAATGATAAAAATTATCTAAATTATAAAAAAACAAAATCATCGCTGAAAGTAACAAATTGCTTACTCGATTTATTTGTTTTAATTTGTGTCGCTTGACCGCTATTTACTGGCATCCACGGATCTGATGATAGCGAAGTAACAGGAGTAGCAGAATGTGAAGGTATTGATAAAGGTGGCGATAAAGGAGAAGACGTACTCCATGGATCACTCTTTAAAATAATAAATTGAAAAACGAAAAATTAAAAGAAAGACAACAAGAAGTATTACTTTGGGTAGTTAATCTTTTTCCTTTATTTACTTTGCATTTCTTATATTCCACGTAAATTTAGCTGTAGACTGTGCATTCTTTTAACAGATTTCTAAGTTAATAAAATAAATCGTGCAAATATAAAATGATGAAAAATTAGTAATTCGTTTCCTAAACTTTTGTTTATTTTATCATGTTAAATTGCAAAAATAGCGCACTTAGTAACTTAGTGAGCTTTTTTTCTTTCTTTTCTTAAAAAAAAAAAATTATCTAAAACGTGTTTAAATTATAATGCAATCTAACTCGCATCGCGTTGAAAGTAAATAATTGTTCGCAGATGGTCGATCAAATACGTACCCTAACTAGCAAAATTTCAACTATCACATCTGTTAACTGCAGGACTCTGAATATAGTATTGAACTAGCTTCTTATTGAAACTTTATTAAAAATAAATGGATACTGGTGCAGTCAGAAATACATTATAAACATGTAAATCTTAATTTTATTATAAAATAGTATACTGATATATTTCGGGGAATAAGTTATGTGTACACTTAAATTTTAAGAGTTAAACGGAAATCTGATTATAATAATATTCGTTAAACTAAACAAATGAACCCAACAATAAGATCACCATGTATTTTAAAATTTGTCTTCTTTGATTCGAAAATGGTTCTAACCTAAAGACTAATACGACAGAAAAAATTATTTCACAAATGAACAATAAATCCGTTCGTTATTATTAAGTTTTGAAAATCGACAAAAACTTAGCACCAACTTAAAATTTTATCATTTGAAGTCATTTTTAAACGGAATACTTTACAAAATCGCTAACCAGAGTCATTAACGAAATCATGGTATTTTCTATAGTGATTGCCAAACGCCATTAATTAAAAGACCATTAATCTTCGTTTGTTCATATACATTCCAATAATTCTACTGGTCCGTATATTTTGGAACAGTTTTTAAAACTAACTGGTATTTCCGTAGGCTATAGTAATTTGTTAATTAATCACAGTAAATGAAAATGCGATAGAGAAAAAAACAAATCTATCTCGATTAGTTGAACGTCAAAACGTATTTATTTCGAGTAATAAAAGGAAGCAACTGAATTTTACATTAAAACATTTATTCTTATTATTTAATTTTGACAAATAATGAATATATCTATTTTAAGCTTTAAAATACCTGCAGTTGAGGAATTGATGGCGCCACAGTAGTTGGCGCTAAAATAATAGCTCCCCAAGGATCAACCAACGGCGGTCTCGAACTCAATATTGCCGGTTCTATTTCTAGTAAATCATTCAAGTGACTTGATGATTGAGTAACAACGGTTTGTTGTTGCCTGCCAAAACAGGTTAAATTAGAAATTATTTAATAATAATTCATTCATTTTATATGCTTACTTAAAAATATTGCATTCTCAATTAAAGAAAGAAAAAAAAAAAAACATTTCAGTTAGATCATGAACATTGCATACGTATGTAAAATAAAAATAATTAACACGTACATAGTATTCAGTAAAACACCAAAAATCACCGGATAACAAGTTTTTCCTTTGAAATTCACAGCTGGATTCCATTAAACCGGGGGTTAAAATATTTTTTTATAGTATATAAACACGATCGGGCGATATTTTCTATAATTTTTGATTTACACTTTTGGTTTTACTTTCTCAACATTAAAAAATTTATAATTTTCCTATTTTTAGGAAAGAGGATTTTAGTACGTCAATAACTGTATTATGTTAAAATGGAAGCATTATGTTTTTTAATTTTTTTACTACATACATACACCATTGCAATAAAACAACGTAAACTTTTACAAATAAGAGCAATGCACTGATATATTATAGTTATCCCATTTTTTTAGATATCTAAATTAATGATTTAAATAATTGGCATTTCTGGATCATTATATATATATATATATATGCGTACACATACACGCCCATAACTCTTAAGAGTTGGTTTGATTCCCCCATCACAACTTCGAATTTATTTGAAATAAATCAGAGTTCATCGGAACCGTTTAAAACTGAAATTTCGAAAGTAATATTACGAAGCTCCGTACCAGTCACCTTCCTTCACAACCCTGCAGGATAAGCCTTTTTCTAACGCACATTTCAAATTCGGATCGTGTTCTTTTTTACAACAACAGTTATAATTGTCAACGCATGTCCGATAATTATATTTTTGTTTATTTCGACGTCTCGATGCAAAATTCCAATAAATATGTTCATACCGTTTTCAAATTTTTAATATCATTATGCATTCTTCGACGTTACATTTTCGCCGTTTACAACCCGAATATAGTCGTTCCCCTCTACATTAAACATTTCAAGTATACGTTAATAGAAATTTCTGTATTTTAAATATTGTTTTACAGTGAAAGGAACTTTACCAGTTACAAAAACCAATGCGTGTCGTAGACCTTAGAATGGGGCTAGTTTTAAAATACTATAACTGATGCTTAATGCCTTAGATTAATAAGTGAATAACGATAAATATCCATTAATTACTTGAATTCTTTTTCACTCTGTGATAACGCTAGCTGGAGTCTAACGTCATCGCTTCTTTTTTTTTGCTCTTCTTGCTCGGCTTCTTCTCGTGACATTGCTAGCGCCAATTGCAACTGTAATTCTTCCTCTCCAGCAGTCTGGGGTCTTGCGCACTCCAATTCCGCTATGCAAATAGCAAACGCGCATATTTTCATTGACAATATTTATAAATATATCACTAGTAAAAAAATAACAGCAGGTGATCGATAAAATTAAAAGAGCGTAAAACACGAGGCAATATTTACAAAACAACGTCAACGTTTTACAACAGAACGTAAATGTACGATATATCGGAAGTATATTATTAATATTAAAGATTAATTTAAAAAAGTACATCGACATGTTGCGGAGGACTAGTTTCATGTCTGCGATAATATACACTATAGCTATATTATTCGGCATTGCTCACGGAAAAATCTTTTATTAATTGCAATATTTCTATTTAATCGACTATTATTTTTCAAAAACGAAATAAATATACGAATCTAACTGTAAAAGTATGCAAAATCGACACCAACGATAAATGTAAAATAATTATACTAATAATGCTCGACATAAGTTGAAATGTTTAAAAGAAAGTAAAGTACAAACAGGCGTATTAAATATCAATGAATGTTTTTTTTTAGAAAATAAAGAAATGAATTTCAGCAATAATGAAGTCTTAAAGCAGGTGTATACGCAGGAGCGGCTTATTCTCAATAATCTCTAATAAAGTCAAAGTGGAAACGAAATGTTTGGAAGCTTATAAACGATATAAAGCTAATTTTAGTTACGCGGGCACTCTCTTAATAGTAAGAATTAAGTATATGTAAAAGAAACAATAGAAATAAATGCAACAATTAAAATAATCGTTGAAAAAGTTTAAAAAAGGCAAAAAATTAACACATTTCTAGTATAATAATAAAAATAAATAAAAAAAACTAAAATCATAAATTGAAAAAGAAGTAGAATAAATTATTGACAAGTGAACGAAAAAATTAAGCTTAAAAATAGAATTGAATATTTAGGATAATAATGAATAAAATTTTTTTAACTTCAACAATTATGTTAATTACATTTTAAAAAAAACAGTCCCTTATAGAATTACTTTGTTTAAAAATTAAAAATTATGTATCCAGTTTTTTTTCGATCAATCGTCAAGTGTAGAATTGTATAATTTACTAGCCTAGATTAAGTAAACACGAAAACAAGGATCGAATTAAATGGAGTAACGGAAAATCTTTATTAAATGTAATATCGGCTTATAAAACTTCTACTGCGCTATTATTGTCTTCGAATTTCTGCTACCGATAAAATTATAATTAGAAGAAAATTAGAACGTGTTCTTTTAATAGACGCATGATTCAAAAAACTTTAAAATGAATAAATTAAACTTTTCGAACTACTGCGTTTTAATAAAACACACGTATTTTCCTTAATATATATTCAGGAAGCAATACGTATATGTATATCTGTCACCCAGTCAAAATTATTCAGTTAAGACTGGCCATACTGACACCCCTGAACCAATTATTTAAACATTAGAAAAGGATGAGGCTCATTAAAAATAATGAAACTCATTAAAATTATCAAAAAAGTATTAATGATGAAAACAATGAAATTATTAAGAAAAAAATTATAATTTAAATTATAGCAAAAATACGATAAACAAAAATATATAAAAAGCAATAAGAATAATTTAAAAAGAATAGTAAGCAAAAAAATACTTTAATTAAATAAACGAAAAAACGTCATAATAAGGAACAGTAGATTACGAATAAAAGGTTGAAATATAAGATATTTAAAAAATAACGAAAACTTGAGGAAATCAAAGTTCTTGGAAACGAGAATACAGAAATTTTAGGACTATCGGAAATAAAAAGAGTGCGGTAACGGTCAAAAACAGCACAGTGTACTATGTAAAGGACTACCTGAAAGTAGGCTTTACAATTTAAAAAGTTGTGGAAAGTTAAATCAATAAAATTCAGAAGTTCCCCAGACAGATTTTAGAAAATTCAAATTGACAAACGGCAACTATTTAAATGTGATGTAGGTACACGGTATTCAACTACAACTGTCGAGAGAGGTGGAAAAGAAAATTTCTATATGCAAATCAGTAAACAAACAACGTGAAACTGAGTATTAAAAATAAAGGAAAATTTCAGTAGTTAAATCGGTCGCAGAAGAAGAAAACATCATCACGATGCCTTATGACAGCAATATCAAAAACAAAAAAAATGAAAAATGAATACGAGATTCTACTAAGAAAACAATTTAAAAATAGTGGCTCGCTTTTTTTAGTTCAAAAGGGACGAGAAAAAAAATATACCTGGTTATTACCGAATTCGAAATATAAAAAGCGAACGTGTTATATGATAGGAACAAAAATGTTTCATATTATTCAGACAAAAACTAATTTGAAGTGAATTTTCAAAAGTAAGTGAAGATAAATTTCAAATAGAAAACCAAAAAAAAAAAAAAAATTATAACATTAGCGTAGAAAGTAAAATAAAAAAGCTACATGAAGAATTAAGAAATACGAAAAAAAGTAAGTTTTACTCATGTGCTGGCTATAAACACTACGCGGATTATTATTTAGTCACTAGTGATTTAAAAAATACATAAAAGAGAAATTTAAAAATAAAGAACTCAAGTGTGTTAACGTTTTACTTCAACATTTTCATATTAAGCGACTAAACCATTTTTTTTTTTACCTAAATTTATGTTTATCCTAGTAAACAATTTTTTAAAAATCAAATTAGCCATCTTTAAACTGCAATTATTACAACTGCTTCTTCAGGTTGATTTTCCTCTTTTTTCTTTCCTTCTCTTCTGATATTCTATCACTCGCTTATAATGTTGTTCACTTTTTTCCTCAGCCCGTTTTTTCTCCTAGATTTAATTATTCTTGAAAATTCCGATATTTATTTTGGGATTTTCTTTTTTTTTTTAAAAAGGAGTTCGATATCTCCGAGTTCAATCCCGATTTCGTTTATATCTTCCTACACTTCTGTAAACCAATTCCATCTACTATTTTTTATATTATACTAAGAAAGGTGCATGCCATTTTATTTATAGCCTCGATGAATTTGAGTGCTGCACGTAAAACATAATTCTTCGTTTTCTCATCACGTTGGTTAGTTTACCTTCTCTGTGTTCTTTCTTCTTCTGAACGTTCTCTTGTCAATGAGCCTAAAATTTTTCTTAATATTTTCCTTTCTTTAATTCGTAGTTTTCCATCAAAATTTTCCTACTCATTACGAGAGATTCTGCTGCTTATTCCGGTAGGATATTTAGTAATGAGGAAATTTTGCATTAAATGACACTGACTTCTTGTCGTACCCATTGCTTGTTACTTGGTAGGCTGCTTCTAGTTTATTCTAGATAATAATACTGCTTTTTCTGAAGTATTTGGTTCAGTCTATTCACGCGGGTATTTGAATTTATGTGCTCTCCCGTATTTATTATCTCTTACTTTCGGTTTGTATGTCTTTTTTTATATTAATCATAAACTGAATTTTATAAAAGGAGACACTTTTTATTTTATAATGGGATGTTACTAATATTTGTCGCTCTCAATGACGATCGTGCTGAGAAATTCTGACGATTCCAAAAATTAACGAATGAGATGTAAAACGCTGACGCGTCAAAAAAAAAAAAAAAGAGGAAAACATAATAAACTAGTAGAATTACGTGTATTTAGGTAAGTCTAATGGGGAAAAAAAAGCGATAACAGACATCAGGAGGAAATACTTTGCCATGGGAAAAAGAATAAAACGGAGATTTATTGTTTCCCACTTTGTTTAAAGTAACCCTAAAATATGAATTGAAAGAATTCAACTGAGAAAACGGGGAAATAAATGTCGATGAGAAATTCTTAAACAATTCGAAATTAGCTGATAACGGACAAGTAAATACAGATCATTGAAATGACCAAGATTTCATGCTAAGAGAAATAAATGACAAAGCACAGGATGAATGATTAATAAGGATAAAACATTTATTACAAGTAATAATAATTCTTCACTTAAATTAATAAAAATTGGGGGAATGGGAAAAAAATTGTAAATAAAGCAACATATCTGGACTAAAAGATTCTACTAAAAAATAAATTCCAAAAGTAATTGAAGAATAGAACAACGGAAATTTGGGAATATTGGAATTTAAAAAATACCTTCAAAAGAGGTACTGCAATACTCGTTTAAAAAGCAAGATTCTAAATCTGTGTGTCCCGCCAATGCTATTAGCGTACGGCTCACAAGCATGAACTTTGACTAAAAGAGAATAAAAAAAATCTCAATAACGCATAACGTGATAGAAAGATCTTTACTGAACATTAAAAGGAAAACTAAAACCTGAATTTCGTCGTTGGAAAATAACTTAAAATGTAATTTTAATTGCCGGAAAAACATAAGAAAATTACAACAGAAACGGGTGAAATATGTGACCGGGCAGAAAAACGGCACGCGGGTCGAGGTGACAGATAGGTTTATTATCAGCGAAAGATCTAGAGGTAAACAATACGATGAGATTAAAATTTTTCATCAATAGTAAACTGTACCATATAGTGGTTCAAGACGCAACTGCGAGACTTATATGCAAACATAAATGACCTTAACAATTTTTTTCTTTAATATATACGTATAAATGTGTTACATGTAATATACGAATGAGCTTGTGAATACACACAGTACCGCAAACACTAACTAAAAATATGCTTCAGCGGAGATAAGTAATAAGCCTTAAGAATAATCTCTAAGTATATAGATGGATAAATTACTATAAGTAACTATCTAAATGCTGTCATACCTCAATGGAGGTGAACGGTATAAATTAGGTCTTGTTATGCAAAGTAAAAATAAATTAATAATAAACGGTAGTAACGTCAATAGTGGTCAATTGACCGGGGTGGTGTATAAAAAAAATAATAATAAAAAAAAAAATCGAACACTCGTACACTAAGTAAATTAAACGTAAATCTTGAACTAAGTTTCCTTGCTTAAAGCTTAATAATAATAATGGGTTTGCTTACAAGAAGCATTTATTCGGTACGAATAATAACAAATTTAATGTACTATTTGTAATATTTTAATATGAAATAAATTTTTTTCTTTTTTTGTTCTCTTCTTGAAATTAACGAATTTGAGAATAAATGTATATTTGTTAGGTTTTGGTACGTAAAAATTGCATTACGTTTCACTGGTTCCAGAACATACAATTAATAGACACAATTTTTTTTATTATTATCATCGAGTTCGGAATATAATACTTGTATGGTCGGTCATCTATCGCATAAAATTAGATCATCCGGGTAAAATAAAACTGACGCTGAAGACGGAACATCAGATTCCCAATAATTTTTTTGAAATTTCAGTGCAATTTTTTTTTTCTTCTTACAATTTTGTTATGCAAAATAAGAAATCAAACTAAAAACTTAATCGAATAAATTTTTTTCTTACAAAGAAGAAGAAAAACCAAAAATAGAAAATAGTGTATTACCTTTAGTCGGCGTTTCACTAGACGTGCCGCAGGAATTCCACGTATCTCTCCCCTATAAATAATAAAATTACAGTTGCGCATATTACGATATTTAATTAAACTCTTTTTATCAGTCATATTTAACAACACGCGAACAAATTCGATTAATAGGTCTTCATTCGAATAATTTAATAATTGTTTTATTCGAAAAAGTATCTTAATAAAAAATAAAAAAAATAAATTGATATAATACCTTGAAAATTTTTTTGGCTGATCAATTCAAATGCCGCCTATTAAGTTGATTAATTCGAAATACGGTTTATTAGAGCCATCACAGTAAAGAGTTCTTATTGTGAAATACGATTTAATAAAGGCGTCGTTTTTACAATAAAATACCGATCAGTACAAACAAAATCCGCATATAGCCGAGGGCAGTTTACTTCCTGTACACTGTTTATTATTTAAATGTATTTCTATTTTTTGAATAACCGAACAACGTCAGTATTTAACACAATTTTATTAAAGTAATATTTTGAATATTACTTTATTATATTCATGTTAAATACTGGTATTGTTCATGTTATTCAAGTATATAAAATGACACAAAGGGCGTTTGATATTAATATTTCTATTTTTACAGAAATCAGTTTTACCAGTTTTTGTGACGATTAATTTTAAAAGGTAAAATTCATTTGAATGCATTTTATTATAAATTGAATATTCGAGCGAGTGAATGTTATTCGTTAAGGGAACTCTAATAAGTAAATGTTTCCCATAAAATAAATACGATTAGCTGAGAAAATAAGCGAATAACTAAAACGTTTTTTTTTTTTGTTTTTTTTTTGTTTTTTTTTTTTTTTTAAGAAAAAAGAAAGAAAATTCGAATTTGTAAAATTTGTTTAAAAGGTAAAACTGATCTTCTTAATTTTTATCTAATTTTAACAGATTAAAAATTGGGAGCAAAAAAATTATTTTTTCGATAATTTATTAGAAATTGTTAATTAGATGAATAAATTGTCTCAACTCCAAGCGGTTCCAATTTGTTCGGAAAATCAACGTCTTTTCTTTTTTTTTTTCTCCCTTCTTTTTAAATAATAAGCACTTCGCAGATTTACGCTTGAACTGATCGTACACCTAAATAATACCGTACAGTCATTAATAATACAAATACATTTTCGGGCACTAACTAATAATATAACCGCTATTATACTCACCCAAATGGAACGTAGTGGACTACCGATCGGTGAATCTAAATCCTATTTAAAACCGCCACCATTTTTATTAATTTCACGCAATATATTAGTACAAAAAGTTAGCTCTAAAAAAGAAATCTAGCATGTGAGTGCAAGTGTGTTAGTAAAATGATAAAAATAAATTCGTCAATAAACACACATAAATCAAAGAAACCAAAAGCAACAGATAAATGTACGTCAATTAAAATTAACATTAAAAAATAAGATAAAACGTATAACATTTTTCAGAAAGTTTACTTGCAAAATGTTATTCATATTAGTGAAGTATTTTCTAATCAACATAGTATCATATAGAATACTGGAAATATTTTGAATTAATAAAATCTTCAGATTAATGTAAAATATTGGGAATTACGATTAAAGTAATTTTTAAGTCAACAGTTTATTAAAAAAGTCGAAATTGTTATACAGATAGAAACCTGCAACCTTTGAATGCGACATAAAATAAATTAATAAAACACACACTGCAAAATGAACACTAAACATTTGATGTATTTTCCTCTCTCATTTATGTCCCTTATATCTTTTTTTTTATTCCTTTATTCCGCTGGAAACAGATCGATAACAAGTCATGGATTATTATCTAAATTTTATAAGCAGCACTGAAGGACCTAAAATATCTAGTTTGAGCGATACTGATTTTTTCTTCGTAAGATTTGCGTATGGTACATAATTTTCACCTACCGATACCTCGCACCAGTAACAGATAACCCCGCGACAAGTGCCATCAAAGAACTCCCTCGCCAAAATATTTTATTTCTTTAAGAAATTTTTTTCTAAAGGTATTCGAAAGTATCATTTGTATTTTACTAACTGAAAATTTCGTTCTTTTCTGCGTTCACTTTTATACTAAAAAAAAAAAAAAATATTGCAAACAAGATTACTTTGTATCGGTATTTATTTATCTAAATAACAAATTCCGTCAATTCTGTACCTCCATTTATAAATCGTGAATTTGTGTATACATAAATATTATATAATTCCGAAAAATCGGTATAATTAAATTTTTCAACGTATATTTTTCAAGCATTGCAGTTAGAACAAATACGAATTGGCAATCTTTAAGAAATTTATAAACAATTGAATACGACTAAAGTAAGTCGGTATTCTCAACGAATTCGAAGGTGATGAATAGAGCACACCTTAACCAATTACAAACTGAATAATTGTAAAGAAATATGCGTTATATAAACACTCACGTAACAATTTTTAGTATCAAATTATTAACTATTTGAAATCATCAAGCTGGTGAAACGTTTATTTAGAGGTTTATTGGTTATTTTGTCTACATTCATCGATCACATCATCTTATTCATACATCGTTATAAAATAACGCCTTTTAATACTCGGTGAAATCGATACGCAAATGAAGAAAACACTACAGAAAAGTAGTGCTACTAGTAATTTTTCAAGCCATTTGTAGAAATTTCAAGCCCTACATAGAACAACTGTCAACATTTGCAGTCAGTACGTACAATAATTTGGCGGTGTTTGTTTTATTATTTGTTTTATAATCTATTCTGTACCATCTTTAATTAGACTAGGTCATTTTTCACCTAAAATTTTAGTAGACTGATACGTATTATACAGCAACTTTTTAAAAATGCTCAAGCAGAGTTCTTGATTGTTCAGAAATTTTAAATAAAATTTTCGTTTAGTTTCGTTAAGAATCAGCTATGAGAATATAGAATTAAAGAAACTAGAGGAGGTATAGCAGAAAGCGTGCAAATTAAGATAAGTCCGCCCCCGTTAAATTCCGTGTTAATCACTGTGACCTCAACACCCAAAAAAAAAAAAAAAAAAAAAAACGTGAGTTTTACTTGAATGTTAAAGAGGTGGTGGTTTTACCGATGTGGTATCGCTACCAAAGCCGGTGGCACTTTGAGCTAATCGTTCTTTCGCTTTAATAGCTCTGGCTCGTTCGTTCTGCAACTTTTCATCATCCATTAGTAACAGCACCAACTGCTTCGCTTTCTCCCGTACATTTAATCCCGGGTCTTTACCATCTTCAAAGTGCTGAAAATCTCGAAGCGTCCTTATAGCGTATATGTTTTCTTTACACTGCTGAGCTACCTAAATTAAAAACAATATTTACGACGAATATTAGAACTTTACTATCATGCACGGTATCGAATTGTGTGCCGCAGGAAACTTAAAAATACATTCGAAACGAGGCGTTTCTGCATCAAAAATTCGGTTTATTTACACACAATAATGAAAATATTACTTTACCTTGAGAACAGTTCTAACAGTAATTTATTATAAATATTATTATTGTTGGAACTATTAATCGTTGGTGACGAAATTAAACGTTGACCACACTTATCACTGAAATAGGATGCACTTCAATATAGAAAAACGAAAACATACTCGCATAATTTACATCGCATACTTTAAAAGCATTTTTTTTTAATGCTGCACTAACCATTAAAATAATGTTTTTAACAATTTTTAGGCGAATTAAACGCTTTAAATTCGGGCCTATCAAGAGCAAAATTAAAAATATACAATAGATCTAGTAACGGTTTAGAAGACAAAATATCGAGAAAAATACAAATAATATGGTCAGCTTTCTCAAAACTAAGGAATGTACTTAAAGACACCACATAGTGGGCACTCAAATATAATTTTTAAATTCCCGGTTTATTCCCCGTTTTCCCGGTCCAAATTCTTCCGATTTCCTGATTACGAGAATTGTACAAAAAGAAAAATAGAATTTTTTTATTACTATTATTAGTATTTCACAACCGCAGCACATTTTACATGAATAAAATAGAACTTCGTAATTTATTTTGAGTAAAGTACATTAAAAAATGCATTCATTTTTCGCTTCAAATGATTTTTTCTTATTAAAAATATCATTAAGGGCAAATCAATGGAAAATGGAATGCTGCCTATTAATTCGAAAGGTAAACAGACAAAAAAAGTGGGTTTAAGCGATAAAGTAACAGACGCAGTATCATAAAAAAAAAAAAAAAAAAATGAAGATGGTCATGTAAACGGAAGAAGATTAATGGATAGATTTATTCATTATTTATGGAAAGCTATAGAAAGCGAAATGATGAAAAATTCAGGGTAAACCGGTACGAGCGGTGACACAAATCGCACCGCTACGAAAGAACTAGGTTTTCGTCCAACAGTGCATAACAGCTAAAGAAGAAAAAGAAGAAATATAAAATTTTCAGCCGAAAAACCGGAGCCGTGACTAAGAAAAGTTAAAAACTTACAACCTGCTTCTGAGGGAAAATAACGTTTTGTTGCCGGATAAATTAAAATTTCGCCCACAAGTATAGCAGAAAACTGTATATAGTTTTTCTACTTTTCATAATTTGCTCATTGCTTCTAACTCGTTTAAACCACGGTGCATAATGGACAAAATAATGAAGGAAGAAAATTTTTAATAGAAAATACCGTCCACAAAAACTCACAATCAATATTTTTTAAATTCGTTATATAGTTAGTATCCTCTGATCCTGAATTCGGTTTTTTCGTATTTATGAAAATTATGTGAAAAAATCAGGCAATAATGATGACGGATAATAAATAAAGCGTTAACTTTTAGAGTTCGCTTTGAAATTATTATATCTCGGATTAAGTATCGGCGAAAAAATATTTTATTAGTTTTTATTTTTTAAATAAATATTAATAAAACGTTTCTCTTTTTTTTTTCTCGAATTTTGTCTAGTGTAAATTACCTTTTTTTCATTAATACGCCGCCATAAAGTAAAAAGGTCTGGTAGACATTGTGCTACAAATGTTTGCGCAGTAAAGGATATACATAAGTAACAAGTAATTACATATTATTTTTACCGCATCTCAATATTATAGAATAAATCTTAATTAAAATGAAAGAGCCCGATATCGATATTTCGAACTAAAACAATACCGTTACGTGCGATACATACCTTATCGGAGCCTGTCTTAATTAAGTATTCTAACAACAGTAAAGCTTTATAAACGTGCCTCCAATTGCGGCCATGATCATTTAATCGCTTCCAAATCATTTGCATAATTTCGGTAAATGCAACCACGTTGTAAGTTAAATCTGCAATTTCAGACATAATCGTGCTGCTCGGTCCCCAGTGATCATTACTGGTAGCTTCTCGAACTTTTTTCTACAATGTAAATAGTACGTTTTTATTTAATAAAAGTGCAAAGTATTAAAAAATCTGGCAATAAAGAAAAATAATAGCTTATACGGCTATTTTTTATGGAGTTCA
The DNA here is from genome assembly GCA_039619475.1 of Icerya purchasi. Taxonomy (NCBI): domain Eukaryota; kingdom Metazoa; phylum Arthropoda; class Insecta; order Hemiptera; family Monophlebidae; genus Icerya; species Icerya purchasi. The sequence continues at coordinate 291,495,535 of CM077116.1, forward strand.
GTGTTCAATGATCCGTATACACAGTAAGCAGCGTATAAAAGAACCGAGAACATTTAATACAGAATAACGAAGAGGACAAAAAAATCCATAACTCGTTCCGTAACAGCTAGAAAGTGGATTTTCTTTTTAATCAATGTGTACTTTCATCGTTGTAAAATCAAAAATGAAAAACAAAAGAGTACACAGCCCATTTTATGCTAGCGGGGAAAATAGATTTTTTCTGTTCCTCATTAAAATATAAAAAACTATGACGCCAACAAAATTTTAAAATGTAAGAGCCAAAACTTTGTAAAATGTATTTATCAATCTGTAAAGCAAAAAATTGTCAAAAATTCTACAACTAGTTTTACAGTAACTAAATAGTTGTTTGTTTTTTTTTGTTTTTTTTTTTATCGACATACTTTTGGTATTAGAATATAGAAAAAATATATGAATCCCTTAAAATTTTAAAATACCCATTAAGTTTGAATAGACAAAATTAGAAAACAGGCCACAGTTCATTCTACGGAAGCTGGAGTGTTGCTGTTTTCCAGTCGACGTATTTTCTAAATTAGAATATGAAAAAAATACAAAGCCTTAGAATTTTAAAATTTAACAGCCCAATTTTTAAAAACCTCGTATTTGATATAACTGCTCTAAATATCAGACAATGAAAAAATTATTGTACTTTTTTTTATATACATTTAACGTCGTGCCATATATAGCGACTAGGCTAGAGGCACGGCGAAGATATTCATTACAATAAGGTTATGAGACCTGTCGCTTTGAGAAATCCGAAGAGTCGAGAAATTATTATTTCATCATCACCGAGAAGCTCAGCAAGTGATGAACGGAGTGAAAATTTTGAACGCATCGTTTTGTACTCCTCGGGCAGTCAATGAGAAGGTGTTGGACGGTCAATGAATCATTGCAGCGAAAACAATGAGATGGTGAGTCCTTGTTTCCAAAAGGCACGAATGAGTAATTGAAGTATAACCAATGCAAACGCGGCAAAAAGAAATTTCCCCCCTACGATTAGATTTTACTGAGGTTGACCATGACTCTGAAAATTGTTTAATTCCTTTTAGTTTATTAGAAGAGGGAACCTTCAATCAAGCATCGTGGAATTTTTTGTCTAAACGACTACTGATATGCTTCTCAAAATCTACTGTCAGTATTGCGACATCAGGTGCGGGGTTGAAGTATGTTGCTTCTTTGGCAGCTTGGCCCAATAATTCGTTGCTTGGAATACCACTATGGACCAGAGTCCATACGAAAATTATTTGATAGGGTGTATCGTTACGGAAGTCTCAAGTTCGATCCCGGGCGATGACAGAAATTATTAAGAAAAAATTCAATTAAATAATCGCTAATTCACGCGGAAGGCAATGGCGAACCACCACGTACACCGTTATATGCGCGCTAGTTTGTACGCAACAAATACACACGGGACTGCATTTGTAACGCGATAAATCAAACATTTACAATCGATTCCGAATGTAGTTTTGCGTGTACACTAGCGTTGTTTCTAGCAATTGCCAGGAACGCTACCTATTCTGTGTAACAAAGTTGTACAAATAGGTAGTCGCGGCGCTCGAAATCGAGCGAACAACTAATAAAATAAGATATTGCAGTATAGAAATGATTTCCTTTGTTATGGAGTATTGTTTATGATGGTGAAATTTGATCAAGTTTTATAGTGCTCCTAAACAGTCGGTGCAAATTAAATGTTTGTCCAAAGAAACACTAAGCTCAATAGAAAAAATCATGCTGATTATTAGCGAAGCACGAAATACATCAAGAACAATACGGATGGCAGAATTTTAGATCGTATTGAGTCTGTTAAAATTTCGATTTCTAGCAGAGAAATAAATTACCGCGCTATAATCACACTTTGAACGAATTAGGACGCGGCAGATTCTTGATAGTGAGGTTCTATCTGAACTATTGAATGTATGGGAAAACTTTTTCATCAAGTTGAGTTTTTTTTAGGAAAGACTATTTCAGTGCGTTAATATGGGAGGACCATGTCAACTTATTATCGAAAATAATGACGAGGTATTCGACTCAAGTAGCGTTTGTAAGGCGCTTTCTATTCAGTTGAATGAAAAGGTCGTGAGGCAGCTACTGATTTTGCAGAAATATATACTGGTCGTTCTAGTGTTGGAAAATTTTAGTTTATTGAGCAGTGACCATGTTTGTAATTTTTCAACTGTTTTTTTGTAAAATCCGTTAGCCAAAAACTGGGTCTAAGCAAGATATGAATAGCAAATAAAGTGAAATTGACTGGTGCTTCAATTTCATCGACTAAGTCGTTTACAATTAGATTGAAAAGAGTGGGACGTCGTACTGATCTCTGAGGAACGCCATTTTTGTAGTTCAAATCTCTCTAAAGTTAATCTGTCAATACGAACCGAAAAGTGCCGATTCGAAAGAAAGTCACAAATAAATTTAGGTCAATTTCCTCGGAAACTGAAATTAAGCAAAGTGTGAAGTATTTTGTTGCGCCATGCTGTACCAAACGCTTTTGAAATGTCAAAAAATATAGCCAGTAAATGGCGGTTGGTGGCAAAAGCGTTGTTAATGGAATTTTACAATAGTAATAATCGATCCTGAGTGGATCTTTCAGCTCGGAACCCACACTGTTTACTCGAACAAAGGTTATCAGATTCGAGTTTCCAGCAGAGTTGATTTTTCATTATTGGTTCGAATACTTTACAGAGAACTGACGTTAATGAAATTGGAATTTCTGTGTTTGCTGAATTTCTTTATGTAAACATCTTATTCGTATAAGTCAATGATAACCAATGAGCGCACTTTCGATACTTATAAATGTATAGCGTAATTTATTATAAATTTTCATTAAAATTAAAATCCAGCAAAAAAAGACGACCTTTCTACAATCAACTTGGTGCTTGCAGCAGATAGCGGTAATAGTAAAAAAATGTATTATCTGTTTTATTCCAAGGAAAAAATCTAATTTGAAATATCAGCGTCAGCTACTATGCAAACGTAGATTTGAGGTATGCTTAATAACTCGTCTCAAAGAATATTAAGTTTAGAATATTTCTCTGGCGTCACCTCGTTAGCCGTTTTATGAGATATTTTAATTCAAATTTTATTTTTTTAATCTATGTATTCGTATCACTTTCACAACAAAGAGGAACTGCCGTAGCCATCTGTTTTGAAAATTCATAAATTAAGACAATTAAAAATCCCCTGCGGGCTCAGACCACCAGTATATAAATACATATATACTGACATATATATATATATATTGTAATGGTTTATAGTGTTGGTTTTATGAGGAATTACTCTGTGAATTGCGTTGATTGACTGCGAAGTTGTTCCGTGTATTTGCGATAGAAAATTACTTCTCTTATCAGTAGAGAGGCTGCGTATGTGTCGAATGATACGTACTTTTACTTTTGTTAGCCCGTTCGACGAGACTTGAAGTTGCGTTTAATTATCAAAAATTTTTGCCTGTTAAAAATAAATTTCATTGCTGATTTATACGTTGAATAACTTTCCTTCATTATTCAGAATTTAGAAGCGTATACATGTATTAAACGTCCTAGTAAATTTGTAATTAAATTTGAATCGCTGTGCACAAGAAACGTTGATCGGATCTGAGAATAATTCCAAGTAGTCTACCTGTCCGTTACGATATTCGGGAAAAATAATTATACATGAAGTGTTCATTTCAGTGACTAGTTCGAAGAAACCGAGAAATCCAGGGAAGTAGATAAGTTGAAAATTAAATTGTATCTATACAATTAACATCGTCGTTTTGTTTTCGATATAATTATTTTGTATATTTGAGTTAATTTGTATCCAATTTAGTATTATTAGGTAATTTAGACGCGGCAATATTACAACGAATTTAACGATCGTGTTACAAAAAAAAATAAATTAAACATTCTTAATTAACGGTTATATATACTAGAAATGTGTTTACAGAACAAAATTTAATTCGAGGCAATCATTGAAATTAAATCGGTATGAACAAATACATAAATTAAATAATTTTTGTCGTGGATACTCCGAAAGAAGAAGTTAAAACTACAATATATATATATATATATATATATATATATATATATATATATATATATATATATATATGTAAACTTGGCCATTTTGGCCTCGCAAAAGGTTGTGCCCCTTGACCCCTCTTGCTTACATTTCTGTCTCTTTCTCTTTTATACTTTGTATAAAATTATCAAAATTTACAACGTAATTCTAAATCGGTCCATATGCATATAATAACATAATCATAAAAATCCTATCCTAACATTAAACTTTGGTGGCCTAAGCATTACAATATACAGGGTGTGTTAAAAAGTCACTAAACATGTTTTTTTGTTGCGCCCCTCTTTCTAACCGTTAAATGAGTGTTCGGTTGTTAGCTGACACCCTGAACATTCCAAAAAGTTCTGTGTTAAGCATTTTTGCATATGCGGAAGGTGTGCGGCAAGCTGGTCCCAAAACTTCTGACGGACGAACACAAAGCCAATCGAATGCTGATCGCGAGTGAACTGCCGTAGCCAACCTACAGTCGCGACCTCTCTCTGCTGGACTTCTTCTTGTTCCGGGGAATAAAAACCGCGCTCAAAGGACGCCGTTTTGAAAGCATTGAGGTCATACAAGCGGCTGTGATGAGGTCTCCAAACAAAGGTGCATTAATCCACCGATGCTGACGCTATCGATACTCGGAACAGACTGAACTGCGGTGCGCTGTGAAGTTGAGAGTCAGCTCCACCTAACCAAATCGGTTAGAGCGCGCTGCAGACAAGAGGGACGCGACAAAAAAACATGTTCCATGACTTTCTGGACACACCCTGTATGTAAAGTTGGTAAAAATTAAAATATAACAAACGTAACATAAAATTGGGACCTTTTTTGCTAATGGGGAGTAGCCTAAGAATTACGTTGTAATTAATATATATACGTATAAACCTATACATATTAAATTTGTTATTACAAAACTTAAATTTAACTAAAGCAACAGTTACGTACACAAACTTATCTACATTATAACATTTTAGACCAAACAAAAATTAAATGCACAGCTAATGATTTTACTAGTACAAAATGATACAGTACCTCGGAATATACCTAAGACAATTTTTAAAACATAAAAGCAATTTGAATCATATATTAAAAAAAATTTGCATAGATTTATTAAAATTATTAAAAATTGATTACTGCATGAAAAAATTACACTACAATAAGTTCTCTTCCCACTCATCATACATTGTTCCATTAATCATAAATATTTAAATACAAAATTTTATCTAAATGCAATCAAAACAATGTAAAGTCGATCTTTGTACGCTAAAATAAAGCATACCAAACAGTATACATACTGTTATCAGCTGCAGAAATTCTGATAAACTTATTAAGAGAGAAATACCTCATCAAATTCATAATATTCCCCAAAAAAGTCTAATAATTGGATTTATTTACAATTAGCAAAAGATTTACCGTATGTTTATATCTACACGTTAACAATATAGCGGGGTAAGGAGGTAACCCCGACCGGCGGGTATCCTCAGCCACGGCAAAAAATCGTACTTCGCGCGACGTGACCTTGAAGTTCGTGTGATCTCTGTGTGCATTTATGAAGTTTATTGATCAGCCAGAAATGATAAAAGAGATCTGGGCGACCGGCCAAAGGAAAACAACACTCAGCACGTTGACGGAGAAAACCGGTTGTATAGCGGCCATAACGATAAAGAATGAGTATCGTCAACTTAAACGGACTTTTCACGAAACAAAAGTCATTGAAGGTGTCAGCCGAAAGAAACAAACAAGAACCACTTTTGTACGACAAACAATATAAAGAGAATACACAAATTTAAAAAAAAAAAAAGGAAATTATCCTACGAATCGAAGAAAATATTGAGCCGCATTTGATGAACATAAAAAGGTCAATCTCTGATACCCCGTATGTTTAGAAACTGCCCGAAAAGGCACAGCGACTACTGTCGGAACGAAAGGAGATGTGCTTTGGTACACGAATATAACATTAATTGTAGCGGAAAATGTCCGAACCGATAAAGCCGGATCTAATGTAGAGATAAGAATAGATAATTTGTAGCGAGAACGGAGAAACTGACAATGACCGGATGTTATCGGCGGTTGGAGAACAAGAAATAAATAAATACAATCGAAATAATAATAATTATAAATAAACAAACGAAAAAATCCACCAGGTGTAAATAATTATTAATACATAAGTGTAAATAAAATGGGTTAGGTAAAGCAATCAAGAAATTTTTATTTCTTCTGGATGCGGGGATATGTAATGTGCCTATTACATGGCAAAAAATATAAATAAATAAATAAATAAATAAAAATATATCATTAATTAATTATAATGTAATGAGAGGGTAAATGCGTGAGAGTGTAGGAACCTGTCGTTGGCTGGGGAGAGACGGACCGATATAGATAATGCCAGAGAAGGGATGCACGCGCTGTTTAGTAAGATGAAGAGGTGATTGATAGGTCTGCAACGGGGAGAAAACAGTTCCGGAAGAAAAAAGATTAGTAAATGCCCAAAAACTGGAGAGGAGATTCAGTTCCGTTCTGCCCAGTTTGAAGTTAGTTCTCGAGTATTCTTTTGTTCGAAAGAAAAGTCAGCAAGACTGCGAATCAAGTCGTTAAAAAGAATAGCGGTCCGGACGAAAAATACGTAAGAACACGATCACGCAAGGCCTGAGAACCAAATCAGTCGTCAAAGTTCGATTCAACGATTATAAAAATCCGCTTAGTCTCGACTTAATCAAAACGTAGCGCTCTTTCCAACAATATGCCATATTATTTTTCTCCCAAAATTTCGAGCTTTCGGCGCCCCGAGGATCTAATTTTAAAGCTGGAAATCCGGTTGTTCCAAACCAGAGAAATATACGCGGATGCGTATATTTTCAACTTTGTTCCAAATTTATAGCTATAATACTCAGGTCGCAAAAAGAGGGCTACATGTCAGTTTTCACGCTTTTTTGAACTTTTAGGCAACTTTGAAAGTTTCGTTAGGAAAATGAAATGCGGTTTCGTTCCCGACAAATAGCAATCTTTCCAACGATATATCACAAGCCCGGGAAAAAAAATATGGTTTTTTCAAAAAAAAAAAAGAGGAGGGGATCATTTTTAAATTGTAATTTTGTGATTTTGTGAAAGAACTTTTACGTTTTGTTTTATATTTTGAATTTCACCTTTAAAGGGTTATCTGATGATGAGTTATGAATTTTTAAGTAATTTCTAAGATCGTTTTATATTCCATATATATTCTTGACGGTTTTTTGGGTTTTTTGCCGCCCAGGGTAATCGGTTAGTTTGAAGTTATAGATCATTTTAAAGATAATTTTAATTGTAATTTATGTTCCAAATTTGAAGTTTATAAGTCAAGCCGTTCGTGAGTTATTGATTTTTATTTGATATTTTTGTCATTTCTGAATCATCTTATTAGGATTCCGTACATTATATGTGTACGGAATCCTAAAAACACGTCCCAGTACAATAATTTAAACCAAAATTACAGCCATTTAAAAAAAACGTGAATTTTCACTTTCCAAATAAAGCTTTTACGATATAGATTTTGATGTCTACAGGGCTCCAAAAACGTTTTTCGAGGGAGAAAAACGTGTCTCATGAAATTTAATGTAGATTACGACCCGAAAGTTTAAAAAAATCGAAGCGATCGATTTTTTTTACTCGTTAAATCCATATGGAATGGGCCTCATACAAACGACGAATGCGATCACTGTGTACGATGAAAACCGCAAAAAAAGAAACTTCAAGATCATCAAATAAATTTGCTAATACGAATGAAAAAGAAAGAAAAAATTAACAATGTTTATTAGTACCAAAATTTCATGTACGTTATATTTTAAATGATGAAAAGCTATTAATTTATAATCTCTTAAATATGATTGACTACATATTAAATCAAAAAAATAAAATAAAATAAAGAATTTCACCGGTTAGTAATATTCATCGGTTTCTTACAAGCGGAACTGCTAAATGTACGTCGCAAAAGATTGTTTATTTATACTTCAAATCGAAGTTGTTACTTCAAAGGAATGTCGAGTGATAATGTAAAGCAAGTCTTCGTTTATTTACAACAGCCGATTATCACAAACTGTGTCCGTTTCTGTTCGCTTACATCTACGTTGCATTTATCTATATCTTTAGATGTTATTAAATATACATCGTCTTCTTACCAAAACACACTTAGTAGTTCCGTTTAAAAATGAAAGAAAAAATATTTGCAATAATATAAGAGAATAGTTTTTATTTGTGTTTATAACAATCCTATTTTAAATTACTTAAACTTCAGGCTGCCGTCTTATTTTGATTTTCACTTCTGTAATAATAATAACAATAATAAAAAAAAAAAAAACAAACAAGAAATAATTACTAACAGACTATTATTATTAACCCGTATTTTCATTTATGTATCGATATAAGCATACATTGATAAATAGTTAAGAAAAACATGTAAAAACCATTAAAGAAATTTAGTTTGGTTCCTATCAAATGACAACCTCTCCATTGGTATATCGCATGCGGGAAAAAAAAATTATTTTTTTCAAAAATCCCGAGTCTTTAGCGCTGCAAAGGCCAAATTTTGAAGTTGGAACCCCGAATGCTCACACTAGAGAAATATTCAGGAATACGCGTATTTTAAACCTTGCTCAAAATGTTTAATCATAATATACGCGCCGCAAAAATAAGTATCGTTAAAAAATTGAAATATGGTTTCGTTCCCGACAGATAAGAATCTTTTTATCCATTTAGCACACACTCGGAAAATAAAATATTTCTTTCTAAAATTTCGAGCTTTCAGTGCCCCGAGAGTCTGCTATATTTTTCCTTTAAAGCACTCTTTCACGCACATGTTTGAGATAATTCTGGTTTCCTCAACTTTTTCATTTGGGCTATTACTTATATGAGCATAGCTATTTTTTGAACTAAAAGGAAAGGGGGAGTTAAAATAATTTTTTATCGGTAATTTTTTTTATTTTATGAAAGAGCTTCTGCGTTTTTTTCTATACTTTGTATTTCACGTTTAAACGGTTATTTGATGATGAGTTGTAAATTTTAAAGTGATTTTTGAGGTAGTTTTAAATTCCATATTATATAATCTGGACGGTTTTTTACGTTTTTTAGCCAGGTAATCGATTATCTTAAAGTTATAGATCGCCTTAAGGAGAATTTTAATTGTAATTTACGATCCAATTTTAAAGTTTATAAGTCAAACTGTTTCTAAGAAATTGAATTTATTTGATATCTTTGTCAGAACCTTCTCATCAGGATCCCAAACATCATTTATGTATGGAATCCCTTCATTTATTTTTTGCTAATCTGTACCTAACCTAGCTGGCTCTCGAACAAATGATCTTTTGCATATGTTTACACGTGTAAAGAACACAGCAATTTATGTATTTTTCCCTACTTTTCTCAAATTAAATCTTGAACCTTAATTCCCTTTAACCTTCTCGAAACTGGTTTATATGAAAGAGCAGCCACTAGCTTGTTGTAATGGCCTTGCAGCCGCGCCATATGTTTGTGAACTTGTTCTTGAATAACTTCATCAACCATGGAGATTTCCAGGTCTCTATAGATCACTTCGTTTGTAACATACCACGACATCCGGTGTTTTATTCTGAATCCGTTGTATAATCAGTCTACTAGTTTTCTTAATGCATGCCCAAAATGGTACTGCGTAACGCTATATTGGTTTTAATACCATTTCATACTTTAAAACTCTGTTCTTTAGGGATAGTTGCGATTGGAACCCTACAGGCCAATATAGTTTTATCAACCCCTAATTCAGCTCTTTTATTTTATTCTGTATGTAAAGCTTCCAACTGAGGGAACAATTTAAGTGCACGCCCAAATATTTTACGTAATTTCTTTTCAGAACCATGTTACGTCCTAAAAGTATTTGCTTATTACGGTCCTTTCTATTTGAAAATGACACATGCATCACTTATCTCGGTTTATTTCCATGCCTGCAACCACTAAAGTATAGAGTTAACGTTTATTTGTAGAGCCGCGGTTGCAATATCAGAGTTTATATCTGAAGCAATTATCATCGTGTTATCCGCAAATGTGGCATTTGTACATTTTCTTCCCTAGGAAGATCCACTGCATATAGATTGTACAGAAGAGGTTCTAATACGCTTCCTCGTGGGACTTCAGCGTTAATAGGACATCTTTCTGAATTTGTCGGCCAGTTAACACTATAAACCTACCGACATTTCTGTATACCTATTTGTTACGATATTTTTGTTTATGTTCCGGAGGAACAAATTATGTTTTCGAATGAGTTTTATTAATAAATTGTATATTGACGAAATACGACGGAATATCAGATATCGGATGGAAGTCTTGAAAAAGACTGTTTCTAAAACAATTTAAAAACGGGTTAAAACGAAATAATTACACCGAAAAAAGCCGAGAGGCGGAATTGCGAAAAGCCGAGAGGCGGAATTGCGTATAGACATAACCAACCGGACGAACGAATGGCGACTATCGAAAACAGAACAACACGTTGACGAGAGTGAGCGAGTAATTTAATTTACGCGGGGCTTTACCACCGGTTGATCTACGAGCCGTCTGCTTAGCACGCGCCAAGCTTAACTTGAACGAAGAACGAGCGATATTACTTTCTTACGACACCACGAAACGAAAAATACGTAAAACTTAATACAATTAATAAATATTACCTTAATATTTATTAACACCATTCCTACCGTGACCGGTCAAATGACCGGTTCCACAAAAATATATGTATCTTAATAAAGAAAGGGATTTTAGTTAATTAAACAAAGTGAGGAGTAAAGTAAACAAAATACTTTTTTATATTTAGGAGAGTTTTATTTAATTTTACGCATTTTGAGCACACTTTTCACATACGTATCTTTTACAATTTACGCAAATTTTATTAATCTTATTGTCTTTACAATATCTTATTTAACAAGTTTTCCGTTCAGAGGAATTTATAGTTATAGGGGTTTTTGTTATTTTTTCTGATGAACCTTGACCGTCTCTCCTTCTGATATTCGGCCCTAAGCTCTTCTGCCAATTGAAATAAAAATGCTTGCCTCGATATTTCTTCACCAGTTGTTTGCTTGTATAAAATCCAAGCATTTATTCCGGCTAAATCCACGATATTGAAAAATACCTGTAAAGGCCATCTTTGGCATTTAGATTTTACACTATATATTCTGGCCATTTGATCGGTTACATCCACACCGAATTTCGTGCTTTTGTAAAATCTAATTGTCTCTGGTATACGAGTATCACTTTCTTCAATTGCAACGGATGAATGCATTGAGCTGAGCATCAGCAATTTTTTATTAGGTTTAGAGCTTTGTAAATTGTAAGAATAAAGTTATTAGATTTGTATATTATTGCGGAGAAGCGTATTGGCTCTCTCGCTAATTTTGCTAGCTCTTTTTTATTTCTGCGAATAGTTCGGATAAGTGTATTTTTTTTTGCTCGAAGTTTTCTTGCTAATGACATGCTTGTAAAAAAATTGTCGGTAGTAATATTTCTCCCATGGCCGGTATATGGTTCTGCTAATTTCAAAGCTCCAAACTACCCAAGTGGAACCACCGATGATTCTCTTTCCTCATCTTTTCCCAAATATGGGAAGTCGTTTACTATATACTTATTATTTACATCGGAAGTAAACCAGAATTTTATGCCAAATTTGTCCGGTTTATTGGGCATGTGTATTGAGTACATCTGCAACGTGCTTTTGTTGGAAACAACTGTTCATCTATAGAGATATAAGCTAGCTCCTGGTTTGTAACAGTTTTGACTGTTTTCGATAAATTTGTACGAAACTCCAGACATCAAAGCGAACTTATCATTTTGTAAGCGTTTGCTTCGTTGATTTCTGTTGCCAAATTGAATAAACCTCATAACTTCGGTAAACTCATTTCGGCTCGTAGTTGTCGAGAAAAATGACGGACCCCATATTTTAGCCTCGTATGCACCGCGTGCATATAACAGTCGAATAAATGCACGTAATTTTGCAGCAGATAAATTCCATTTCATTTCCAGCACTGGAAATGCTTCTAATTCCGTATACATTCTTATCTGTTCAATCATGCTATGATCAATGAAAATGCCGAGTCAACTTTGCCCTTCATAATATTTCGTTTAGCGTATCCTGTCGGCCCTGACATTTCCCTGAAAATATTATACATATATATCGGTGTTCTTCCGCGGTTAGACTCTTCTCTTATTTTTTGGCAAACAATTCGGTCCGTACCAATTTCAATCTCTTTTCCATTTTCATTTTTGAAATTGTTTATAGTTCTCTTTCTTTTTTGTCCTCTTGGTACATTCAAAATATCCTCTTCATCACTACCGCTGTCAAATAAATTCTCCGCTGTATCATCATCAATATCGGAAACTTCCTGGCCATCTTTCGAACAATCCTCGTCAATACTATTTATTTCGTCTAATAAATTGATATTTTTCGAATGTCCTGGCATTTTTGGAGATTAATATACAAATGATGAAGTAAAAATGAAAAAAAAACATAAATCAAACGGGGCATAAATAAAAAATCAAATGTAAATCATGCCATGAAATATTGTTATATTCACCATATTCCTCAACCGGTAAAATTACTGCTCATGGTAGACTAGACGTATTATGAATTTTTTTCAAAAAGTGAACAACAAAAAAATTCGTGAATATTGACAAATGGATTATATACATATATACTATAGGAAAAATCGCAAAATTACATGACGATACGGTAACGCTAAATACACGAAAATCGAAACTAAATTTCAAAAACGGTCATTTGACCGGACTTGGTAGGTATAGTGTTAAATAGGATTTCAGCAACAAATTATATTTTTCAGAGACAAGCGATTTAATGTTAAAGCCCTTCGCACCATATTTTATCAAACGTTTTGGTAATATCTATAAACAGCGTTTCATCATACTTTTTGTTTTCAATTCCTCTTTCGATCGTAATCATATCGAATTCCGGAGATATTTTATTATTCAGCTGTTCCATGTTTCTTTTTTCACCTCTGCGGGAAGAAAACATTTTCATTCTTGCATTTTTTCGCCTACATTGGAGATCTTTTTTTTTTAAACCCCCCTTTGGGCACGTCAGCTAAGGACCTAACACCCAGAAACAGCAAGAAAAAAAAGAGCCGTCAATTAAATTTTGATTCAGTCAGATATGGACAATGTAAAGGAACTAACGGATGAAATAATGGATGGTGAGGAGAAGGATAAAAAATAAGATACACAATAAGGAGCGGGGAGCTTGAGTTTCAGCAGACAAGAATGTAGAATACAACGTTCAACAGAAAGGAATGGACATTCAAAAAAGATGTGATTGGCGTCGCAAATCGCCGCTTCATTTGGGCGGAGAAGACAATTTGGAGAGGAGACAAGGGAAAATAGAAATGACAACAGAACGGGGAAGTAAAGGAAACTCAAAGAACCAGGAATTAGAAGGAAGACTAGGTTGTACAGACAGATAAAAGGATTGATCGTTACGAAAGAAGGAAGGGTAAATATCTGACCAAAGTTTGAGATCAAATTTAGTACATAGGGAATTCAAGTTGGAGGATGAAACTTTTTTAAAGAAGGAACGAGAGGAAGCAGCAACTCGAGCCAAGGAATCCGTCGTCTCATTACCTTTAATGCCCATATAGCTGGGAATCCACAGAAAATCAACACAGATGGAGTAATGAGAAGAAAAAAGATGGACAAGATAGTGTTTGCGAAGAATGATGAAATCGGAGGAGTAATCAGGAAAAGGGGAGCTGATCGCTTGAAGAACACTCATGGAGTCTGATATAATCAAATAATTAGAAAACCGACGACTGGAGGAAATGAAGATAATGGAGCATGGGATAGCCATTGACTCGGCTGTAAAGATTGAACAGAAAGAAGGAAGACGAAATGATTCAGAGAAATTGAAATCCGGAAGGATAAAAGAAGCTCCAACACCATGAGGTCTCCTGGAAGATCAGTTATCGTACTTGCATTATTCGATTTAAAAATATTAGCCACGTATTTTGCAAAAGCATCAGCTATCTGTTTTCCTCCACCTCTTTAGGGCAACATTATCTTTGTAACAATATTTTTTATCTGAAGAGGAGTTAAAGATTGCCATTTGCAGTTGCTCTGTAAATTTCCTTACCGTTTCTTGATTTATTCAGAACGTTTTAACTAAATCGATAAGTCAATTTCGCCTTCTAAAATTTTTCTATACCAGTCTCAGTTTGTCGTTTTATTATGTAATATTTTTACGTTCTCTTTACTTATGATTCCTATATTTCAGGTCGCTGTTAGTGACGAGTAATCTGGAAAGATAAGGTCAAAACTAGATGTTACAGTCACAAATATCCGTCGGCCAGTACGTTGTTTGCCCAGATGAAATAAAATTACATCTTTGTTTGTTTACCGATTTATGTAAACCTGGATCCTTTTGTGATAGTTAATCTAGAACCGTAGAGTAAACGTGCTTAACACTGAAATCACCGCCAGTTATAAACACTATGGTCGTGATTTTAATAATAAGCCATTTGGTTTGGTAACTTCAATTATGTGCTCGGAAGAGAATACACTGAGGCAAGCTTTCAAGTTGTTTAATTATAACTATATCCTTTCACTGTATTTTCACTTGTAAATGTTTATTACTTTCGTAATGCTTTCTAGTTTCTCTTTTAATTGTCGCGGTAGCGCGCCTTGCCGGAGTGTGCGTAACGTGTGGTAACTGAAAAAGTCAGTAATATGAACATAACTTTTATTAGTGAGACGAACTTCAGATATTAGAAGTGTATAAATTTTCTCCTCTTTTAGATAGATTACTTCCTGCACATGGTTTAATAAACCATTTGCATTCCGCTATGCTACTCTTATTCATACTTTTAAGGGCATTTTACACTAGCTTCGTTATTATTTGCATCAACATTTTGACTACTGCGTTGTTTTGATTTATTAATCGATTAAAAAAATTACGTTCACAACGTGATCGGAACGTGTTTAACGACTCTACTATGTTCGCGCTGTCATTTATTAATCCATTTTTAAGCGTAACTTACGCATACATTTTTCGCCGAAAATGGATTGAAGGAATAATGGTAACGAACTTTCAGAAAGTCTATGCCTAATATTTATCGCATTCTTACTTTGTTCTTTTTGTGATAGACTTTTGTGCAACATTGCTAATGCTTATCAAGTGATTCCGACCTCTACTACCTTAAATGCCCTTTCATTTGTTGGTTGATGAATATAGCATTAAAACGCTTACGTAAATTTCGATATAAATCAATGTTTTTTGTTGTTACCTTGAAGTTTTTGTTTCAAATTGTCCTGAAGTAATTAAAAATTTTTATTCCATTTACCACTGTACTGCATTATATCACATCTTTCACGTACATCGAAGGAAGTTTCTGCAAATTTTGGATGTTACCATTCTGCAGTTCATTATTATCAAAACAGTTCATATTGAGATATTATGATTTTCTAAGGGAACAATACCTATTACCATTATTTACTTTTTTCGCTACTTCTGAACTGATTAGTTGTTGTTTTAGCTCTTTTTCTCTTTTATTTAACAACTTGCCATCGATTTTCTTTGCGTGTACTTAGCGAATTAATCTGATTAATTGCGGTATATACGCTTGCTAAGATAGCGGAAGCAGGGTAGATACACTATCAACTACTGCATTATTATTAACGTAAGTAATTGTATCTTTTATTTCGCTATCGGAAGAAATATACAGAACGAACTCATCATTTGCATGAACGTACGTGCCTGCACTGCTATCGTGTAAGTAATTACCGGAAGCAGCGTTGCTTGCAGCAGCACTTACAGTTGCAGTGGTCGTAGAAGTTGTAGTAATTGCACGAGAGATCTAGCGATGTATATTGATTGTAACCTTATCTCTTTCCTTTGTTTTATTCATTCTCTTAGTACGATGAGACAGCTTCGATTAGGGTATGTACAGTAAAGTGTGTGTTGCAGGAAGTCAAAAGCACCGACAACTGAAACACACTTCGCGTCGCAAGCCGCGCCGCACACGCGCACGAAACAACCGCACTAAAGCAGTTATAAAGCGATCGATAATAGTGTCTCACGAAACGTTCGCACTAATACAAATGCGTAATAGAAGCGAAAATGAGTGATCAGTAAAACGATTAGTGATTCAACGACTACGTAAAGAATGCGATACAAACCAACCTCAGTACGATCAACATGGAGAACGGAATGCCCCCAGAAAAGGCAAATCACTAATTTTATTCAAAACTAGAATTTCCTCGTTCAGTGAACTCGCTACAATGGACAGTCGAAAAAAATACATTCTACATTTTACATTTTAAAATTCCACACTGCAATAGGCAAGAGGCTTTAATGTTCTCTAGTCGTCTTTGCGACCCTGTGGACTTCAGACACCTAGACTTTCTAAACTGACTTTCTAAACTCCAACCGATCTGAACTGAATTCGACAGTTTTTATAGTTTAAATTCGGCGCGCCTAAGCAAACCTCGTAACTTCAAGGCGCTAAATGTAACTGTGAAAGTTATTACAGCACCAGTCGTAAAGTGGCTAACCGCATTAGAATGCGTTCTGAAATATAACCTGAAAATAAGGCGATTGAAAAAATAGTAGAAAAGAAATACTCGTAGTTACCCTGATCAAAGAAAGTAAAATGAGGCAAGCGGGATAATAGTTTAGAGTTTTAGTGAAAATCAGGCAAATCTAAGGAAACCCTGCGAATTAATTTAGCACAGCGGAAATTTTCGTCACAATTGTGCTACTTGAACTGTCAATTTTCACATTCAGGTGTAAGATAAATAAAAACAGGGAGGAGGCGCGTTTACCGGCGATAATATTTACCGTTGCATACTGATGACACGGTTGAGCGTTGAAAGATCCCATACATCAGGGATTTTGTCGAAAACTAATAAGAATAATGAAATTATACGGGTGGTGGATAAGGAAAGTAGTTAAGGTAATCGAAAATCAATGATTGCGGATCCGAGACTTGATCCATTCTATAACGAGAATGAAATAACAGATTATTAGAAAAATATGTAACAACTA
The DNA here is from genome assembly GCA_039619475.1 of Icerya purchasi. NCBI lineage: Eukaryota > Metazoa > Arthropoda > Insecta > Hemiptera > Monophlebidae > Icerya > Icerya purchasi. The sequence goes on from CM077116.1 coordinate 291,512,621, forward strand.
CTGGCCCGTTAAATACATTAACCTTTTGTAGGCATTAACTTCACAATTCCCAACACCTTGTATTCAGGATAGTTTTTTTACTTCAAAAAAAAAAAAAAAAAAAAAATCAAACTAAAATTCCATTTGATGTATTTTGTGGTAATAATTTTTGATTTCGACGAATTTAAATAAGAAATAAACGTTTATTGAATCTTTTTCTTGTTTTTTATTTTATATGTTTAATGTAAGCGATTAATCAAAAGATAATTTTTACGCAACTTTAATACCAATAAAAAAAATTCAAAAAACCAAAGAGAAAAAAAAAGAAAGTTTTAATTCGGATAAATTTTAGAAGTTAGGTTTTTGCATTGCCGATGCAGCAAATTTTCTCGAGGTAACGTAACATACCGAAAACAAATGTTTATATTTGAAAGATTGAAGTTTTATATTAATATTGCTGATCTTTACAAATCGATACAATTCCATAACTGCCTTTGACAATCATTCGATAATCGCTTGACTCCAATATTCTAATTTATTTTCTCGTTATCTAATTCTTCTCTTCCTTTATTAATCTATAAGACGCTGTGCGTTCAATAAGTACTTCCGTGTTCTTCATATATACATTTAAAAGCTAATTATATTCAGTTTTTTAATTTTTTCGATGATAAGATCCGCAATCAGTATCGTGTCATAATTTTTAAATATAATCTTTTTGAGTTCCCCCAGATGCGTAATTCGGTATATTATTTTAAATAGTATGATAACACAAGATTTTCCATTATTTGTAGACATTTTTGTACCTATATTTTTAAAATTTTAAATCTCGAAGATTCAGTTAATATTTCAACTACATCACGAAAAGGTAACGTTTTTTTTCCAGATCCAGTGGAAACTTTTTTTCTTTCCCGACCATTGAGATACTGTGCGTGTTACTAGAGCCTTTTAGGAATGCTAGGATCAGAATGAAAAGTACAACTCGAATGTTCATTCGGATTAACTAAAAATGAAAAATCGAAGAAAATATAGCCGCCTTTTGGAAAACGATCTGCGAGATTCCATATGATATATTTTAAAGTATGAATAACGGCGGTGTGTTTCAAGTACTTTTATTAATAAAATTCCATTCTGTACAAGTGGAGAAGGGTGTCGATAATAATACGGTAACTATTTGTTAAAAGAAAAAAATTAACGAAATAACACTCGCCGCCGTTGTTTCCGACTAAAAATACCTGCAACTTTGACAAAACCGGTTTCCCTTTTCTACTATCATTAACGGTGATTCAGATTCCATCTTGCCTTCTCTGTAAGACGAAAAACATTCACAAACCGACTTCCAGACTGCTTAAATCGATTTCCATTTTATGTGGTTCTTATCGTCCTATATGAAAACTTTCCTAATCGATTAATCCGAAACGCACATCGAGTTAGATTTTATTCAAATTTTCAGAACAGTTTGGAAACATTACAAATTACGTGAAAACAGGTTGCCCCTATCCGTTCAGTAGCTAACTCGTTAACTCTGTACTTCAAACTCTGAAGAGAAATTCGAATAATCAAATGACGCTATGTCTGCAAAACATTTCTAAAACTGATTCTTACTGGCAAATGTAGCGTGCGCTTCCAACGCGGTATGAAAATTCCCTTGTTAACATTACGGAAAAGCTTTAACCTGCCCCACATTAGATCTTGAGACCCTTTTAAAAAGTCCGCGCCCGAGAATTTTGCTTATACCGTTTTCCCGTCTTGTTTGCTGCATTTCCCTTTTCTTAATTTATAAACTATCCAATTCGCCGTTTCTAAGGTCCACCTCGCATTTTATTCCGCGCATTCAAGAAACCCACTTAAAACAAAACCAACATTTAAAACTAAAAAACTATAAGTTCTCGAATCAAATCCAGTGCTTGCTATTTGTGCGCATGGGGAAATAATATTAGCCGTTCGTACGGATATTAACTTTCAACAGATAATGTTACCATCCGATATTAAACCAGTAACAGTCGAAATTGGTACGCCAGCTCCACGGGAGTCTCTAAACATAATTCCGAACCGTATTTAGAAACTTTTAAAGTTGCCGAAAAATTCACACAGACCCTCCCCTTTAACGCCGCGAGTATTACAGCTAAAAATTTTGAACACGGTTAAACATATGCGCTTCGACATATATTTCTCAAGTTTGGAACATCAAGGTTTAAAAGTTTCATTAAGGAAATAACTTATGGTTTCGTTCTCGACAAATAACGACCTTTCCATCAATAATAACCGGAAAAAAAAATATTATTTTTGAAACTTCCGAGATTTTGGCGCCTAAGGGTCCGAATTTAAAGTTGGAAACCCCGATGTTCCAAAGTAAAGAAACATTTTTATAACCTTGTTAAAAATCTTGAACTACAATACATAAATTACAAGCGGGAGCCCACACGTCATTTTTCACGATTTTATGAACTTATAGTAAATTTCTAACAGTTTCGTTAAGAAAATGAAATACGAACCCGTCCCCGAAAAATAGCGCTCTTTCCAATAATGATACGTTTGAAAAAAATTTTTTTTTACAAAATTTCGAGCTTTCAGAGCCCCAAGCCACTAATTTTAAATTTGGAAACCTAGATGTTCCAAACCACAGAAATACACATGGATGCCCATATTTTCTACTTTCTTCAAAATTTTTACCTATAATACTCGCGTCACAAATCAATTCTTCCGCTTTTTCGAACTTTCCGGCAACTTTGAAAGTTCCACTAAGAAAATGAAATACGGTTTCTTTCCCGACAGATAGCAATCCTTCCAACGGTATATAACATGCCTTAGAAAAAAAAAATTTTTCTTCAAAATTTCGAACTTTCGGTGCCCCAAATGGTCCAATTTTAAAGCTCGAAATCCAGATGTCCAACCTAGAGAAATATACGGGGATGGGCAAATTTTTAGCCGCGTTCAAAATTTTTAGCTATAATATTCGTGGAGCTAAGGGGGAGCACGTCATTTTTTTGTTTTTTTTTAACTTTTCAGCAACTTTGTAAGTTTCGTTAAGAAAATGAAATACGGTTTCGTTCCGACAAGTAGCGATCTTTCTAATGATATATCACAAGCCCGGGAAAAAAATATTTTTTTTCAAAACTTTGAACTTTCGGCGACCCAAGGGTCCAATTTTAAAGCTCGAAATCCAGATGTTCGAAACTAGAGAAATATACGGGAATGCGCGTATTTTTAACAAGGTTTAAAATTTTTAGCTATAATATTCGCAGCGCTAGGGGACACGCAATTTTTCACGCTTTTTTGAGCTTTAGAGAAACTTTGAAAGTTTTGCTAAAGAAAATGATATATGTTTTTGTTCTTGATAAATAGCGATCTTTCCAACGATATTATATTACACGCTCGGAAAAAAATATTTTTTTACAAAATTTTGAGCTTTCGGTTTCCCCGAAGGTCCAGTTTTAAAGTTGGAAATCCGTATGTTCCAAACTAGAGAAATATACGGGGATGCGCGTATTTTTAATCGCGTTCAAAATTTTCGACCACAATACTCGCGGCGCTAGAAAGGGGGACACGCCATTTTTTGCGCTTTTTTGAACTTTTGTGCAACTTTACATAACTTTTGTACCATAATTTTTTTATTTTATCAAAGGACTCCTGCATTTTAGTTTATACTTTGAATTTCAACTTTAGAGATTTATCAGGTGACGATTTATGATTTTTTAAGTGATTTTCGAGGTCGTTTTATGTACCATATTACATATTCTTGACGGTTTTTTGGGTTTTTTGTCGCCCCGGGTAATCGGTTAGTTTGAAGTTATAGATCGTTTTAAAGATAATTTTAATTGTAATTTATGTTCCAAATTTGAAGTTTATAAGTCAAGCCGTTCGTGAATTATTGATTTTTATTTGATATTTTTGTCATCTGTGTACCATCTTATTAGGATTCCGTACATTACATGTATACGGAATCCTAAAAATATCCACATCATCGCAATATGGATCGTCAGCATTTTTTAAATACAATTGTTTATTTTGTGCTTCTGTGCTCATAATTTATTTACATCAAATTTGAAGTTCATTATTATTTTTAATTTCACTACGGAACATCAAATTATTATTAATATTGAATTTTGCATTTTCTTACAAAATAAATTTAGAAGGCGAAAATTACTGTTGATTTATCATTATTAATTATTATTACTGTGCGTAAACGTCACGAATTTGCAGAATTTAAGAATTTCGGATTATTCATTATTTGGATAGGTTATCAACGTGACGAGTTTCCTCTTCTGGGTACAAGAGAGCTGAAAATTCGGGAAACATCATAATTTCATATTATGAAAGGAAATCTTTGACCACAAACCAACATGAACTCTCGGGCATTTCGGCGAGAAAAATTAACGTGTATTAATAAGATTAATTTGCTACAAAGGCTTGTATTTCTTACGCATCAGTTCCTGTTTGCAAAAGAAGAACGGCCGACCTGTCCTGCATGTAATACTCCCCTTACCATCGCCCACATCCTAACTTCCTGCACAACTTATACTTTCCAACGCCAACTCGCTGACCTTCCTAATAATCTTCCTAACATACTGCGGCGCACCTCCTCCGCCGAAACTAAACTCCTCCTCTTCCTCAATAATACAAACATCCTACCATTAATCTAATATAATACCTTTCCTCCCGTGCCTCGGGCCCAAGTAGCAGGATACGGCACGGTTACAAATCAAAAAGAAGAAGAAGAAGAAGGCTTGTATTTTAATACCGAGTCAGTTTTTAAAAATAAATCAGCTACGAATAGGTTGAACAGACCAGACATTTTTAACAACGGTCGTCTCGTGTAATTCTCGGAAGGCAACGAAGCTTATTTATTTATTTCTTATGGCTCAAATTTTTTTAACCGCTGTCCATTTTCATCCTGCAAGGAGACTGTACGGGCTTGGGGAAATGAATTTCAATGATTTTTGATTTAGTCGTAGCATACCATGTAGGTATACTATGTGTATACACTATTAAGGTACAATACTCAAATATAATCGAGAAAAACGAATTTAAAATTTCTCCACACTTTATATATAAGTTATAGAACAGTTCGCTTGAAGTTGCCGTGGCTTAAGTCGTACGTTCGTGACGCATACACTCGATACGCGGATTCAAATCTGCGCATTTAGTTTTTTCCCTTTTTATATAAATGCTTATAAGAAATTAATTTATTAAAAAAGTAAATAAGTAATTAATAATAATTTATTTATTTACTATTTATTTATGTACTCACTCATTTATTTTTTTATTACTTATTGTTTCTTTCAATGATTTTTTATTATAAATTTCAATCTATTTCTAATATTTTTATAATTTTACTTTTTATTAAAGTTATTTTTTTTGAATATAACAAAAAATGTTTGTACTTTAAATATTATTTACGATAGTTAAAGATTGATCTAGCTGTGAACAATTTTTTTTATTCATACATAAATTCTTATAATTTATTTATTTACTCATTCATTTATTTTTTTATTACTTATTGATTTTTTCGATGTTTTTTTAGTATTTATTCAAGTTTAATTTCTGTTGGAACTTTTCTGATAAATAAATTAATTTTTATGTATTTATATATATATGTATATATATTTTTAAGGGAGGGAGGAAAAAAAATAAATGCGCATAGCTAGATTTGAACACACGTATTGAGTGAACGCGTCACAAACGTTAGCACTTAGGCCACGGCAAGTTTGAGTAAAATGTTCTTTAACTTATATATAACCTATAGATAAAGTGTGGAGAAATTTTAAATTCATTTTTCTCGATTATGCTTCAGTATTGCATTTTAATATTTTACACATAGTATACCCACATGGTATACTACCACTACGCCGAAAATCATTGAAATTCGTTCCCCCAAGGCCGTACGGTCTCCGTGTTAGATAAATAACGATTAATTATAAAACAAGAACAAATATTTAAAAACGAAATAATTAAAAAATCTTTTATAATTATGATAAATGTTTTTTTTTGATAACTGCTCTACGGAAACTCTTCAGGTTCCAATTTATCCTATACACGCACCTGAATTAAAATATTTAACTCGTGTAATTTTCGATACTCTTACATTAAATGTCTCAAGGACTGCTGTCTATTTACCTAAACTAACGTCACGCGCATTACCTTCAATAGTTCGAAATCGCTTTAAATACATCGGAAAAAAAAAAACCGTCCCGACTTAATGACACATTATGTCTTTGCATCTTTAAATTTTCTTAAATTCAGATCTGTCTAAATAAAAAACTGAAATCTTCAGTTGTTTTTTTTTTTTTTTTTTGTATCCTTAAGACGACTTCTAGCGTGTTTTCTTTGCCCACTTTTAATTATTTTACAAGCATAAAATCTGGGGTAAATTAATCCGTTCTTTATCTATAATCCGATGTTTAGAATGAAGTTAAATTTATCATTATTAACAGAGTTGTTGTGGAGGGAGATTTAAATGAGGAAGGAGAGCAAAGTATTTTTTTTTAAACCCCCCTTTGGGCATGTCAACAAAGGATCTTCGCCCAGAAACGAAACGAAGGAGAAGGATCAGTTAAATGTAGATTTGGTCAGCTATTGATAAGATAAAGGAACCGTGGATAGGAACAACTGAGATCGACGGAAACGATAAGATATACGAGGCACAATAAGGAGTAGGGAGTTTGAGTGACAGCAGATTGGAATACAAAGAGGATATGGTCAGGATCACAGACGGCTTGGTCGTCAGAGTGAAGAGGGCAATAAGGAGAAAGAGCGAGATGAAAACGAAAACGTGAGGAAGGAAGAAGAGTATGATTTAGACGTAAACGGATAATCGGGACAATAACGGAGCGGCGAAGCGAAGGAAAATCGTAAAACCAAGGCCGCGTGGGAAGATTAGGTTGGATGGAAAAATAAAAGGAAGGAAGGAGAGCAAAGTAAATCAGCGGGATAATAGGTATAATTAAGAAAGAAGTAGGGGAATTTATTAAAAAAATATACGACATTATGGAGTACAAGAGAAAGAATGCGGATTTTTTAAAGAGGGAAATATCAATTGAGAAGAAACAATAAAAACTAGTGCATGATATCTACGAACGAGCAAGAGGACTTTCTTGATAATTTGAGGCGGTGGAAGATTTTAAGAGCCCAGAGTATATCGGTAAATACAGTTTAGTTTTAAAAAATTTGTTTTAATTGCTGTACCGAAAAAAGAAGAAATTTAATTTTAACCAAATAATAATTTTTTAATATCGTCAAAATTGTCTACAAAAAATTACACTACTCTCCACTATCAAAATCTTTTGCAATGGCAAAGTATTTAGTAGGGATTACACAAAAAATAGCGTATAATATTACGTTTGTCTGTTAGAACGAAACTGAGACATAAGAAAAGACGATAACAATGTCAGAAAAAAGAGAACAAACTTAGCTGTTTATTGTAACTCCGGCAGAATTTAAAAGCACGGCGCCCAAGTTTTAAATTAAATAAAGAAATGAAAAAACTAAAGGGAAATGAAAAAATCAAAAAAATAAATACCCCGGGAGCCAAACTCACGCTCAACCGGTTTATTTACAAACGATTGTTAGAAAATGCTGATTAAGATTTATCCGCTGTGAAAACATTTCTCAAAATCCGGTTTTTATTTTTCCTGTTCATATATATATATATATATTCTTTGTAAATCTAAATTCGGAGAAACCATTTTTAGGTTCGGTCACATCAAGTTGATGTGAACTTTAAACAAGACCCGCCGTTTTATAATAGTCCAGTGGCTTTGTTCTTTGTAAACTTTGAATGTACCAGAATTTCCGTGTAACTAGGAGCTGTGGTTCAAACTTTCAATTTCTGCAGCAAAATTAATTTAACTAAAATTATTATTTATAAACTACATACGTGATATAAATAGGCAAAGACAAAACAGTTCAGTACAATTTTTCTCCTCTGTTTATTAACTGATTTTCTTTCTTTTTTTCTTTTTTTTTGTTTAGTAGCTATTGACGATCTTTAGTGCTATCAGTAAAAAAAAAATAAATTAAATAATTCTTTTAAATTAGTGTTTACAATTAATTACTGTACAATAAACATAAAAGAAAACAATGACTGAAATAAAGATACAGTAAATCACAATTTAAAAATCCTCATTTTTATCGATATTAAATGACACCTTATAATACACTGTAAAAAAGCCAATAATGATGATTATTAAGAAAAATTAAAACATTCTGGCTGTATCGATTTCTTTTTTCATTTTTTGTATTAATTTTTTTTTTAAATACTCATTGTTTTCTTTTATGTTTATCGTACAGTAATTAATTGTAAACGCCAATTGAAAACAATTATTTAATTTTTTATCAAATATCCCGACGCGTCTCGAAGACCTTCATGATCACGGGAGTTATTATAATATTGTAATAACTCCCGTGATCATGAAGCTTTATCTTTGAAAAGGGATATTTGATAAAAAATTAAATAATTGTTTTCAAATAGTGTTTAAAATTAATTATTATGATTTACTGTTATTTTTTATTCAGTTATAATGGTACTGAACTGTTTTGTATTGTGAATACATATAAAAGTGTATGTTCTCAGATATACAATGAACGAATGTATAAGAGTAGAAAAACTTTTTTTTTGGAAATATGCAAAAATTCATATCAAGTTTTTAATGATAATTATGGTCGAATACTAGTAAATATTACTATATCTATATAGTGCATGATCACACATTTCACTTCATTCGGTACACTTTAATCATTAGTTTTTTTTGTTAAATATTTAAAATACGGCTTATAATTACAATTATTTTGTATATTAAATTTCAATTTTGATTTTTCCTCCCCTTCTTCTTTAGACGCTATCAGCCCACTGCTGGACGAAAGTCTCCCCCAATTTTTTCCAGACACCTCTTCCTGCCAATCTGTTCTGAGTTTTTAAATTTCATCTATCATGAAATATGTAATTTAATTTACACCGAACCCCTAACTACGCAAGATAACTTTCGATTCACACAAAATACACAGAATTAGCAAATGAAAGAAATATAATGATCGATTCGGTAAAAACACCGGCGCGGATAATTACTCATGGAAAATTTATTGATTTTTTAATAATTATCAATCACGCGAAATGAAACAAATTTAAGTTAATACACGCATTCTTTTACGCATTTAAAGTACAAATACCCCCCACCCTCCAGAAAGAAAAAGAAATAAATTGCGAAATTTAATTTATTGTAAAGGAGAAAAATAACAAAAGCTTTTTAAATTTCGGATGATCCGAATATCTAAAAATCGTAACAGGTCTCTAGGTGCAATCGCAGTGAGACTTAACTGTACGTTTTCTAAAAGTTCCGCTTTTATAGACTGCTCACATTCGCCTTTAGTTGCAGCTGAATATCATCACGTAGAATTCCTTCAGTTCTCTTTCTAATCAATTTCACTTCAAATTATGCCCGTTTAACTCCCTTTTCTACACATCTCTTTCTTCTTCCCACTGTTTATTATTAAATTCCAGCCGATCAGATTCGTCTGCTGATTATTCACAGCAGTACAATTAGGAATCTCACCGAAACATCCATCCTTATTTACCCTTAAACGATGTGACGATAACAGCAATAAACTTCAGCCATTTCGGACAATTGCATTATGGTGATCAGACTACTTTTATCAGCGATTCTACTTTCTTCTTCGAATCACCTACCTCCCATTCGACTACCACCGATGCTAGCGAATTCAGTGCCATTATGCGATATGTCCGAAAATGCTTTTTTCCCCTGTAATGGGGCCAACCTTCACGATTCTTCCGGAACTCACTTATTATTAAAATATCTATTAAAATACGAGAATATCAGTCATTTTCATGAAAACATTTGGCAATATTGTTGATGATACGTCTTATATAACAGAAGAGAAGAAGAAATCAAGACACCAATCATTATAAATAAAAATAATCGAGTAATTTCCATACCGTTAAGACTACGACTAACGAAGAGCGAAAAACGGTAATTATAAATAATAAGTAAACAATGGTTATTAATCCGCGCAAGGGGCAAAAATAAATTACCACGCATATCATATCAAGTGCTCCATTAACATCATTCGGGTTTTTGTACAGTTCGCCTTTGAAAGCGGGCTCTAATTAATTGTACCCACATTTCTGAGCTAAATTTTTTTACACAAAGGCAAAAACTGGTACAATTTCTTATTCAATTTTTCTGATTTTCGGATAATGTTACTCGTTATTTTCGGCACAATGAAATATTACTGTTTTCACGCTTTAATGTGCTGTTGCGTATTATCGCGGCATAATTTGACAGATATTCGGCTCAGTGTCCCGTGGCAACAAACACCGTATCCTGATAAAAAGGTCTTGTCTTATTCTCTTTTTTTCATTTTGACGAATTTGACGGATGCGATTTTTTTCTCGGAGTTACTCTTTTTTTGAAGATCAGCACAACTATATGTCACTCACGGAATCAGGTTGGTATTTTCTTTCTTTGAATCGCATGTTCTCTGAAAGAACCATGTATGGGCACCATTTACCAAATGGAATGCGGTTCGCAAGTAGAATTGTTGACTTTTGATGTTGGTTCGAAAATACCGAATAGGAATGTTGTGTAAATCAACAGCACCCATATAAAATCCAGAGAGGTGAGAAATATTCATTCACATGTAATCAGGCCACCGCCTAACATTGTCGGTAAGTTCTCGGTTCTTCTATGTGCAGAGTACATAAAGTAGTCCCACTACCAGAGACCGGATTGTATGCAACTGCATGAACTTTTTTTGTGTTCCGGAGATTTTTTAATTTTTTCGCATATCACGGTTGGAATGTATATTTTATTTTTACTTCTTGCATTTTTTTTTTTTTTTTTACATTATATAATAAATTTTTAAATTTTCTCTTTCAAACGTCAAAATCTAGATCCGCTTTATATATTTTGACATTTAAAATAATAGAAACTGCCATATATATTACGATACTGGATGATGCATGTAAAATACGCTATTGTATCGATGAAAAAGTAATACGCTTCGAGTCATTCGAGCTAGGAAAGCGGTTCCCAGGCACATTTTCTCCTAATTTAATTTGTAAAACATATTTTTTTCCATCGTCTGATCTAAGGAATTCGTCCACGTTTCGAAATGTGAACTAATATCAACCAAAAGGAGAAGAAAAAAAGGTATTCTTTAAAATACCCCATTCAAAAATGCAAGCATCAAAAAAAAAAAAAAAATGTAAAACGAATGAAAAAACTTATAGATAAATTTTATATAAATAAATTTCAAGAAATATGGAATAATTATAATGGAACAACGTATTAATTTTTTCTGTGTATAATAGATTGATTTAAAAATAATCGATATACGCCAAAAATGTTCAATTTAAAACAGGGCACTGTCTATTTAGAGTATGTTTATATAAATTTAAAATTTCTGGTTCTGAAAACTGTGTAATATGTAATTTTCGTGATGATATTTTTCATATAATACAAAGATGCAAATATAATAATAGTAACAGACTCTGTAATTATGATATAAAACAACTTGTACAAAATTATTTTAATGAATTTAACAAATTTGCAATTGAACTTCAGTATCATTTATATTTTCATTGTTTTCAAGTCTAAAATTAAAAGGACCCCCTGATCATTATTTTTCAGTGAAACGCCTAACTTTAAAGAATGTCTTGCCAGCTCGCTTTTTCCGACACAAATCCGCCACACTTACAACAACTTCAACTCGAAATAAATGAGTAATTCAATATCAACGTTACGAAGTTTTTCTGACCTACTGATTTCAAATGGAATCCTACATTCCATCGGTAAATGTTGCCAAAAAATGTAAACACTTGCTCTGAAATCTAATTGTACATATTATAAAGATTTCCTATAATGCGTACTTGTTATTTCCGTCCATTTGCAACAGCAATAACAGAAAATTGAATCAAAAAAAAAAAAAAATTGACCAATAAACAGCTGCCAGTTGCTAACAGTGTGTAAATACAGCATACGATGCTCAAAACGATATCATCCATATAATTAGAAACTAAAGAAAGTTAATGATTATAACTAGAATCTCCATATCAGAAAGATGAAGCTTACGCACATTGCTGCAATACCTCCAGCACGTAGTCGTCACCGCTCTAAAATCAGGACTTACCAGCTTATTTTTTACGTTTTGTACCCTTAACAATTTACTAATAAACCTTCGCAGCCTCCCGACAAACAAATTTATTTACATATTTAGATTAATCGTTAAAATTTAGTTAAAAACCGAAAACCATTTAAAATTCTTATTAAACTGTAACAGTTTTTTAACATTTCATAAAATCGCTTTATTTTTCAGTTAATTACGTCGTTTCGCTTTTTCATTTTCAAAAAAAAATTTACACAGGTACGGGTATATATATCAGTGGCGAATCCTCCGGTACTTCCAGTCCTGAGGCGGAGTACCAAAGAAAGTTGAAAAAGAATTATCTACCATATTCTTCCAGTAGTAGAGATTGATTAACCTGGCTAAAGAGATAATTTTTAGCTTGTCAGTAGAAATCTGATCGAAGAAAAATGCTTAATGTGCGAGACTTCATTCTCCGTCAATGTCGAGCAACAGCAGAATTCCGATTTGAGGATCTGGTTCGTCTTTCGTTTTTGTTCGCCAGACTCTGTGTGAGTACTTCACCGACGTTAGCGAGGCACCGGGAACGCATTCAGGAAAGGGTATGCACACTTACAGGAACGGCGTAAATAGCGAATGAAATCGAGAATTTAACGAACCAGCTGCACATTTTTCGCTGCAAAACTGTGTCTCTACTAGTGATGGGTTTTACAGTTGTTTTTTTTTGCGGATCAGTTCACTATAAAGAACTGATTCAAAGATCCGGTTCCCAAAGAACTGATTGTTTTCGAAAATCTTTTAGATCTACATGTAAACAAATCTTACCATACTAAGCGACTGTGTAATCGTTTTTATTTTGTCTGTCCGGACTATTCCCTCCGGCTCATTCGATTCATTCGCGTTTCACCCGAAGCAGTTCATACAGAACCAATTCTTTTAAGTTTTGTGAATCAATTCTTTCAGTTCTTTTTCATGAATCAGTTCGTTCGCGAACTACACATTACTAGTCTCTACGCTACCCCGCTATTTTATTATAGCGAAATGGCGTTCAAACGGCTAATTCATAAATCTGTCGACGACAAACGAAAAGCAGTACAAAAGCGGTAGTGCAGCAATCCAGCGAAATTAGATTGTCAATTTAGAAAATGTTTGTTAATGCGAACAAAAAGCATTTACTTTTATATGGGTTCTTAATGTGGTGGTAATTTTCCTTTAAATAATATATTTTAATTTTTTCTCATTATAAAATGCAGCCGTTGTATATATTTCACTTTAGTGTTCTTAATTCAAAGTTAGTTAATAATCCGTTTTATTTATATATATATATTTTTTTTTTTTGGTTGTTCGCATAAATTATTCCCTTTATCGAAATTTAAATATCAATTTTTACCTAAAATTAATTTTTTATTTTTAAAATTTAAAGAAAAAAGTGGCTTCTTAATTTAAATTTGCTCGTGTAGTAGTAGTACGTGCGATTGTATGCCAAGTTAATTCTATTAAAATATTTTCCTGTTTTGAGAAAGTAATCAGGATTCACCGCCAATATATCATATAATAGTATATGTATATCAGATTTTGTTATTACTTTAAAGACGATTATGTTAGATCCGAAATTATGTCTGGTTAAAATAAATGATCTCTCACCCCCTTTCGGAATGCGGCGCTCTAAATGAATCAATGAATTTAAAATTTGATTTCGAAATCTTTTAAGCTACGCATAATTATCGACGAAATTGTTTACATGGATGAAGTTGAAGAAGAACAATAAATACAAACTTAATAGTACTGTCGCGGTTCGCATATAAAAAGGAAACCTTTGCAATGTTAGGAAATTATAAGCGCAAATAAAAAATTAAGAAATTTCGTTAACAAGTAGAAAAAACGAATTAGTTGTTTCCCGCCCGGTCGTAACGTGATTACTGAATAGGAACACTGTAATTGGATCGTCATTTTTGCGGCTTCGCATAAATACGAAATTAGAAAAATTAATCGGTCAAATTTTTATCGGTCGCATATACAGGGTGCGGCAGCATAACTTCCTTTTTTAAAATGTGACACTTTTTTTCTACTAAATTTTGTTAAAGAGAAATTATAACAGAAAATCGAAATATTAGGAGTATAAATAAGTTCGTGCGGTTTTTTTTCCGAAAATTGAAGCTCACTTGTGAAAAATTGGTTATATATTCAATGTTCAAAGTATTGTCCGTCGCTAGCCATTACTTTTTCCTATCTTTTTGGCAATTGACAGATCCCATCGCGAAAAAAGGCCGGCTCTTTGGCCGCTATCCATGCATCGATCCATTTTTTGACTTCGTCGTAATTGGAGAAGTGCTGGTCAGCCAGGCCATGTTGAATTGATTGGAAGAGATAGTAATTGGAAGGAACAATGTCTGGGCTATACGGCGGGTGGGGTAAGACTTCCCATTTGAGCGTTTCCAAGTAGGTTTTCACAACTTTTGCAACATGGGGCCGAGCACTATCATGTTGCAAAATAACTTTGTCGTGTCTATCGGCGTATTGCGGTCGTCTTTCTGGCAATGCTCAGCTCAAACGCATCAATTGCCGTCAGTAGACCTCCCCCGTGATCGTTTCGTTCGGTTTCAGCAACTCATAGTGCACCACACCCAGCTGGTCCCACCAAATACACAACATGATCTTCTCGCCATGAATATTTGGCTTGGCCGTCGATGATGAGGCATGGTCGGGGTATCCATACGTTGCCCGACGTTTTGGATTATCGTAATGGACCCACTTTTCATCGCCAGTCACACTATGATGTAAAAAACCCTTTCTTTTTTGGCGCTGAAAACGGTGTTTGATGTCTCTCGGCTTAAGTTCATATAGAACCCGATTTCCTACCTTTTGGATCATTCCCATTGCTTTTAAACGATGGCAAATGGCTGGTTGAGTGACTCCAAGTGTTTTTGCGAGTTCCTCTTGCGTTTGTGATGGGATCTTCATCGAGTAATACCTCCAATTCTTCATCTTCATACTTTGGTGGCTCTCCGGGTCGTTCTTCGTCTTCCAATTCAAAATTGCCACTTTTAAACCGTGCAAACCACTTATGACACGTCCGTTCAGATAGAGCATGGTCACTATAAACTTGCATTAAAATACGATGACTTTCGGCAGCCTTTTTCTTCATATTGAAGTAATGAAGTAAAACTCGCCGCAAAAACATATTATTCGGTACAAAAGTTGTCATTTTCAGAGCACACAGAAACTATGTTGTTTTCACTTCAGCAAAATGACAGATACTGAAACAGAAAGCATAATGATGACAATTCAAAATGGAGGTGTTCACAGATGAAACAACGAAATAACAAATTAGTAGCTACATCTGTTGTCAAAACCGCACGAACTTATTTATACTCCTAATAACATACTCTAGATCCCCCATTGGGGCAATATGTATGCTTCTTCCCTTCTCGCAATTTTATTTCGATTTCCTGTTATTATTTCTCTTTAACAAAATTTATTAGAAAAAAAGTGGCACATTTTAAAAAAGGAAGTTATGCTGCCGCACTCTGTATAAACAGAGCAGATATACGAGTCAAGAGTAGTCAACAATTTCTTTCGTATCTGTAAAAATTTAAACCAAAAAGACTAGCCAGATTGTATCATGACCGACTCTAAACATACATGTAGAATAATAACGGTTCTTCAACTTCCTCCGAATTCTACAAAAAAAAAAATAAAATATGCAAACGTATTTATAATCAAAACCGACGCTGATTTCTTTTCTAAAGCGTGAAACTACCGGCGTCCATCAATTGCTTCGGGTGTTTTTTTTTTTTTTATTAATTTTACCTGTCCGCATCGGAAATAAAAAAAAAGAAATTTTCAAAAAAATTCAATATTAACGCTGCCGTAGTTATTAAACGGAACACAGCTTTATATTTTAACAACAAATTCCAATTTATAAACTGAACTAAACCATTTTTTTTCTGTCTTTCGAATTAATTGTAAGGGAATATTGTAAAAAAAAAAAAAACAACTTCTTTTCCATAATTTCTCACGCATATAACACGATTATTACGAAAATGAATTGCGACAAATTTTACCAAATTTGGAATACTATTAGTAAAATAAAAATTGTGAGCTGAAAATTTACTTTTTTTTTCAGCGGCGAGACTAATAAATATGAATATTTAAATGAACATTTACGACATAAAATAGTGCCGCCATCCGTTATAGATTGATTGTTTTCGTATCTTTATTTTATTTCATTTTTTTTTTTTTTTTTTTTTGAATTTTTGTAATTATTTTTCACTTTTGAATCGATGTAATTATTACATATATATTTAATTTTCATATAAGGATAAAACAAAATTAACTTTAAAAAGAATTAAAAAAATAAAAAATAATGAACGAGACGAAGAAATTACAATCTACACAGCAATAAAAGTAGGCCATCCGTTCGTAGGCTATACGTGTTCATGCACCTCGTTCATTGTCCCACTAAAGCGCTGTTTGGAAATAATATCGTTTAGTCGACGAAAAACCGGTATAAATTGCATATCGTCTATTCCATCGTATGGGAACCGACATTGTTGTTACTTTCTACTCCGGCATTATTAGTAACGATACTCCGCGCAAAAATTAATCATAATTAAACACTGTCGCATCTCTTCAAAAGAAGAGGGTTTTTTTGTCCTCACATTAATCCATACATTTTTTGCAAAAACATTAAAGCGGCTATTAAAGAAATCAGTGAAATTCAATTTCGCGCCGCCATTATTTTTTAACATCAACATGTCTATATCGCATGTTGCGTTAATTACATTTACCGCGCGATACTACTTAATGCCATCGAAATTTAACAAGGTGAACTATCGAAATGTAATAATATTGTGACATAACGCTCCTAAAAAAGTTAAATATACTTTCAATTTTATTATCATTATTATTATTAAAATTATTATTATTATTATTAATATTGTTGAAGTCCTTTTTTTTAAAGACACACTGACATTTTTAAAATAAAAATCGATTATTTTAAAACTTAAATATATATATGTATATATTTAACCGAAAAAATTAACAAAAATGTAACTGCAGTTTTCACTTTAACTTAATTTTGTTAATAATTCCGACTTTTTTACTTCAATACTTCGCTAGTAATCTAATTATATTTGATGTCTCATGCTCAAAAAACCGATATTAAAAAAAAGGGATTTCCTTTATGATACATAATGAATGTTTCAATGCTAATCGAACATAACTTATGGTGGTTAACTGTGAAATACAATGTCACCTAAACGTCCCCATAATAATACGTTCGTACCAGCTGATGATATTGTCAATGACTTTCCCGCAAAATCCCGACCTCGAACTAGTCAAATTATTGTCCCGAGCTAGAGCGATTTGCACTTACACACCAACGATCCACGAACAATATAGTTGGTATACAAAATTTCACATACTACATAAAATAAAAACAAAAAAAAAAAAAAGCTAAAAAATTCAACGACCTAAGAGCCGGAAATTTTTCTCATAAAACAGTAATCGTTTCACGTACATTACGGCTAGTTGTATCGCTTCGCTAAAAACATACAGTGTATAACCAAGGTCACAAAAACTGCATCCTTATATTGGGCGTAATGTTTGCCAATCGTCATACCGTATCCCGAAATCCATTTTTGAAGAAATATGGCCCGAAGTTTCAATCAAACAACAGTACTTCAAAATAGTATAACAAATCGAGTTTTTCAGATAAACTAAGCACAACCGGGCAACATAACACTAATTAGGCGCGAAGAAACTATTTTTCACAAGAAAATTTTCTTGTCCGTATTATTTTACACGTGACGATTAGGTTTTCGCGAGGCTTGCAATTTATCATCTTCCGAAATTATTCCATTATAACCCAAAATTAAAATAGTCGTTTTATTTTTATAAATACATTTGTTTTTGTAAATGTTAACTGTTGCGCACATTTATAGGAACACAACTATGTCGATTATAATGTAAAATGTACACCAAAGGTGAATTCAAGTTGAAAAGGATTTTTTTTTGTTTTTTGAAATATTAGATAAGTCCTTATCGCGTCTCGAAGAAACAATGCCGAATATATTTATCTCCGATTTATAACAGTATTTACAAAAACACGTTTGTTCAAATATTTAAGCAAACAATCGTTTGTGTACCGCATATTACAAAAAAATTGAAATTTCATGTTCCTTTTTTTTTTTTCAGCGAACTTCGAAATTTGAATCATATTTAATATTTTCCGAACGTGACAATGCTAACATCTTGAAACTTTTCATAAATAAACAATTAGAACTAGGATCGATGCATTTTACCAGAGTCATAAATTGGTAACATTTTTCTGAATATCAATAGCACAAGTTAATTCGACTACTCGCTTTAGAAAGACACATAGTTTACCTCAATATTATTTAACACTATTAAATAGTACTGCAAGTACAGATTTTTCCTTTTTTTTTAAAAAAAGTTACAAGTAAAAACATATTTTTGATTTTAGCCGAGCACAACATTAAAAAAAACAAAACATAACATATCTATATTATTATGCACGCTATAAATACGGCAAGTATTCAAAGTTTCGCATTACTGAAACACTTTTAATATTATTGTCGGCAGAAAATTCAAATATAAAAGTAATGATGATGAGACAAATGAAACTGCGCATAACAAAAATAATTACACAAAACGATAAATTCACGAAATTGTTAAAAAATCTTATCATTTTCTTCAACAAAAGTAAAAGCTATTATTATAACCTTACACGTTAAATATTAATCGACTTTAACTTTTAATGATTCAGCCATTAATTTAATTTTCCAATTAACTAGGGAGTACTTTAAAACTGCGCCATAAACTTTGCGAATTATCGTAAAGTATTAATTTGCCAACTATACATACATATACAAATACACATACACACACATATACTATTTATATACATACATATATATATATATATATATATATATATTTCTTTTAAAATGAATTTGGTATCTCTTTCTAAACGTTATGAAAAATAATTTACTAAAATGATATAATTCTCATATTTTGCGACTTTGAATTCTAAAGTATAAAACTCACGAATTACGGAACTAAATTTTACAAAATAAACTATTTTAATGATGCTACGATTATGGTTCTTCGAAACAAGGCAGAAATTTTTATATATTAATTAATTGTGATTTTGTATTTTATGTGATTTGTAAAAATTTATTATTTAATTTACGTTTTTTTAAACATATTCAAACTAATTAAATTTAAAAAGCATCAAATTACAACACTTAAAATCGATATTAACTAATTATATCTAGAAAAGGAAAACAAAAAAGATACGTTTCCTACCGCTAGTTATAAATATATAAACGAAAACAAAATTATCCTCGTACCGGCAACATTAACATAAAAATGACGGACTATGCTTCTTTCAATCGTATTGATATAATTTTCAATATTCATGGAAAATTAAACGAGCCCTTTCTTGGCCCACATCTAACTCGCCTACTGTTCGACAAATTATGCACTTTAAAATCCCGATTTAATAGACTGTAATATTCGATCGCGTCATAATGAATATAAACTGAACGTCTAAATTTAATAAATCACTTTTAACTTGTACACATTATTAATTCTTAACCTGCCGTATAACACACGAAATATAAGTACGCTTATTTGTTTAAACGTTATCCACGCAGTACAATCTTCTCATATCTGATAAACTAGCGACCATTTGATTTTGGCACTTTTTCACTAGCGAGTAATGGAATAAAAGGAAAAAGAAATCTTTTATTGACCAGCAATACATTGTACGGGTGTGGCATAAACGCACCGAAATTGTTTTTTTTGGACAGAAAAACCTTTGCACTGTTTTACTAATGAATACACCAGAACGCGATTGAAATGATGCATTCGAGAGTGAAAAGTCCGAACCGGAACGCATTATAAAACCTAAGGTTTCTGGAAATTATTCAATAGAAAATAAAAAGGAAGGAAAAAAACTGAGCATAGGGAAAAAGCACTTGTTTAGAAAACCCCGTTTCAAGGAGTCGTTTTTTCCTACATTCTTTTGAAAGTCATTAAGCGAAATCTGTTCCTGCGATTTTGGCAAATAGGTTCCGTTTCTAATTTAATATTCATCAAAATCTTTCCAGCGAGCTAGACGTACCGAAGGTACCAATTGATTGTCGCAATTGGACTTTGATGTTTTCCCACATTAGATAATTTTGTAATGTAATGCTGCGTGCGATTACGATTATAATTAATACAGTTGGGAGCTATTTCTGATTGCCGATTTAAACACCCATAACTGTTTTATGGACGATTAAACTGTTAATAGTAACCACAGCCGTTAAGAACATATCATATATGTAATCTCGTCATTGATTATCAAATATGTCCACCCCTGGCCGCTACTTTAGCTGAATGGTATTAAAATTTGAATAGAATTAAAAGCGTTAAGATTTTCCTAATATATATATATAATAATTACGCTACTTTTAATTATACTTTTAATATTCTAGATAAGGATTTGATAAAAATTCTGACGAAGAAATCATATTTTAAACATACGAGGTTAATGCGATACATTATGGTGTGCGAGATGTACGCACGCAGTGAGTACATGTGAAAGATGCGTCTTTCACAATGAACGTGTGTCAGCGTAGTATTTGAATTAGTAAAGACCGAAACAGCTCTTTACAAAAAGAGTTGTTCTTATTGTTCCCGTTCATTTCAGAGAACAGCATTTCTTATCAGTTCCCAGCTCTTTTAGGTCCTGACTCCCGATTCTGTAATAACTGTTTCTTAAACAGCTCTCTGAATACGGCAGCTCTAATAGTTCTCATCTCACTGTTTTAGCTCTTATTGATTAAAAATAAATAAGGAGTACTGCAATTTACAATAACATACGATCGCACCACAATTTTTGCATATGACTAATAGAATAGAAGTTGTAACAAGTATCTGCTTAAAACAGTTTGAACCAGTGTCTACCGGTTATTGCTAATAACGTTGTGCAGTTTCTGACAAGGTCTTTCATTTTTTTTAGTAAATCATTTTTAAATAATTTAAAATTGAAATTTTTGCGTAACTATAGTTCTGTCCATCTGAAATAGCAATGAACTGAACGAATAGTCAAAGCGAAATGTTGGCGCCAGACGGAGTTCTCACACGAAATACATAGATCAGCGAGCGAATTCCATTCGCATTACCGCAACGTTACTGGTGTGGCAGTGTGGTACATCATTACTATGAATATTTACCATTGAGGTATGCGCGATTTAAGCCCTTACTCTTCGCTTGTTCTACTACAACGAAAATCATTAAAACCGAAACAGAAAGAACGGTTCTCTTCGTTCAACTTACTACCATCGCTGCCACTATGCTGCAGTTTATTTCTACCGGTTGAACAGTAAGTTAAAAGATCTAGGAACTGAGAACTGTTAAAATTATTTGCAAACTGTTTAAGAAACCAGCTCTTTTTTAAAACCTATTCATTAAGAACAGTTAGCTCCTGAACAGACCATCACTAATCTGAACCGACATAAAGGTTAATCAGAATTAACTTCCTCCTGTTTTTGGTATAAGATTTCTATTAGTTTATACGGGAGAATATTTACATGTGCACAGATCGATCGTAATTAATTAGCGGCATGTGTGTATTCAGATGTAATAATTGTGTTCGAACTCGTCGTCGATATAAAATTTAAGGTAAATAATCGTTTTAACTTCTGAATTAGGAATTAAGTGTCGAGGAGGAATGCTCCTCGTCCCATCCAAAGGATATTTATGCAGTCTGCTATTATTATCAGGACCATTTGTAAGTTCGGCATTTCGACGAAATAAGTTGGGATTTAATGAGCTGGACACAGGCAAGGCAGCAAAACCGAATACACTATAAATTTATTGGGATTACTAATAACAGCAGAAGTTACACATTCAGCTGTATAACACATAATTTAGTAAAAAGCCGCCTTAAAAAAACAAAAAAACACTTCACCAGCAGCCCAGTCAGTTGCTCTTGTGTACAAGGACTTTGTGCACCCGGTAGTTTTGCTACATTTTCATACAGAAGTATATCAACTAATAATAAAGAAAGCGCTCAAACATTATTTTAAATTCCGCGTTTGGTTTTTTTATTTTTTAAGTTCAAAAATTTTCCGTATGTAGAAGTGTACAACAAGCAGCTTACAAGAGCTCTGCTTTGTCCGTAGAGGTCATAATAACATAATAGAAAAAAACTCAAAAAATTCATACTGAAAAGTTACTATATAAAACGGTAAAGAAAAAAAGTCGATATTCTGTAATCTCGCCGTCCGCGGATATTTGAATCTAAAACGCGTAAGTAAAAAGTTACCTAGAATTCCGCGTGCTTAATTATTGTTTGACGTTAATGCTATGTTGACTAAAGACCCCTCCTCCTGTTTGTTTCTGGAAAGACTGCGACGTAATCGCAAACTCCTTTATTCAATTAAATTAAAAATTCACAGATATAAAGTCTCGCGCTTTTTTAATAACTGCGGGATTAAGAAAAATATAGACGAACAAATCGTCGTTTTAAACGTATATCCTAAAGAAGAGAGAAGCACATTTATCGTATTCTACGCTGCGCGGGCAATTATTAAATTTCTGAAATCGAGCAACATAGGGTCATAAATATTGACGTCAAATTCCTCCATATGTAAACTGGATAAATAAGCACATTCTGAGTTAATTTGCATAAAATATAAAAAAACATAAGCGCACTATTACAAACGAGTAATGTATTTGTGTAAATGTAGTAATACACACTTCAGTCTTTAACGTGCACAACGATTAGATAACGACTGAAAGGGAGCGATTTACGACAGAAAGAATATCAATATAGATATTATTCATTATAATCATAACAAATCGAACAGTTTAATCGTTTCATAGTTAAATAAAATAATTAAAAAGACTAACCTGAGCATCGGAATAATTGTGAGCTAAATTTTTGATATTTCTTCGTAAGCCAGCAACATTTACTTGCAGTTCTTCACGTCTTCTCATCTATATACAAAATGTATTTCCTTATTAAATGTATGTACCACCATCACATATGCTTTTGTATGATCAAAACTGATAATAACGTAACGACATTTCGATTTGTTAATAATTAACTTTTTTGTTTTAGTTCCCCCCTAGCTGGTGTATATACACCGGCGGCTTGTTATCCTAGAGAATTGATTATTATTCGTAGCTTTTTCGGTCCCATCGCCGGAGAAATAAGAAATCAGTGCGACGACTTCTGCTTAAATCGAAATTTGAAGTATCAGTAAACGATTCAATTAAAACACCACACCTGTCCATTCAATAAATTACTTGCACATTTTGATTATGTACTTATATTTAATTTCGTAAAATTATGGATTTACAAATTTCTTTCCTTATTTTTCTTCCTCCTTTCCTATATATGTAGATACATATGATATATAAATTTGGCCCCTTGGGAACTCGCAAGAGGCCTTGACCCCCAATATATGTATATATAGGAAAGGAGGAATTCTAATAAGGGAAGAAATTTGTAAATCCATAATTTTACGAAATTAAATATAAGTACATAATCAAAATGTGCAAGTAATTTATTGAATGGACAGTGTGGTGTTTTAATTGAATCGTTTAGTTAATTTCTACATTGTTTACATCGCAGATTATTTCTCTGAAGCTTCATTTAATTTCAGATTAAGTATACGTGGGAGCGATAATTCTTCGTCTAAAATTAAATAGCGTACAGTTCAAAATTCGTTGGAATTTTAGAGGAGTTAGACGAATTTCAATTCAGTACACGCCTTATTATTATTATTGTTGTAGGCGATTTCAACGGGGATCTGAAATTGTTGGGCGAACAACAATTTCTATCGTTCATGATGTACGCTCCCTCTGGAACTTGAAGAAATTTATCAGTCATTACATCAAACATTTGACCATGCAATAATACGTTTTGTACTTTCCGCTAATCGATACGTCATGAAATGTGGATTTGTCGAAGTGATACCGTTCAAGCTCAAAAACATATCCGCGTTTCAATGTTTTTACGTGAAGCGGAGGAACTTGCATAATATTTTTGATAAGAATATATGCCTTGTAGTTGAAGGTCGTTTTGCAAAATTCGTACTTCACGCAAAAGTGTATTTACCATAATAAACATTTAATTAAATTTCCGATAAATAGTTTGAGTCTATGTTTTTACTAAAACAAAATACGCCGTCGTATCACAATTTACGCACATCCTAAAAACATATAGGTACCACACAACAAGGGCGTTACCGGCCGATGAGCCGGGGGGGGGGGAGATGATAGGAAGAGGATATGAGGAAAAATAAAATTTATAATTTGTAAAGGCTTAATATTTTATTAAAGAAGAATAAAATTTTAATTAAAACATAATTTTCGTGGGTTTCTGGCAAATTTTTATAAAAAAATTATAAAAATCTTCCAAATTGTCAATGATTACGCGTCTATGAATACTCATTATGGCCAGCTGATTAAAAAGTTTCAAGGCTCCAAGGGGGGGCTTCCCCCTTGCCCCCTGGCGACGCCCATGCAACACAATGTACTTCAGCAAAAAGGTACGGGGAGGTACTGGCTTAATTATTCTTTTTTTCTACAGATGTACATAAAAAACATGGAATTTTTATTACTACATTTTAAAACACCTCCCATTCATACTGTATTGAATTAAAACGTATAAACATTTTTAAATACAGCGGAAATCGAGTAAAACGACACCGAAGGGAATAAATAATCCGGTCGTTATAACACCGGTTCGCCTTTATATCCGATATCAAATAGAATAGAGCTTCTGAAATTTTATCGCCGTCTTTTTCTACAGACGGATTAATTTTACATCAACTGGACAAAATAAAAATATAGGAATAAACAATAACATCGGAAAGCGTAGAAGATAAAACCAGATAGGCGAAATAATTTTATGTAAAAATGCCTATTTGCATCTTAAACATGCAAATGTAATTTGCAAAAACTGTAAAAATACTTAAAATTGAAATAATACCAATTTGTAATATAAAATATTTTCCATTAATATACTCTTCTAAAGGCATTTAATTTTATTACAGAGGACACTAGCGAAATTTCCTTCAAATTTTTTAGAAATCACTTTTTTCAGTAACCGAAGCGTTCAAGATTAAGATTAAAGAGCAAATGATTAATTATAATCTGATAAAAAGGTTGTTAAACGCGACATCATAGACAAAATTTTTCATACGCCTATTTTCAATTATTCCATCTTTCTATCGCTGAGTGTCTCAATAGGCACATACTTTTTAATACAGTGAAAAACGCAAAAGCCACGGAAAATTCTTTGAAAAAATAGAACTCAATATAAAACCAAGCATAACGGTATATAGTGCAAATCATGTGAAATAGGTATATTTCAGAACTGAAGCAGTTTATTTATATGCGGTATTTTATTATAATGCTAAGAAAACGGGGCGTGCAAAATTCGCTCAATAAAAAATTTTAACGAAAAAGTATACTTTTCACGGAATCCGATTCGGATGATCTGGCAACGCTTATACCAAAAGAAGCAGAAATAGTATCATTTTCAGTTTTTTGTTAAACATGTAAACACGTAGTTGCCAATAATGTGAAGAAATGAAAATACAAAACGTGATTAGTGATTACGAAACAGCTGCTAAAAATTAACATCGACATATTATTTGCTGAGGTGTTTAAGGATCGTTATATAAGGTTATTTTCCATCTACAGAAACTTCTTTTTCCTCGTGAAAAAAAAATCAAAGTACGGCTTTTGTTAAATCTATGAAAATTTTCGAAGCAAAATTTTGAGCCGCCGCGTCGTTACAGACGGTCATTTTTTATCTGCGTATCAAAATTTTGCTCGCAATAATCGATTTGTCGTTATAATCGATAAAAATCAACATATAGTTTATGCATTTCTACCAGTTCCAAATAAATTGATATATCGCCAAAAATCCGCCATATTTTAAATTTATGTATTTTTTATTTAACTGCCCTATAAATAAAGTTAGTACAAAATTTATCAAATAGATCGTGGTTTTTAGTTTATTTTTATTATTTCTTCATTCATTGAATTTTTATTCAAAACCGGAAAAATTTTAGATTCTATCTATTTCTGACGGCGAATAAAAACACGATTCTAATTATATTACAGTGCTATAAGATGGCGATAAAAAGCACCATATCTAACTGACTAGTAGAAGCTCTAATCCATACCTAAACGTCCAGAGATGCTCATCGAGATACAACCTGCAATTGTATTTTTAACAGGTTATATAGTTCACAAAGTACTCGATGCAACTGGTCTAAATAGATGTCCGAATTAATATTGAGGTTCGCGATTACGCTTTTTCGATTAGTGCACGTTCTATCACGTTGCGTAAAATTGTCGGCTGTGTTTTTTCGGATATTTCAACATATTTTTATCTCATATTTTTTTAACGTTTTACATTTCTTCTCTAATATGTCTCTTGGTGTAATAACGTGAAGCAACTTTTCATTTTAGAAATGGTTTAATTAATAGGGTGTTATGAATTCTCGCGATATAAAACGTTTTAGACAAAATTATTCTCGCAATTGTACAGAACAATTTAACCACAACAATGATTATTTTTTGTGTTGCTTGAAAAAGGTACACAATTGGAAAAGTACGTATGAAAACATTAAAATTCAGGAATGATGCTGGCGAGTTCATCTTATTTTTAAATTATATAAGTTGAATTCAAATTTAATTATATTAAGCGTCTCTGGAAATTAATTTGTATAAACTGAAAAAAATACATCATTATCTAAATTCTTCTTCTTTTTTTTTTTTTTTTTTTTTGGTTTGGACAACACAGTTCATTTAGCCAACAGGCTAACGTTCTAATCAGATTTTGAATTCACGGGGGAAAAAAACATTTCCTTGTTCTTGTTAAACTATTTTATACACACTGCCTATAATACTAAATATGGTAAGCATAAAAGAGTAAACTGCATCCTACAATATGGCCGCAACTACAGAGTAGTGCCCACAATACTCGATGAAACTCACATTAACAAACTTATAAAAATTCATCTAATTTCAGTTATATTAAATAGTTTGTGAGCAAATTTTCAAAGTTTACTACTTTATTAATATGAAAGAGTAAACAAAAAAGAATTATTTAATGTATTTAATAATAAGCGTATTAGATTACAAACTAAAACAAAATACAAAATAATTTTTAAATGTTTCCCATACGTAATATAATCCCTTTATACAAGCCGTAATGCGAATACTTTTTTTTTTTTTTTTTTTTTTTTTTCGGTGGCAAAATTATAAAAAATAAAGTAGCAAGATGAATCTTGAAAGTTTTGTAGCGTCCAGCAACGAGTGGCGAAAGGTATCCGCCTGGAACCAACCTCTTCACAATATATTCAAATTTTTCATAAAATAATTTAAAATTATTTGCAAGCCGGCTGAATTAAAATTTCGAAGTAATAGGTTTTTAGTTGGTCTACATTAATGAATTTTACGTAAAATAATTCAAAATTATCTATAATTTTAAATTGTTTTCGAATTCGGGCTGTAAGTAGCGGTAATTATTTCATAGAATCTGGAAAAGGTGATTATGTCAGATTTAGTTAGGTGCATCGTGTATCTCCGCAATTCACCGTCAGATGCAGGACAAATAAAGTTCAGCGTCGAAAATAGGGGCAGTAAAATTATAACGATATAATCAAATAATCAGAAATAATTGTTGAATTTTTATTCTTATAATTTACTATTTCCCTATTAAATTTTTTAAAACATCGTTTCTGAAAAACCGCCGTGACAAATAATGACACTTCAAAATTATAATTTTTGTGATTATTTCTCATTTTTCATTTACTACAATAATAAAGTTTTTTAATTTTCGATGCTCAACGTACGATTTTCATTACAAAATTGTCAGCTGATGTCGAGCTAAAGCGTAACACGAATGAAACGAACAGATGGTAAGGTGGTCTAATTGTTATAAAGAGACTGCCTTATACTAAATTCGTATTATTGAATACTTTAAATTTTTCAAAATATTTCGTCTTTATATAACAAAATTAAGTTTCATTTAATACGATTACGCTGTGATAATCTTGTTGAGACGTTTCTAATCACCATAATCAGATCCCACAATAATAACGTTTTCACCGATGAGTATAATAAAAAATAATCACCGGACTAGAAGAATGTTTACTTTACAATTAAATAAGAACAATATCATAGCACATGCGAAAAACAGAACAATCGAAGTATGATAAAATATGCAAACAAAAACGCACGTCACTTTAAAATTGTATAACAGTGTTACGGTTGCTAATCGATATATTAATATAAACCATACTTACAAACTCAAAAAATATTACAATTGTCGCTACAACTTTCG
This sequence comes from Icerya purchasi, assembly GCA_039619475.1. Classification (NCBI taxonomy): domain Eukaryota; kingdom Metazoa; phylum Arthropoda; class Insecta; order Hemiptera; family Monophlebidae; genus Icerya; species Icerya purchasi. The sequence goes on from CM077116.1 coordinate 291,541,086, forward strand.
GTATAAGTAACAACACAAACAGCGGATAATACCACAGATATGTAATATCATGTAATAAATATAAACTTGTAAGTCATCCTTTCTTGCTAAAGGATCAATATATGTTTTTTAAAATCACTATTCAAATGTTAACACTATTATATACTACTGACTACACATAGCGTGTGTATTAGGGCTTGCATATGATTTCAGTTTGCATCTGTACATCAATACTATAAAAATCACCGAAATTATTACATTCCGTTCAAAATGACTACTGGTAGTGAGAAACGTTACAGAACGTCTAAAACGGTAAATGCTAAACTTCCAACTAAGTAAATGTTGATCTTGCAATCATTAATGAACATAAGCGACTAGATACATTCAAAAACGTAACAAAAGTCATTTTTGTTCGTTGATGATTGTTCGAAATTGAAAAAAATTTTAACTTTATCGGAAAATATATTTTATAATAAAGTTAAATTAAAAGTTTTTTCAATTTTATTCGTTTATTTTAATATTTTCTTTCATGCATCATAAAAAAATAATATCATTTTTATTTGCTTTTTAAATTAAAAATGTTAGAAGAAATACATTTTTTCTGTTGCCCATTGCGCTCACAATACGATAATTTTTTTAAATATTTAATGATTGTAATACGAAAAAAAAAAAACGACAAAAAAAAGTTATTTTACAGGAATATATATGTACACATCTATATATATACATATATATATATATATATAATGGTGAGCAATGCTCGGTTACTAAATTGAAGGTCACGAATTTGAAACTTACTTCGTTTCAGACTAAAGGAAGTCCATTAAGTCCCGAATAATTAGGTTCCAGAAAAATTTAGGGAAGCAAATATAATAGGAAAAAAGACGTGTTCCTTACACTCCAAAATTAACGGATAAACAGGCGTGTTTTTTGGTATTTTATAAATATTAATTTTATTTGATATTATTACACGCAATATTACACAGAATTTCTAACATTTGAATTTCAATTCTATATAAGTCAATGGAATTAACCCAATGCAGGCAACTATGATAATTGGAAATTTTATAAAGATACGTTGAAAATTGAATTATTTCATGTGCAAACAGTAAAAGAATGAGATGGATCGTGACTAGTTAACATGCGTTAAAAAATAATAGTAGGAACGTCAAAACGAATAAAAAACTTTAAAGTTCAAATGTTTCCTTTTTTTTTTTTTTTTGCCGAGAACATCCTTATTTATTCCTTTCATCACAATATCTCGCGCGCTAACTCTCAACTTCAAGTCTCCTTAATATCATTAGAAAACGTTTTATCCAATATTCATATTTTTATTACGCCTGCTAACTCTTCTATTTCCGTTTTTACACCGCGGCCTATTAATCGTTCTTTAATTTACCTTATGTTAAATAATGGCTAAATCCCTCTTATTTCCTCCTTCCGTTATTTAAGTGTTTTAACTGGATAGTTGTCTTTCATTCCATAATCACATCAGCTATCTTTACATTTGTGCCATATTTCAAAAGACTCGACAATCCTTGTCCCACACTAATTAGGAAATGATCCCGTGATCCGGCTTATATTTTATAAATCTTTTGCCCGTTCTATCTTTGATTACTGTTGTTTTATTTATGGAAATTTTTCTAGATATCTTCTGTCTAAGCTCGACCATGTCCAAAACACATATCTCCACTCCTAATTTGGAGCTCGAAAATCTACTCTGATTCCGTTCGACATGCGGAATCTCACATTCATTCTCTTTTAAATTAAAGTTTTTGTCTGCGCTACCGTTTTCGTATTAAACGTTTACCTACATCCTCGTTTACTCCCGCACCTTCTTACTCCTCTATCCATCATGAATGACGTTTTACTGCCAATAAAAGTCCAGTACTGTTCCTCATCTCTGGCCACGCCTTCTTCAGTTTTCACCTTATATTTTCACTCATGATAAGCCGCCATACTTCTCCTTCAGATTTCCTTCATATTTTCATCCTATTAATCGCGTTTTTACAACCATCCCGTCAAAATCCACTCCTCAGTAATCATAATTCTTAAATACCTTGATCTCTACTATCCGAAAACGCTTTACAATCTTCACTGACTGCCCTAAGAGGTCCTATGGTGCTGATGATTCGGTCTTTTTTTGCCCTCCGCTACGCTATTCTGAGTTCTTTAAGCTCCCTTTTTTCTATTCAGTTTTTTACGCCGAATCTACAGCTATTTTAAGAAGAACCATTTTCTTTATTTTTTCCTCTCTGATCTATCAGAATATCCTTATTATACCAGATACCTGAAAACAGACCACCCCATCACCCTTTTTCTTCTCACTACGCCGACTATATCTAATATGTTCTCTGCTTCATAATCTTTTTCTTCGTATATGTAATGCTGATCACATCTTCTTTGAATCCTCATCTATCACTGCTAAACGTTTCTCTTTCTACTCGTCACTGTTACTAATCGATCTCCCTACTTATCTTTACACCGGCTTTTGCGTTCTCAGATTTAATCATACATTTTTTTTTCCTTCTCTAGATTTTAAGTCAATGTTCATGTAGATGCCCCCCACTCAAAAAAAAAAATTCTTCTATATATTTTACTATTATGAATACAAATACTATCGTTAAGGCAGACTTTTGTGGTGCCAACGATATTCTAAAGCACTCAGAGTAAAAAAAAAAAAAGAGAAAACGACAAAAACAATAAAACTTCTAAGAACGGTAAATCGAACTGGTAGCTTTAGCGGATTAAAAAAAAATATATCTTTAAGAAAAAAAATTAATGTGTAGTGACTTAGCATAAAACGAAAAAAAATCATTAATTCAACAACAGATGGTGAGAAGCAAATTGAAGACGATAACGCAACAATTAGCGGAAATTTGGTTCCTGAAAGAAAAAAAAAAAAAAACAGTTTTTTATATATCGCCGGTTCTCGAATCGTTTTGCTAGAATTTTCTGTTTCAGATTATTCTCTCCGAATTCATATAAATAAAAGTAGGATAACACAGGCCAACATTTTTTTTTTTTGGTGCCGGAAAACTTAGAACTGATTTTGGATATATTTGATATACTGAATTCAAAACTATCTAGCTTCTTTTTTTTTGTAGCAGCTCTAGTTTTCGAGATACAGGTTAATTGATTTTCATTTTTATAAAAGGCACATATAATGAAATAATGGTATCTTTACAGGCCTGTAAACGCGGTACCTAAAACTAGATTACATTAGGCAATAAATATTGCCGATAACCGTACAACACCTTTTATACCTGCCTATCCCGCACTCTTTCACACTCGCCGATATATATTATCCGGAATCTGCTACTGCTATATTTGGTTCAGTTTACGATTGTGCTTCCATAATTGCAGTTGTGTTTTCAGTTTGTTTTTGTTTTTGGCGTTCTACGGTCATAAAAGAGTTAATTAAAACCATGACATCCACAAGCAGATGTAGCTGTGTGAATCACCCAGATTTTTTTGTTACGAGCGTAGCGAATACACTTTGAAAGAAAGAAGGAATTTATGCCTTTGTGAAACGATGTTATCTTGCTTATTTCGGCGTTCACATGAGAGACCAGGATAAAGCTTAGACTCCACATTTGGTGTGTAAAACCTGCGTTGAACATTTGCGACAGTAGACGATTGGAAAGATAAAATGCCTAAAGTTTAGAGTACCGATGGTTTGGAGGGAACCGAGGAACCATTATGATGACTACTATTTTTATATGGTAAATATCAAAGGCATTAATCGGAAAAATAGGTACAAATGAACATATCCCGATCTTAATTCAGGAAGGAGACCGGTATTGCATTCGGACGAAATCCCCATTCCATTATTTAACAGACTGCCTAGACTCTGGGAAAACGAAATCGAACCATTAGTACCTGATGAAGGTGGTAATGTGGAATCAGACAGCGATAGTGATTTTGAAGCAAATACAGGCAAGCCTCAACGTTTCAATCAATAAGAACTGATTGATCTATATATAGAGACTTGAACCTTTCAAAGAAGTCTTCAGAATTATTTGCCCCCACATTAAAAGAAAAGAATCTGCCTAAACCGGGTACTAATATTACATTTTATCGTAAAAGAAAAACGGATCTGCTGCCCTTTTCCGCTCAAGAAAATAACCTGGTATTCTGCAATGATATAAGAAGAATTAGAAGCAATGGGTTTATCAGAATACACATCAGACGAATGGCGTCTTTTTACTGATAGCTCAAATCGTAGTTTAAAATGTGTTCTTTTAAACAACCGTAACAAATATGGCGCAATATCTGTTGGCCACTCTACCGTTTTGAAAGAGGAATACGAAATAATACCACTAGTCCTGAAAAAAATTAAGTATGAAGAACATCAGTTGGTGATTTGTGTCGATTTAAAAATGGTAAAAACTTCCTCCTTGGACAGCAAAGTGGAAACACAAAATATCCTTGTTTTTTATAACTTTGAGATAACAGAGCTAAAGATCAACATTGGGTTAGCAAAAATTAGCCCTTAAGAAACGTCATGGTTCAAGGAAAACAAAACGTAATCAACGAACCTTTAGTTGCAAGAGAGAAAATCATATTTCCACCTTTGCATATCAAGTTGGGACTTCTGAAGCAATTTGCGAAGGCGTTAGATGGACTTTGCTGTAAGTACTGAATACGTAAATTTCATGGGATTAGCGCAGAAAAACTGAAAGCAAGCATATTTGATGGCCCTCAAATAAGATATTTTATAAAAAATCCACAATTTACCGCATCAATGAGCGGTACTACTGCGAAGGCGTCGCTGAAATCTCAGTCGCCGCCAAACTGTAACGAACAATATCGTTCTGGTTTCTTTGTTCTCGCGTAAATTTTCGGATCCGTTTTAAAAAACGCCTTTTAACATGACACGAAATGCTCGTACGGGCGTTTTGAGTCGCTAGCTGCGTTCCGTACTGCATTGTTAATTCGTCGTCGTCGTTGTCAGCATCATCGTCACCGTCGAAGAATATATAAATAATTAATAGTGAAAATATCGCATCGTTTTTTATTTATTTTTTTTTTTTTCATTTTCTAGTCTCTTTAGCCAGAGTATGGTTATCGTAATGTTAGAACCGAAAAAAGATGCACTAGAGGTACATTCAGTTCTTATATTACAAAACTACCTATGTATACGTTTATTAATTAACATAACCTATTTGTTATATACCTATACAAGCAATTTTATTCAATTCCCGTCCGATGTCGTTCCATGCTCGGTTCTTCGCACGAGGAGTTTTGTAACTTTCGTGGCTCAAATCGAACAAAATCTGATGTTTTTTCACCGCCCCAATCTACCTTTTCTTTTTAAGACATCGTGAAAGATTGACGAAAAAAGGAGAAGGATCGTTGCGGGATGCGGGAACACTGCGTCATCTGCGAACCGACGAATGTTCGCAGCAAGTACACGAAAATTTAGCGATATCCCGCTTTGGTCTGTGCTCACTCATATCCCGCTATGTCATTTATTACGTCCCACGTGAATTTCGCGCTCCATCCCGCATCCCGCGACCAGCAAGTTTTTCGAGCCGGTGTGCGCTCCGCTTTACTCTTATCTTTTATCGCAGCTCTCTTCGACGCGCCATTATATTTGTTTTAAGTCGACCTAGTACATCGGCGGAAATTCCCCGAATTGAACATCGGCACATTTAAAAAAAAAAAACTCTATACATTGTAGTGCAGAATTAAGTAATTTCTCGGAAAATTAATTTATCTATTTTTGGTACGAAATATGAAAAGAACTTTGGTATACCATAATAAAATAATAAAAATAGAAGTATTAATTTTTAAATTATAAATATTGTTTTGGAAACATTTTTATTATTTTATATATATCTTTTTTTTTATCTTACGTAAGATTTATAATATTCTTCTTCCCGCTCTCTTTGTCAGCAAAAGCGAGAAAAAATTTAACCCCACCCCATAAGCCTGTTTACGTAATACTTGAATGCCCCCAAAATAATTTTGTTCCAAAAAAAGGTCAATATAGTGTATCTCAAAAACTAGACCTGATAGACTAAATCTAACAGTTGTTTTCGATTCTGCGTCCAAAAATTACCTAGAAACAGTTCAAAGACAACAGACAACAAAATTTGTGTTGAGCTGTGTAATCTTAGCTTAGTTCAGTTTTGCGCTGATATGTGGTCGTGCGACATCGAATTAGCGAAGACACTGAGTCATCGGTAAATCTTTAGTTTATACGTGTTCGCGATTACGAAAGTTTTTTTTTGTGTTTTTAATTTGTGTTTTTGTTGTTCGTTTCTTTTTGACAAATTTATTCCGTAGTAAACCGTGTCGGTTAATTCAAGCAACCCACAAATCTTCTCAATATATCGCCTGGTCGGATTCTTGTAAAAATCTCAGCAGAATTTGCTTGATAAGAAAAAAGAAAAACAACTACGGCCATACAGAATAAAAATGCAGTGTTACGAAAACCGAGTTAAAAGTTTGAAATACAAATATTTAAGATGGGAAAGATATTGTTTTCGTCACTTTTTTTCTATTGTGTCCCGCGGCACTCGCGGCATTACATTGTACAGATCCGTAACAGAAACGTACCAATATCGCTGGACCGCCTTAAGGCAGCGTACATCTCCATGGAACGCGAAGAGAAGAAACCAGGGATTATGGAAAGACGACCAGTGCAAAACAACAAACCAAAAATCGACGACAACATCAAGCGTTCTAGTAGAAAAGTGCGTTTTCCTGATCGTTTCCAAGCAGGATTATCGTGACTACGTCACTGGAAGAGGGTGATTTGGCGACTCAGCATAAAACGAAAAAAAAAAAAAAAAAGATTAATTCAACAACGGATGGTGAGAAGCGAATTAAACACGATGACGCAACACACAAAAAAGAATTATTGGAAATTTGGTTATCGAAAGAAAAAAACATTTTTTTATATATCTACAGTTCTCGAATCGTTTTCCTAAAATTTTCTATTCCAGATTATTCTCTTCAAATTAATATAAATAGAGGTAGGATAATCTTAACTTTCTTTTGTTCGTTTCTTTTTAATCAATTTATTCCGTAGTAAAACGTGTGTGTGTCAATTCAAGTAACCCACAAATTGGGGGGCCAGCTCTTTCGGGCGGTAGTGATCGAGGGTTTTACTCAGACCTTTTTACGGGCTACCTGCGGTGATTTTCAGGCATCATCCGTTAAACATTATCATTTGTTAGTGAGAAACACGAGTTACCAAATTTATTTCTACACTACCCATTCACTGCTATCAGAAATTCCACACAAAAAATACCGCTCTTCGTTAACGATTTAGTTTTTCCACGTGTATAGAGCATGTTATATATACATACATACATATAATCACAAAACACATATTTTACATAATTTTATTGGGTTATTCGCTTTTTTAATTCAAATAAACAGACTTTTGCAATGTAAATTTAAGAGTTTCGTTAACATTAGTAATACGAAACGGATGAAGAAGATTGATATTAATAATCGGTCAAATGAAATACCGATTTTTTTCATTTTTTTTTTTTTGTTAATGTATAGTCAGCCGTATTTAAAAAATTACAAACTATCAACTATGCAATTTTAAAGTGTGTAACATAACTGGATTAAATTTGCTTCTAATACATATTCGTTATATTATCTTTCTTTTTCATTCGTATCTAGCAAGTTTATTTGAAGATACGTTTATTGAAGTTTCTTCTATTATCTATAATTTTAATTATATATTTAATTCCTTGAGGAAGCTACCTAGGTTTCAAAAAAATGTTGAAAAAGACAAATAAAGGCACACAAATTTTTAAACACATTTATGTTAATGCTGGGCGAGAAATATATACGATATTACAAATTAAGAGTAAAAACCCTCGTTCGCTACCGCCCGAAAAATGGCAATCCCGACGGGTGAACGAACGAAATTTCAGTGTCATCCGCGAGTGAAAAATTTCTCGGATAATGCACAAGATAATAAACGAGACGAATTCAACGCCGACGACCCCGAGCTTTGGTTTGCCCTGATCGAGAGAAACTTTTCGCTGTCTAAAATTACGTCAGAGGATACGCAATTCGACTTCGTCGCAAGCGCACTGGATTCTAAGTACACCACAGAGGTAAAAGACATTTTGATTAATCCGCCTAATAAGAATCCGTATACGATGATCAAAAATGAGCTCATCAAGCGCCTGTCAGCTTTGCAAGAAGAAAAAATCAACCGGCTTCTCAAATGTGAACAATTCGTGATAGGAAATGGTTGCAATTTTTGCGGTACCTAACAGAAGAGGTAGCGCAGTCAATGAAACCACGGTACACACTATTTGGATTAGGCGTCTACCAAAAAATATGCAAGTAGTCCTCGCAACACAGAAGGACACGAAATTACGTCAATTATCCGACCTCGCCGATGCTATGGCCGACACTACGGGATCCTCTTCAAGCATCTTCGAGGCCACCGCTCCCAATACATCGAGTAACATATCCAGAAGCTTTGAGGCAATTCTAGAAGAAAAATTAGCTCAATTCATGATAAAACTTCGTAAAGAGACAGCTGCCATTTCTCCAGCTCGCTACCCATGAAGTCGAAGTTTCTTTCGAGGCAGAAAATTCCTCACTCGCCCGAAGTCAAGAGATCCGCCCAATGAGAATGGGCATTGCTGGAAATGACCGAAAATGCCGTAAACCATGTACTTTCCCGTCGGAAAACGGCAAGGCCAGTCACTGGATTCGGCTAAAGGTGACGCCGATCCAATTTCGAGCCGACTCTTCGTTACTAATCTGCAGTCAAAACTGCAATTGCTAGTCGATACCGGAGCCGATTTACGTGTATTTCCCAGAATTCGTATCAACCGACGACTTCCACGTTCTTCATACGAACTTCGCGTTGCAAATGGATCGAGCATCGCAACATATGGTATAATAAACTTAACGCTTAATCTGGGACTTCCTGTAGCATTCCGTAATCGCCAACGTGTTGAAGCTGATTATCGGAGCCGACTTCTTCACTTATTACGGACTTTTAGTTGACCTCCGAAAAAAGCTAGGACATAATTACCAGCCTATCCGCATACGGCCAACCAGTTCGGAATTGCACAGTACCTCAAATTAAAGCCATGATCACCGGAGAGTCGCAGTTCCATCGCCCTTTATGCAATTTCCCTAACCCCACACGACCCAGCGGAGAGCCCAGCAACGTTAAGCACAACACGGTATATCATGTTAAAACAACAGCTAAACGGCCTGCCGCATGTAAGCTACGGCGTCTATCACCCGATAAACTCAGAATTGCCAAAAAAGAGTTCGAGACAATGGTTAAGATGGGTATTGCACGTCCATCTTCAAGCAGCTGATCATCAGCTTTACATCTAGTGCCGAAGTCGGGCAACGAATGGCGTCCTTGAGGTGATTACAGAGCTGTAAATGCGCGAACTACATATACCGGCCCGTTACCCCGTACCACATATAGAAGAATTTTTCCAAAGTCTCGTGGGCAACAAAATTTTCTCGAAAATAGATCTGGTGTGGGCTTGTCACCAAATTCCTGTGGCGGAGGAGGACACTCAAAAAACAGCTATTACGACTACATTCGGACTTTTTCATTTTCCCTTTATGAGTTTCAGGCTACATAACGCGGCGCAAATTTTCCAACCGTTCCTAGAAAATTCCTGAGAGAACTCGATTGCGCGTACAACTACATCGACGTCATCGTGGTTGCATCAGAGAACGAAGAGCAGGACGAGAAACGGGGGCCTCATGGTAGCCAAATGGTTTTGCGTCAGGTCATTTATAAAAAAAAAAAAAAATGAACATGAAAAATTAACTGTAAAATCGTATAACCAATAACAAATAAATACAATAAATTTTTACATTTGTTTTTTATTAACTTTTTTCACGTATATATGTATTTTTTCGACCATTTCACGATGTATCATTTTTTTAATAGGTCGATTTTCAATGTTAGTCAGATTTTTGTATTGTTTACTTTTAACTTTAGTGTATATTTTCACCATGATTATAGAGCAATTGTCTCCGAAACATGTCGGTGCATTAATTTTTAATAATAAATTTGTGTTTCTCGTCAATGTTTGTTATTACCGTTATATTACATAAAATATTGTGAAACATGGTTTTTAAAAATAGTTTAATAAATACATAAAACTTCTAAAAAATCACTGACATGTTTAGCATATACTTATAATGATTATATGGTTATGCCCTCGAAACGTGTCGGTGATTTTTTAAATTTATATATATATATATATATATATATATATATATATATATATATATATATATATATATATATACCTATGTAAAATATATTCAAATATAATATACATTTGCTTTATTGCATTAATTAATATAATCAGAAATGGCGATGTGCCGGAAATGTTGAGAAAAATAAAGTGTAAAATATGGCGGAAAAATCTTAAAACCAAAAATTTTCCTAAACGAAAATTTTACTAAAAAAACCGAATAAAACGTATTTAATCCTTCTAATATTATTTTTAATTGTAGAAATCCTTCAAAAATCTACTTTACATAGGTCAATTGAACTAAAACGAGGGGAACGAGCACTCTCTTCGATAATTCGAAAAAATCAAATCGTGCGAAATAAGCAACTAATCTTTCAGTTAAAAACCGCGAACACGCAAACTGTATTCATTAAGTGGAAAACATCGATAAGAACAAAACACTCCTGTCAACCCTTATTGACGTAACGGTAAAGTTTTAATAAGCTGAAACCTTGGAACACCATATACTTAGCAGCTGTCACCATTCGCTTTACCATATTTTATAGTATCCGTTTTAATTAATTCGCACAAGTAATTTGCATTCCTTTCAGATAATCGAAGGCGCAAACATTACTCTATATTCGTACAGATAGTGATGGGGAAACATATTTGATAGTGTAAAATCCGACTTAAGAAATCGCTTAGTATTTACATCTAAAACAACGCCAAAATAACTTACTTCTAACAGTTACATCGAAATCAGTACAAAAAATGGTATATACTGTCAATGTAATTTTTTCTAAACCACGCATTTACTCGAAAATCCTTTTTCGACGCATTTCTTATCTTATACTTTTTTATCTTCATTCTTAAGCGAAATTTTTTTAAACGAACGAAATGTTCATGCTACTTTTTTTCCTAGGTCCGGCAAAAAACTATTTGGCCAATTTTTATGTTATTTCGACTACAAAGCAAAAAGCTAAAACTTAACAATGGTGTACTATTCGACTTCAACGTATCAGCCTTGGTTTCCTTCTTATTTTACTTACATCCTTCTATTTTTAGGCGTATGAATCTATAACAAGAGGGGAAAAAAAAATATATACATATATCAGCCTACCTAAAAAATATAGATTAATCTACGCCGTACAATACAACTCGTAAATAACACCGCGAGTGAGAAAGTTAATGATGGAAAAAAACTGACCGACTTCTATTAAAATCCAGATTATCTCAGCATTACATCGATTTTATATTGGTCAATTAAAAAACAATTCAAATTTAATCATAATAAAATTAGAAGTTATCTATCCGACTTGGCACTGTTCACAATAAAATGAAACTTCTTCCTTTCTCGAGTTTATCTATGAATCTACGTTAATTATGTATAATACACGTGTGTAGATTTGTGTTAAATAAAATATTCTAAATACATACTCTCATTATATCCTAAACTCATGTAATTCTTAAGTTTACGTAACAAAAAATTCTGCCGCGCCAGTATAATCGGTAGAAAGAGAAATTACGATAGTAGCAAGTGAAAATTATAAACCATCGATTGCACAAGAACTCAGCCTCGTTCACAAACGCACACCGAAACGACTTCTTTTTAACGAACTAACGTGGTTTGTATTCTTGTCCCACGTTCGCAGTGACTGTTCGATTCAACTTTATCATGTACGACACGCACGTTTTATCGTCACTACAACTAATAATTGCAGGTATAAACATCACATTAAACAAACATCTTCATCGACCAAAATCCCGATACATATTTCACCACTACACCAATTGTTAGCCCATCTTCAGAAGAAAAATAAACGAAAAAAATGTCAAATAACAATTCCAAGTACTTCTTTCGAGAATATACTATTTTTATTTTTAAAAAACATATTTTAATATAAAACAAAAATACAAATAATTTTTAATAATAAAAAAAAAATAAATAAATAAATAAAATAAAAAGAAAATTTCCTAAGTCGATACGACTCGCGTATAAAACATTTTCCGCCTCTTCTCCAAATATGAAAACCTGAAATAAACGCGTTGTTACGAAAGTAAATGACCCAGAAAATATTTTTGCGGTTATTTCTTTCCGAAATTAGTCGAACACACTCTGCTCACTTTTTCAGTGTGAAGTACACATCAGAGATTTCAGTATACAATGCACGAAAGTACCTTTCCCTTAGGGTCCACCATGGACACGCTTGTAAATTACACGAGATCGAAGTGTTATAACAATCAAAGACAAGAACTGGAAAAAAGAACGAAAATTAAACATAAGAAAAAAAGGAAAAAGACGTTGAATAGGGCGAATTAGAAAATCCTTATGGAAAATCTAAGAATCAAAAAAAAAAAAGAAATAAAGAATACATATATATATAAACACATATAACAGCAAAATAGGATATTAAAACAACGATGAACTGTAATAAATACAGATGGGAAAGAGGAGTGTGACAAAACTTTTTATATCACGAATCCTACATTTCTAAGAAAACGGAAATGATAAATAGGCTGCCCGAAGGATGAATATAAGAAAAAACCAGAGAAATGGCACCGCGGAAACTATCAACTATTAAACGATAATCACAAAGAATGATGACTGTAGTAACTTTATATAATACATCGCTGATTCTTCTTATTCTGAAAGAGCGCAACCATTTAAAAAAATTCTAAAAAATTTGTAAAAGAATATTATTTTTCAGCAGAATAAGTATCCGCGGACTTCATTATAAAAGTATTGTTCCACAGAATGAAAAAATAATTGACGCCGTAACGAGTGATTAATTTTAGAAAAATTCCAGCAGATTAATGTTAAATACACGCGAATAAACATATAATTTTAGATGTTTTTTTTTGTTTTTTTTTTTTTTTGTAATTAATTTTCGCTTGAGAATTTTTCTTTTGATTACTTATCAGTAGGTTCGAGCAAATTTTGTTTATATATTATTCCACGTGGAAATAAATAAATAAGGCATATTACAAAGTTAGATATGAAAAATATTAGGAAAGAGAAATGATTTAAGTATAATAAAATCAGAGTTTAAAAAAGCTAAAAGAACGCGCTTTTATCGCAACACGAGCTAAAAAATGCGAAACACTTTTTAAACGTAAAGATTCTGTTCAACAACGATAAGATGTCTTGCAAATCAGTATAACCTAATTTTTTAAATGAACTTAAAATAAGAATAAAGATACGGACAACAAAATTAACTTTAATGATGCTGAAAAAACGTGGGCTATTTGATATCGGTAGTTGTAAATTTTTCATTACCAGCTAGTTGTAAACGTATAGCCAATAAGAGAAAATGTAAGTAGAGAACAGCCCACGCATTTTTCTGCATTGAAGTTAATTTTATTATCAATCGATTTTTTTTTTTTTTTTTGTAAGCTTATGTAAACAATTAAGTTACATCGCTGTTGAACGAAATCTTCACGTTCAAAAATTATTTTTTTCGTTATTTTTCAATCCATATTGCAACAAAAATGCGTGCTGTTTTACTTTTTTTTTAATCTAATTTTATTTTTTAGTTTTAAAACAAAATTTAGCCGATTTGTACAATCTCATTTTTTTTTCCTGAGGAAATTTGCTGCCAATCTAGTTCATGAGCATCGAGCTGTAATGGTCTTAGTGAGAATACTAACTCGTAGTCATGAAATTATTGTATTCTCATCGGCGCTTAGCACGTATGCAAAATTTTCAGATTTTTAGACGTCCGAAAGTGGGTGAAAATTAAATTAAAAGATTCCGTTACATTCACACACCATACATACAGGTCAGGATAATAGCAGCGTGTTAAAAAGAAACTAAAATCATCGGCCGCAACTTATTACAACAGATGAAATATGTTAGGGGATTTATTAGACAACAAAAACACATGTTATAATCAGGCAAAGGTAATAAAATATTTACATTACATTATACTTAATTCAAACTCATTGCTAAATCATGAATACGCGTTGCACATACAGTCCAACAGTGCATGTTACATTTGCTGTACTATTAAAAACAGATAACTTTCTTATTTATTATTTAAAGGATTGCGTATATCTGTTTAAGGTGTAGCAGAAATAAGGTACCAAAATAGAGTTGTAACGGTAATTCTTTTCAAACAATTGCATCATAACCAAGTTTTGTTCGGAAAGTAAAATATAAAGGAAACAATTATTTAAACTCCGACTAACTTTAAAAATAGGAACTAAACAATATTTCCCATTTAATGATGTAAATAATTTTTAAAACCGGCGCATAGGTCTTTGTCGTCGAATCAATATCACGATATTCTAACAGTTCGATAGTAGCTTTAAAAATTACGATAATTCTTACCGGTTGATTGAGTAAGTTACTAAATACCTTTTCATTATTATCGATCGAATTAGAATTGAATACCACTAAGAGATAGAATAAATGAAAGATGCTATAATAAGAATAATCGTCGGGGACGGAAGAGAAAGAATAAACGAAATATTTTATACGGAGTAGGCAAACCAAAATTCAGAAGTTGTCTATTATAAAAGTGAAAGCGTTCCATTCGAAGATGTGATTTGTATCACAGAGTAAATCAGAATTATCCGGATGAAACAAACAAAAAGGAGAAGAGAACATAGAAAAACAAAAACAGGATGCAGGGAAGTCGACTATGGTCAAGGCAAAGCCTGCAGATAGAAGAGAAAGAAAACGAAAAAGATGAGGAAAGTCGTAATACCAAGGATAAGCAGAAGGATGAGTTTAGATATTACGATAAAAGGATTCCAGGATTGGAGAATAAAAAGGGATAGATATCGTGCCATCGTTTACGGTGACAATTCCAGGAAAGAACATTAAGATTAGAAGAAGAAGATTCATTAGTTAATTATCGATAGGACGTTTACGTAAAATGGATGCCTAATATAAAACATTTTAGCGATGAAACGAACCCAATTAGCGAAAGTATATCGCATGAAATATCTGCAAGAATTGTAAAAATCCTTTAAGTCTTGTTTAAAACGTCGATAGCAGTATGTTGAGATTTGAGATCAAGTGATTTCATATTATTAGTAAACCGATTTTTCCAGTAATAAAGTGCAATTGATATATAAAGTGAATTTCATTTACTTGATGGAGCGTCGGAGATGGTCAAGTTAAGGTTTTCAATGCACTAAGCCCATTGGTTCTAATGTAGGGGGTCAGTTCCTTTTTCCCGGCTACTTTTACTTTTCCAGATTTCTCTGGTACCCAATTATTTCAGGTTGATAAACCTGGGAGAGACGTCTTCCGGAAACCCAGATATACCTCCGGTTTATGGTAGCCAAGCAACATATACATACATTTGTGTATGTGTGTGAGTGTATGCGTCAAACTTACGAAATTACAAATTCAACTTTAAATACCCTAAAATTCCTGTCACTAAGGTGCTAAGCAAATATACCAAATTTTTCTACGTATTTATGCCGAGTTGTCCCTTTTTTTTTCCTACCCTGGGCGCGCCAGCGGCCTTGACCCAACAACATGAAAAATTAAGAGTTATAACTAAATAGCCAAGCGGTCAGAAATGGAAAAGACAAAGGACAGCAGCAATGGAATAACTGAAGGCAATGGGAAGGAAAGAATATAGGTATCGTTAAACTAGAAGTTGGGCGTAAAGAAAGGAGCGTTCGTTAGAGTGTAGAACATTCGAATAGGATTTGATTTGAGTCACAAACACAAGAAGGCTCAGAAGCGTGAAGAGTGCAGAAAGGAGAAGGGGACAAAGCAAATCGAAAGCGAGAAGAGGGGAGTAGAGAATGATTGATTCTAAGCCTAATTAAGGAAACAACAGTGGAACGACGACAGGTAGGATTAGATTGAAACCAAGGCAGGAAACTAGGAACCGGTTGAATAAGACGGTACTGTGAAAAGCGATTTGAGAATAAAGATGGATACATGTCAGTCCAAAGTCTAGAATGATTAGAGCGTGACAGAGAAAGAATGTCTGAGGAAGGGAAAGAGTCGAGGAAAGGACCAATGCGGGCGGCTGAGCGAGCTAAAGAGTCAGCTGCGTCATTACCCTCAATATTGGAATGACTAGGGACCCATAGAAAGTCTATGAGAATGGATCGGAACGAGAACAAAGACGAAACAAGAGATCGAATAGAGAGGATGATACCGTCAGAAGTATGAGAAGGAGGAGAGGAGATGGTTTGAAGAACGCCTTTGGAATCAGAAACAATCAGGAATTTGTGAACCCCACTGTCCCTTTTAATATTATCGACTTGTATTTCATCAATTAACAATTATAAATAAATCTGAGTTAAGAACTTTTTAAATTTATCAGACTTATCCTTTAAAATGTAAAAAATTTCATTCTCCGAAAAACTTATTTTTAATTAATTTTTTTTCCCTTGAAAAACTAAAAATTTTCTCACCCCTTTTTAAAATTACTTAATTAAAACTGTTTGTAGCTTTAGCGTAATTTTAGCTAACAGTACATAAAATATCTATAAGAAACTATCAAAATGTTTTGTCAAAAAGTTTATGGACTGTAAAATTTGAAAACAGATGTAAACAATGTTCCTTTTTCTTGTATTTTTTGCAAATTAGCCACGGTAATACAAACCGAAAACATTTTCAAAGATACTAAAGTACCGCAATAAAATAATACATCAACAAACGTGAACTTCACAAAATTATCAAAAGTAAAAACCAATGACAATAATTTTAAAAAAAACCAAATAAAATTTTTTTTAAATATTAAACAAAAAACTCACTAGTGTAATTAATTATATTCAGAGGTTTAAACTTGTTTATAAGACTTTAGAAAAAAAAACTACACTTTCACACTGAACACCGTTGAAAGAACTTTAAGATATTACTTTTCCTTTCTGTTATATTTGCTAATGGAAAGGAAGAAACTGGATTTGAAATTTTCGACATATTTCACATTTTGCTATTTCTATTAAAAACGAATACCGTACATTGCCCGTGTAAGATGTGTAACATTAACGTCCGGAGTACATTGAACTTGTTTATTATGTACCATCAAAAAAAAAAATACCATTTACAAACTGTCGCAATTCGTGTATGTGTATACATCATCATCACAAAATAGGTGCAATGTACGAACATCTAATACATCTGACGACGATGATATATGACAATAACGGTGCCTTAACCTCAATACGTTATACACATCGGCTCTTTATTTTTATCGTTTTTTACCTGATAGTTTCTGTCAAATATCTAATAGCGTGTAAAATAATATAAATCGATGACGGCCCAGTTATGCGGTTCTTCTCATACACATATGTGAGCATATGAAGGAGGTACACTAAAATAGTAAATACGTTTCTGATAACTACAAATTAAAACAGTACATTAGATTTGAAAGTGTACGCAGAAAAGAGCTTAAAAATAATGAAGAATAAGCTCATTAAAGACGCAACAAAATTTCCAATCATCAGATCCCAGGAGCGCATTCATTCAATATCGGCTCATATAATCACAATATTAAAAATCGACGTGATGTGGTCGAAAAAAACGTCTTCTGAAAATATCAAGGAGCATATACTCCTTAAGTTCCACGAAAAATGAGTATAGCATTTTTTCAGAATTTTACAACGGTATTAAAAGAACCTTACAGACACTGGAAATGGGTGGGGGGGACGAAAAATTACTAAGCATTTGACCGATATATCAAATAAAGTATGATATTAAGATAAGCGACATTTTTTTTTTCTGATTTAACACAAAATGTATATTTTAATTAATTAAAAATTAGTATAATAAAATTAACTTTTTAATTTTTAATATCTGGGAATTTCTATCTTCTTCATTCTTAGACCAGTGAAATCAAAAAAATTTCTTTGTTTCTCGTTTTAACTAATTTATCGCGTTCCTTCTCCTGAAGAGCACATCTCGTCCTATCGTATAATTCGCAAATATCTGACTACTTTCCATTTTATCTTTCTATAATTTCACATTTCTTCTTTAAAAAATCTATATTAAAATATCAATGAATACGAAGTTTTTAATTTTCTTTTCCGACGTTAACTTCACATTCTAACTTGTTCGCTTAGGAGAGTACTCTGATTTCGAAGATTCGAGTCTTTTGTTCAATATCAACGAAAAATTCTTCGTCCAAAAGAATCAAAACTTCTTGAAACAAATAGCAGAAGTGTTTTAGAAATTCACTTTTACTAATGTCGAACATACATACTGATTCATGCCTCTTATAAGTTATTATAAATCATTTAAGTAGAGAACATACGTTAGAAACCTGAAATCATATTTAACGTAAATTAAAACACGATAAAAATGCAGAATTTTCTCACATTCTACATATGGAATGGATTTTTAAAGAAAAACATTTTTTACCAACTTTTTGTTATCTGTCAAAACACAATGCGACAGACAAATCGAATACTATTCATTTTATTAACTACTAACGAGTAAATAGAAATTCAATAATACCTTACAATTACCTCAAAGTTAGCACTGATTTAGCTCTATGTCGTCGGCAAAGGAAATCACGTCCGATGAAATATTTTCAATTTCTTTTCAAGTAGAAATATTAAAAGATACTGCGGAGAAATTATTTCGATCCGTGCTATACCGAGCGCTTTCGAATTAATTAAAAAGCAAATATCTCAGTTTTGTAATATAATTTTCACCGCATGACAGCGGCAGTTAATTAAACAATATTTTTTTCCAACTTCTACTTTTACTGTTCCTTCTTATACGGCAATGCCTAAACTCTCTCCAGCGCAAAACTTAATAGAATCGAAAACTCCTGTCTTCGGCTCTGCATTGGGCCTCTAAAGTCTTCTCCCATCCCTGCTATTTTGTCCGAATCGAATATTAAACCCCTGTTTATCTGTAGATCTCTACTTGGTTACCATTTTCTGATTAAACGCCTCCCGATCTCTTCATCTAAACTTATTTCTTCCTATCTGTATATCAATGACCACTGGCGCTTCGTTCCTTACAAAATCCCAGTTCTTGCGCTCATAGCTGCTCGGGTCTCTAAGTTTTCTCCTTATGTCTTTTCCCGCAATAAACTTCCTTACTTTTCTTTTGATTTCAATAGTATTTGTCTCCACATCTCATTCTCCTCTCTCCCTCTTCGCGCTAACTCCATTCCCCAGAGTACAGTGGTCAGTGAATATGTCCCCGTCATGTAAAAATTTTCACTAATGGTTCCAAAAATCATAGCGGGGTGGGCGGTGCTTTTACGGTCCCCCTCACTTAATCACTTGGAATCCTTCAAACTTCCTTCCTTTTGTTCCATTTTTTCCACTGAAGCAGTCTCCATTCTCCGCGCTGTCTCCTTTATTTCCACTTCAAGAGAGATCTGTAAATTTCTCATTGTTACTGATTCCAAATCTGTGCTGCAAGCTATCTCTTCTCCTCCTTCCCACTTGACTAATGATATTATTCTTTCTGTCCGTGCCTCTATCTCCAACTTGCGCTTAGCACGTTCTATCCTTATTGACTTTTTATGGGTTCCTGGCCACTCTGGCATTGAGGGCAACGAAACAGCTGACTTCTTAGCTCACTCGGCGTCTCTCAATGGTCCATTCCTCCCGCATTTTCCTGCCTCAGACATCCTTTTCCTCTCCTCAAGTCTCCATGCCAGACTATGGATTGACATCTTCCCTTCTTTTTTTGCTAATCGCTCTTCTTTCTACCTTCTCCTACAGCCTACTCCCAATTCACAGCCCTGGTACCAATTTCTTCCCTTTTCTCGGCACTCGGCTATTGATTCCTTAATCAGACTAAGACTTGGTCATTCCCTCCTTCCCTCTTCTCGTTTTTGTTTTTCTCTTTCACCTTCTCTCTTTTGCCCTCTCCACTCTACTGATCCTCCCTTTATATGCGATCCCAACTGTATCCTTTTCGAATACCCTGCTCTTTTTCCTGAATGCTCTCATCTATACGCCGAACTTTTGGCGTTGGATCTTCCTACCCCTTTCAATGCTTCCTTTATCCTTTCCTTCCCATCTCTAGCCGTTATTCCCCTCCTTCTTTCCTTTATACTCTCTATCTCCGATCGCCTCAAGTGGGTGATCTAAGCTCACGTAGTTGGGTCAGTGTTGACACCGAGCCCATAAAAAAAAAAAAAAAATGAGCCTTTACTCCAGCGATAAACTTGATTAATGGACACAAATATCGCAATAATGTAGTACATATGCTTAGGAAAATATTGTTATATGAGAAGATGAAAGCAACGTATAAACATAATTAATACATTCTTGTGAAATAAGTAATGATAAAATAGCAGTCGATATATAAAATATTTTCTTTAAAATTTGTGAGTTATGGCAAATTTAAAGCTTGATCAAAAATTAAAAACCAAATATAACTTAATGCAAAACCGCGGTGGTTACTGCATGTGATTTTCAAAAAACATTCTGTTTTGGTGGGGATACGATTAATATAAAATTCATTAAAACAAAAAATAAATAAATAAATAAATAAATAAAAACGTGCCTTTTATAATTTTTTAAATTAATTTCGATTTTCTTTTTTCTCGGCCAAAGAAACAGAAAGAATAATTTCACAATTCAAAACTGCGAAAAAAAATAATATAGTGTATTAATTTTCTTCTTCTTTTTCTGTTTTTAAACTTTAATTAGAAACAGAATAGTGCATAAATGAGCAAGCTGAAATATCTGTGACGTCACAACCCCAAAACCGTGTCTGTAGACCAAAAATTCACCCAACTATCATATTCAGGGGGCAAAAAGTAACCTCATTTCTTGTTCTGGTGCTCAAAATTCATCCAAGTTTCCCATGGTTCCTCCAAAATTCTCCCTGTTCACCCGTCCTGTTCCCCTGCAGTCACGCTAATTCATACCCCAAAATCATGTCCGCACGCCGAAAACTAACCCAAGTATTTTACCAGGAGGCAAAAAATAACCCCGATTCATGTTCCATAGCTCAAAATTAACCCACGTTTACCATGATTCCCCCGTCCCATTACCCTACAGTCTCAGCTAATCCACAAACACGATCTAGTCCAACCTTTAGTCTATTTCACTCCGATAATCTGAACACCTTATCCCCCAGAAAAGAGCCCCCAACCTATATTTTAATATTTACTTGTACATATTTAAATTATAACCCAACTTTCTCATCTGGGTATGTAAATTTCACCTAAATATAACCCCTAAGCGTTACAACCCCCTAATCCGAACACCAACCCTCAGGAAAGGCCCCAAACCCTAAACCATTGTATGAACCTATCAGGTTATCCAAACCATTTACAAATTAACCAATAATTTAAATCTACAGTCCGAAAATAACCTTAGTCCCCTTTGCCCCTTTACTGATTGAATATAATATATATTATTTATTTTTTCTTATTCTCCTGATCGACCCAGTCTGTGGAAGCCTACCATCCAATTCTGCGCACGCGCAGCCACCGCCGCTGTTTTCATATCTAATATATTGCATTCTATTTACTTTTACCATGACCACCAAAGCCCCAAACGACACCCTCACCGCTCCCTGACGTTTCTTATCGAGTAATAATTTTTTTCTGAGTCAGCCGCCAAACCACATCATCAGTTCATACACATGCATACACCGCTGTGACAGCCGCCGCAAAAGCGCATCGACCGTTCCCACACACGTTTTAGCCGCTAGTTTCCCTATCGTTCATAATAATTTTTTCCAAACCTAAGTATACTTTTTTCACTTTCGTACATTTATTCCGATCGTTTTTTATTTTTTCTCCAGCTCTAAAAGTAAATCCATCTATGTTTTGATCACAATGAATACGCACTGCATGTTCCTACACACACATCTGCTGTCGCTATTTTTCCTACTGGTCATAACAATTTATTTCAAGCCTAAGTGTTATAGAATTAATCTAAGTATATTTTTATTTTTTACACTTACAATTATTTTACCATCCACAATTTTTTTTTTTTTTTTGTTTTGCACAGTTCTAAAAATTAACCCGCAGAACCTCCCGATCTCTGTGAAAGTGCACCATCCATTCCTGCGGAAGTTCTGCATTGTTCGTTATCATATTGTAAGTTTTCAAAAATTAATTCAAGTATATTTTTCATTTTTCATGTTCCCAAAATTCCTTCTTTCCTTCCCCCTCCAAGCCAAAATTACTGATCTTTCATAATATATTGTTCAGATCCTGTCAAATCATCAACCGCTGCAGAAGCATAGACGCTATCTCCAAACACATATTTTAATATCAATTATTGTATATTATTGTCATATTATTTTTCCAAAAGCCTTCTAAAAATTTTTTCCCGTTCGTTTTTTTTTTTTTTTTTTTTTTTTACGGTTCTAAAAATTAAATCACCAATCGCACAGTCTACTGTGGAAGCATACTTTACATTCCCACACATACATATGCCGTAGAATCCATCCACACTAAAAGCATGTCATTCGTTTACATGCTCACACGTTCTCATGTATGCTCTGCATTATACATTATCCTAATATGAATTTTCAAAATTTAATTGACTATATTTTTATTTTCACGCTTACAAAAAAAAATTTCGGATCATAATATGTTTTGACTACTTTTTCCAAGTCCGCCCAGATTCAATCACGCACCGCCGTCCCCACCACACGTTTCTCTAGCAATTATAATGTTTTATTTACTTTTCCAAGTCATCCCAGACTTCCCATACACACACCATTCTCGTACTCACCGCTAGTTTCTCTTTTTCCTGTATTTGCTTCGGAAGCATATCATATCAGTTCCGCACACACGCTACACGCAGTCGTATATATTTAATTTTTAATTACCGATCTTTAATCATGTTTACAGGTATCATTTTTTCCTACGCAATCACGTCATCATACATACTTTACATTGTCAAAATAATTTTAATCTTTGCATAGAGAAAATCTTCAGTAAATAAAAAAATTTTATTAGCACCATAATTATTTTTAATATTAATTGTATCGCTACAAATATAAATTTTTTTATTTAATAACCCATCCGCATGCCGGACCGATTCGCGACATTGTTGTTGCAAACGTCAATCTTTCTTTTCTAGTAATTGCTAATGCTCATCAAGTTTGCTTGCGCCATTGTTGATGCATACGTCAATCTTCCTTTTCTAGGAATCAGTAACCTCTGCAGGTATACAGATCGTCATTGCATCAGCCTTCATCTGCACGAGCCACACACCTTCAAGGATCGACATCCAGAGCGAATAGTAACAATTCTGTCTTTGTCAAAAGATAAGCCAAAAAATATTTCTGTTTTTGGACTGGGAATCATTCTAAAATTTCGAGGTGGATAGTTTCACGCGAAAAATTTCGCGATGCTTACGATCATTTGTATAGCAATCAGTAATTATTACGTTTAACTAGAAACCATATCCATAATTCTATACTTTTAAAACGAAAAGTTTTTACCTTAATATACTGGTTGATTTTTTGTCGTAATTAACGTCACTTTTACCAATTCCTTTGTTTCTTTCATTTTTGTTTTATTATATAATTTTTCGATATTTCTCATGACCAGCCTATCCCTGTATTCCCTCATTCGATAAATAAATTTTCCAAACCTTTTTGCTTCTTATTACTCCCTTCTTTTAAATTTCAGTGCTTGTGTAATATTTTTAAAAAATTTAAAGTTATTTTCATTTTTCCTTCCATACGTCGTTATTAAGCTTTCATACATCGGTTTTTTACTCTCAAAAAACGCTAAAGCATAATAAATATTTTCTCAATTCAACACACGGGGAGGGAAATCTTTAAAAAGTACGAAATAGAGATAAATTAAAAACTTAATATTTACATAAGCAAAACCAAATTATTTCATTTTTTTACGTATTTCAGTTAAATTTCTTTTATTTTATTTTCAACAAATGCCGTTTAATATTTTTTACTTTGCAAATAAAAAATAGATCACAAGAAAATGAATGTCTGCTCCGCATAAAGAATGCTGTATATGTATATGTAGCATTCTTTATAGAAGTAAAAAAAATATAAATTGAATTGACTTTCTTAAAATAATTCGACATTCATGAAATAACCAGATTCGAAACGTTAATTTATTTCATCGAAACGTTCATCACTTTAATAAAATAATAAAATAATTAGTGTACTACGAACCTATTTTTGCGGGAATTATTCATCTTTAGTATTAAAAACGAAAAGAAAATATATTAGCAAAGATAAATTTAATATTAAATGTTAGTAATCCATAGGAAACTTAAATGACTTGTTTTCATTTAGAAAAAAAGATCAAGGAATATTATTAAAAATGAACCTAAATGTTTGATCTTCAAACTGGAAAAATTATAAAAGAAATATTTATTTATGTATAAATGCACAAACACCATACACGTAAAAATGATTAATGCTAAAGGTGTAGTATAATAGAATTATCTGATTAAAGAGTGTATGTGTGTTGAATTTTCGGGAATCACTAATTTGTCTGTTTTTGACCGAAAAATAAAATCCAGAAAATATTGATAAAGGTAAACGGAAAACGCGTTATCAGAATCTAAAACAAGATGTATTATTTAGGTTTCCCTCAGATTCAAAATATTTAATAGTATATTTATCTTCATCGACATATTTCTTTTTTTTTTATTTCTAGCTAAAGATGGGAAATTCTCGAAAACATTTCTAGCATATATGTAAATGTTCATTTAATGTTTGTTACTGTATTTGTAATTTTATTAACTATTTAACAAACAGAATGCAACACATTACAAAGCGTAAAAGCCATAAATCTCCCCATCAAAAATTTAGTTTGCAGGCGCTGTTGCAGTCACAAACGTTTTCTTTTAATCAACAACTGTTTAATTTCCTGTCAGCATATCATTTCCGATTCGTAGAAATTAAACAGCATTCTTGGCAAACAAAGTTTTTCCGAAATCCTCTTTTTAACTGAATATTTCTTATTTCTTAATTTCGATTTACTTTATCAGTGTTTTAATCTCCTATTTCCCTGACGTGTTTTTTTTTTAAATCTTTAAATTATTAGTACGAATTTTCTAATTCACATTGGGCTTTTTCTATATTTACAAAGCGCACAATTTCAACGCTTATTTTTTTCGGTGACTTCTTGATATTTCTTATTTTTTACATACACGTTACCATTTTTAACGGCATTCTTGGATTTTGGTATTAATATAAGTTCCGTAACCGTAATTGTCAAATCATCCGATTCAGTTAAATTTCTTCGAATGATTTGTACGAGGAAATTCAACACCATCAAGAACACGGCGACAATCGTTTATCTCTATTAAAAATTTACAGTCCATTAATTAGATCAAGGCTATGTGAGTAACTCTACAAACAGAAAACGCATACACGCATTAAATTTATTTAATCACTCATTCATGTATTTTAAAGTCTTTCCAACATTATCTATTATAAGCATCCTCCATGAAGTTAAACAAATTCTACTAATAAACACATACCGAAAAATTTCAGAAATCAAATTTTCCCGCATATCATTGCCCTATTCAATTCTTTTAATTTCAGTCGGAAACAACTGTAAAATTATTAAATTATTATACCCCTTCTACTTTTTATTTATTCCCCTTGTCCTGACTTCTTTATTTCTCACAGCTCACTGGAGGTAGGACATCTACGACCACCTTTCTTGTTGCCTCACAGCAATTTTGTCGCACCAGCCAGAATATCAGATTATTCATCTCAGTTGTTTGCAGAGTGCAAAGCAAGAAGTCTACAAAAGAAATTACCATTTCTCGTATGAGCATATGTGACATTCAACGCAAAGCCCTCTTCTCTGATATTTACATCTAAAAACCTTATCGAATTTAGTAATAGAATATTAGCTTTGGGAGCTATCCGTACTTTTGCTACAAGTTCTATATGCGTATTTTTTAACATGTTAACAAAATTCACGAAAAAAATGCTAAAATTATTTAAATTTACATTAACTGCCCGATAAAATACAAAAAATTCAAATGACATTAAGAATATAAAATTTTGTCATTTTTAAATATTTTCTTTTTCAATTGAATTTAGTTATGCGTTGTCTATTCAGCAGATATGTGCACCGAATTAACACACACGATAACCGTAAAATTTACACTGTGCCGAAATTTTATAAATGTTTTAAAAATATTACAGTGAATGCGAGTTTAACTTTAAATTAGTACTATTAAACTATATATTTAGTCAAAACAGCGAATCTATTTAATAAATACATTTTTCAAAATATTGTTTTTCAATAATATTTTTAACAAAATTAGAGAAAATACCTTTATTAAATTAATCGCCAATTCTACTTCTTCATTCAACTTTTTTTTCTCTTAATATCAAGCCAAGTCGTGTCAAAATAAAATAAAAAAAAAGAAAATGTACGATAAATAAATTAGTTTTTTTACATTTTATGCATTAAATCTTCCTTTCAAGTAAAATTGAACATAAACAGCTTATTAAAATTTTTTACGTTTCGTTATCAAATAAAAACTTTCGCTCATTTATTTATAAATAATTTTTTTCTAACAAAAATTTTAATTATAATAAAAGCCAATATATAACTTAATTTGGGAAAATCTTTAGATCGCAAAGCAAATAACGTTCTGTTAAACTAGTACACACAAAAGCGTTGATTGTAGTCCAACCAGTCTTAATCATAGATATTCACCTTACTCTTTACTTACATAAATAGTCTTATTGTGTGTATCAGTATGCGCACATGTATACGTAAATACAAGAAACAAAAAAAATGTCATTACCTTATCTAATGATATTTCGTCCTTGTAGTGCTAGCAGAATTGCACGATATTGTTTGCATACTGTTATTAAGTGCATTTCGATCCACACACAGTATTATTTACTCAACTTTTTATTACCGAATAAACTGTTTTTTTGTAAACAAATTTTTAGAAAAATAATAAAAAGTAGATTTCCTACTTCTAAAAAAGCATAAAGTTCGTTGTAACATATATTATTTAAAATTATTTTTAAAGAACATTCATTTCAGAACATCCAGATCATATATTTTGCATTCATATTTACCAATATTCCTTTGGCTTTCCTTTCTAGCCGAAGGTAAGCAAAATTGAGGTCTCCTTCATATTTCAACAATATATGCTTAAATTTGTTTTTATTATTGTTTTTTTTTCTCCTTTTTAACTGAGATAGGATATTTCTGAAAACGTTTTTATCATATTTATTTATGATTAATTTAAATGACTGCTATTGTATTTATAATTTTCATTATTTTTTAGCCGAAATTATAATACATTAACTAAAAGATCGAATTTAAGATGAAAAACAACAAAATTCACTATAATTAACCCCCAAACAAGCAAAATCATAAAAAGTGTATTTTATGTAGAACAAAATAAGGTCCCCGCGGGATTATTAATTCCAAAAATAAAAATTTTTAGTATTTTAATTAAACCAAAAAATAGACAACAATGAAACATTAAATTATTCTGATATTTTGTTTTTTATACATATAAAAAAAATAAAATAAACTTCGAAAAATTGAAAGTTACTGAATTATAACTGTTCCCTTAATGATAAATACAATATTCATCGTTTGTTAATTATTCTCTATTATTCAAAACATTTTGAATAAAGTGAAGTGATCAATTAACTTATTAAAAATAATCACTGCTACAATTTAAATGTATAAATAGAGAATTTTGAATAATTAAAACATTCACTTTTGTAAATTATTCAATCGAAAATATAGACTTAAAAATGAACGCTGCAATTAAATTAATCACATTAAAGATAAAATGGCATTTACTTTATTGTAAAAGGCGTCACTTATTTTTTGATAAATTAGTTTATATCAGATCGACGTACTAAACAACGATGCGTTATAATATTAAAATGTTACAATAGTGTACTCACCTTTACACACAGAAAATTTTGATTTTTAACCAAAAAGTCTTAAATATAAATACACTACAGCTAAAAATACACAAACACAGATGTTAAAAGATGAAACTAACAAATTTTCTAAGAAATTATTTTATTGTATCTCTAGTAAATTTTGCTGGCAGTAATTTTATCATCGTAGTAATAATATAATGATCGGATATAAAATAGTAATTCTCAATGATCATTAAATAATAACAAAAAAATTAAAAATTATACAAATTCACGGTTATTAAATAGAAAATGTAAAAGTTTTTTAAAAATTAAAAAACAGACGTATAATAAACTATTTAATTTTACATTCAAGAACATATATTTAATGTCGTCAATGATCATTAAATTTATTAATTGTAATGATTTAAAAATTGTATGTAAATCCAATATTATTAAAATATAAATTAATGTAACACAATCTGTAATTCAAAATACGTAATCGGTTGAAAGAAAAGTTCTTAGTACTATTGTGTTGTTTACATTGTGCGAATTGTTGACCCAAAAATTGAAAGTAGCTAACTTTAGAAATTAGCCTCAAATATCGAGTGTTTCCAAGAGCGTTGCCAGCCGATGAGCCGGGGGGGGGGGCTGATATGAGTTATAGGAAAAATAAAATTTTCTCTCATTTTTTGTTTCCATCATCCTAAGAGAATAATTATGATTTTATAAAATCAGTTTTTTTTCTGTTTAATGCTTTTTTATGCATACGTTCAAATTATATTTAGTTTTTTTCTATTTCTCTATATAAAAAAAAGTTTTTTTTGTAATTCTATGCCTCACATGGAAAATTTAACTAACTTTTTAACAATACATTTTTTTTTCTTTTTATTATATACCCCAAAATTTCACTTTAAATGGGTTGTTCTTAATTTCATATAGAGAATTTTGATCGCGATTTATGTGTATAATTTCCAATTTAAAATCAAACCACTTCTGAACTATGGAAATTTATTTAATATTTTTATCATTTCTAAATTATTCTATTAGGATTTTTTAAAATAAATTTGTACAAAATCTCAATAAAACACTTAATGATAAAGCATATATTTTGTAGAAACAATTGGTATAAATTAATTTTTGACTGACCCAAAAATTAATAATAGAAAAACAAAGACAATAAAAATTGAAGTGGTAACCTACAATTAATAGCAAATATGTACTCATGCAGATACTTTAACATGTTTTATCTGAGTGTAATCATAAGCCTGCTACTGTGGCATAGTTAGTTCAGCAGTGGTATTTTGTGCAAATAGAACTGAGTTCAATCCCACTGCCGCACATAAAAACTTCTAAAAATTTCACTAATGCTGGGTTTATGTCTATAGTTGATGCGCTAAAAAAAAAAAAAAAAAATGTTGCTCAGGGCACAGGGTAGAAATAAAACTTCAAAGACGTTTTCCCTAATTTTGATTAAAGGTTATAGTATTAGTACCATTTTTTTATTTTTATTTATATATATATAAATCCCCATTCTCAAAATTGCGGGAGGTACAAGTGTATTAATTTAAAAAAGTTGAGTTACAAGGGGGCAGAGGATTAGCGTGCTTAAAATCTCAGAGTGTGTGAGTATAATGTGGCTAAAATCAGAAAACATATTAAATGAGTGATGTGTGGTAGTCCTCAGTGTACATACTTAAGCTAAGAATGGTGGCAGGATGTAAGCATAATCCCATCAACCATCAATTGGTGTGTATAATGAGTATGTATACATGCAAAAATTAACAAATGCGCTTATAATTAATAACTTATTGTAAATAGTAAGAAGTTTATTAAAGTATTATTATATTTAAAATCTACTTATCTAAGAAACAGTTTACTTACTTTATGTAACAGTAAATACTTATCAATTTAAATTAATAATTATATTACTTTAATATCAAAGGTAGACCACGCCGCTCAAGCTATTCATTGCTTTGGTTTTATGGTTGAATTACAGTATGGGAGATTATGAGTTTGTTAGAGTAAACTTAAGGTACATTGCTCTTTCTGAAAATTCTAGGAAGGCCGCATGGTTTTTCCTATCAAGTATAGTATGATTATGGAGTTGATTGATCCTGAATGTTTCATCCAAAGCAGAGAAGGCAAGACACTTAAAAATAAAGGGTTTCAAATAGTCAATAGAATTGTTTGTGCACAAGGTACATTCAGGGCATCAACAAGCCCAAACCTAAACAAGTAGGATTGAAAATTTCCATACCCAGAGAATACCCCTGAATTTAAAAAATTAAACTTGAGATTTTTAATTTTGAATCTGGATGTAACATCTGGCAGGAAATTGTAAGTTTTTCTGCCAGTGACATCCATGTCCCACCTCCTCTGCCTGACTCAGACAATCACATTGTTAACATATTTTTAAAAAATTCTATTAGGGATTGAGGCTTTGATGGTGTCAATAAAGCTATTATCCAATAACTTTAAGAATCTCAAAAATGCAACATCACCAACAAGTTGATGTTCACTGGCCATTGCCCTACCAATCAGATACAAATCCAAAGGCACGACACCACAGATTACACAGGCCGCTGACATTGGTGAAGTTTTGTACAGAGAGGCAATCCTTAATAAGAATTTTCTCTGCTGTTTATTAGTACAATTTAAAATTCTGAGATTGATATAGGTAGCAGCGTCATAACCATACAAGGACTGCACTAGACCCTTATACAATATAAGCCGCTCCCTATATGCTAGACCTCAAACTTTGGGCTAGATCCTAGCAAATTTATTGAATAATTTATCACCTTTTTCAATGATCGGAATGAAGGTCAGGTTGTCACAAAAGATAATCCCCAGATATTTTAATTTAGAAGCATGAGCGATTGTTAATTTGGAGACTAGAGACAGGTCAGCAACCTGACTAACGATACTATGGTCACCAAACACAGAAAACTGCACTTGGCAGCCAAGAAGGTTAAACCAAAGCCACTAATAACCCTCTCCAAAAACCTGCAAATGATTTTGATTTGCTCAAATGGATAATTTTTGTGAACAAAGAATATCATGCACAAATCGTCTGCATAGGAGACCAACTCATACATATTATTTATTGCATTACAGCGTTTTTCTACCCTGCAATGAACCACTAAATAAAGTAAATTTTACAGGGTGGGACCTAAGACAGATCCCTGAGAAATACTACATGTGGTCTTTCTGTATTGGAGGGAAGTGCCCAACTCAAGACTTGCAACTCTATTTTCAAAATAATTTATAATCAAGTTGATAATATACAGATTAAAATTATTTGTCTTCAATATGTCAACAATAGTGGACCATTTTCAATTGTTAAAAGTTCCCTTGGTGCCAAAGGAGATGACAACCACAGATCCACTGGAGTCAATAGATTTGATTTTTGTTAAAACTTTATGCATGCACCCTCTGAAGAAAATCCATCCCGAAAGCCAAATTGATTGTGATGCAACGGGTTTTTACTAGATACTTTTCTCAATAGGAATCTGAGGACAACCTTTTCAAACACCTTGCCAATAGAATTTAGAACTAGGAAAGGAGGGATCTTTACCAGGTTTGGAAAGCAGCTTTATATTAACTACTTTCCAACAATGAGGAAATATTTGGAATTTGATACACTTAGTGAAAAGCGTACAAAAAGTTTTTGAAATTTGATGTTCAAAAAATTTACGATTTTGTTGTTAATAATGTTTAAGAAGAATAAATAAAAGGTATTTTTATATTTAGATTATTTTTTTCAAACTATATTAATTTTACCTTTAATTTTCTGAAGCTTAATGTTTCACCAATTATTAGCAGGAGCCTTAACTATACTTTGACTCCTGACAACCATGCTGGAAATGTATGTATTAAGTTTATTAGTAAATCTATCCAGAGCCGACCCTTGTGTACATTTCGGAACATTATAAACAAAAATATTAATGTAAAGTTTTTGGCAAGGTTGTTAATGTTAATTTTGCTATAAACTCTTTAGGGGCTGACACCGAACCTAAGTTTAATATTGAAAATCATATTTTTATGAAAAGTTAAGTCAAAGTGTTCCAATTTGAAGGTTGTCCGCAGAGCCAGCAAATAGTCTATGATGCTATTCTCATTATAATTGCTAAAGGTGAAGGATTTATTGTTTTTAATTATTAAATTATTTGAGTATACTAAGTCAGTTAATAATAGGGAATCTTTGGATTTCCCAACATGAGACTCCATTACTGGAAGTCCTATGTTGAGGTCTCCAACAATAATAGGGGAAAGATGGGGTAGGTTTTAAATGCAATGTATATGGAATTGATTGGATTGTCCTTCGGTTTATAAGGCGATATATAAGAAAAAATTAATATAATTTCCCCTATATTTATTGCTATGAGATTAAAAGAGTTGATTAATAGTTTGTGATTAATATTTTTTTAAATAATAATTACTATTCTATTGTTGTCGGCCAAAATTTTATTCTAATGTACTTATAGTTTACACAAAAAAAAACAAAACACAATAGATAATCGAAGAAAAAAAAACAAACAAATCTACCGAATTCTCCTCTTTATTAATGTTACACACGAATTAACGGAACGCGACTTTTACAAACAACAAATATATACATAAAACGATAAAAGCGCTTTATATTTTCGTACACTTAAAAGAGACACGTTTCTCCTGCAAACAAAACACACAACGGGCCACGCCAATCTGACACAAACTACCTGATGCCGACAGCGACAGCTATGCTGTCCTTAAATATAACCGACGCTATCCTTACAGTATGGCGACCTTTTAAATCTAGTGCTAGCATACAATTACCAAATAAAATAAATATTACGGACAAAAGATAGAAATAATTATTAAACTCAAATAGACTTCGATAAGCCAAATTAAAAATAAAATATAGTGAATAACTTAATATAGAGGAAAATAAGAAAAGGTATATAAAAAAGGTAAACGAACAGTCACAGGGAAGCGAAAACGAAAAACGGAAAGAGATTGCCATGATGGAAACAAGAAGGGAAGAAAAAAAATTAACGACATCTATTGTTTGGAATTAACAGGAATAGCATCACTAACAAGATATGATTCTGCTATTCATGACACATCAAGTTGTGTATCATATACCACTTTAAGGTAGAGTAACTAGCAAGAGTAGCAGTTACCCACATTAAAGAAGGCTCGCACTTAAGCTTGTCCAAAGTCAATTTTTGACCTTAAAAGCTCATTGGCTCTTTGGAAAGCAGGACAGTTTCTGCTGTGAGCAGTATGATCCATCTCAGCTGCATACTTTTTAACTACGCTATTATTACTAATATTGTTAATGAAGTTTTTCTTATCTGATAAAATTAGCTTAGCTACAACACCGTTTAAACTAAATCACTTTTCCTTGGCTGCATTTCCCTTTTGTTCATTGGATCCTGAAGGTTCCCAGTATGTTTGTGATACGAATCACGTGCTCTTCGAGTGTTCTGGTTTATCTCGCGAGTGTGAGTTACTTTATTGTCATCTTTTAAAGCTTGGTCTTCCTGCTCCTTTCAACGCCTCTTATGTTCTTTCTCTACCTATTCTCTTAGTTATTACTGTTCTAGGGGTGTTCCTTGATTCCATTGTTGACAAAATAAAAATATAATTTCTATTCTATTCCATGCATCTATTCCTTTTTGCTGGGCTAATGCTCTCTGGTAGCAAACCCAAGGGGGTTATAAAAAAAATAAAAATAAATCTGCACATGTAATAAAATTTTTGTAATTTTCATCTGAGCAGCAGTATTTAGCAGGTTGGCTGAACTTGTTACAGCTACTTCAGCGCCTAGGGTTAATTGCTATAACACATAGTAAAGATTCCCATTTTATACATATTCATTTTTCTCCACCTTGGGTAATAACTGTACATATGCCCGACTGGCCCTCTCAATATCAATTTTTGTTATATTCACTGGGTTAACACTAGTGAGTTCCTGTATATGCAAATTAATATCGCTATCTGAAATGTTCTTCGTTCAAAATATAAGTAAAGTGTAACCTCTTCAAAAATTTGAAAACGTTTTAAAAATATTTAATTATTACAATTTAATTTAAATTTTGTTTTATTTTTAGGTGAAAAATAAAATAATTATACAATTCTAGCTAAAATGTAGCTTAGAAATAGTAAGAAAGACAATATTTTTATTATACTTTACTTTTTTTTTTATTTCTATTAATAACCTAATCCAAATTCTTTGTTCACAAGCAAATAAAAAAATATATATATTTCTAACTGAACTATTTTTATTTACATTACAAAATAGAAACTAAAATAAATAAAAAATGCAAAAGATTGATGACAGTTGCATTTAAAATAATACTAAAAACAAAACATTAATAGTTTTATTAGAAAACAGTATTAAGTATTGGTTATAATTAGATACATATATATAGGTAAAATTTATACAATTTTTTTATAGCATAAATTAAGTTTCTCTAACACATTTTTTCATGAGTCATTGGTTCTTTGGAGTGGGGAGTCCCTACTCACCCCCCATGGACCTCTAATTGATGTATTCTGAAAACTAAATTTTAACACTGAATTCAAAGTATTTAAAAATTTTAATTTCTTGACCAAAATACCAAAAATATGTACTCTCCATTTTATATGACATAAATATGTTTTTATTTGAGTAGTTACTTCTATATTTCTATACTTCTAGTTTCTTATTTAAAAGGATATTAAAAAATGTTTCATTTAACTCTGAGTATAAAGTTTTTTCGTTCTTTTTCTTCTTTATATAGAAGCTACACTATGTTTCCTAAGCTTTTGCAAATTGCAATACACAAATCCTAAATTTATTAAACTGGACTTGTCAAACCAGCACAATGAAGTAATGTTGGCAGTCTGGTTAGATCAGAGAGGTATCAGCTAGTGACATTATCTATCCATGGTGCAAACCAATATTAAATTATTGAGGATCTAAAAATAATAATATCCTGATAAAATCAAATTTAATTAGTAAGAAAAATTTTAAAAAGTATGATAAATTAAAATTTAGTGTTTCACTGATAACTACAATAATGCTAAGCTATACTCAATTCGCAATGCTAAAAGGGACCATTAGCAATACTACACAATCACAGTGTTTTTATATACAATATTATATTATAATATTTTAGATTCAATTGTAGAAATGAAATGGTGGTCTAGGGGTAATAAATGTAAGTCTAATGCATAAGGAATTTATCAATGTATGTGAACTAAAGTTCAAAGCCAATAGTGAGACGAACTTTTTATTTTAAAATATTTAAATAAATGTTACATATTTTATATTAAAAAAGTTTTCTTAATTTTATAATAAATTATATAGACAGTATTTGTAGTTGTTTTATTTTTAAACATGGTGAAATACTCTGTATGCACTTACTACTAACTTTAACTCAAAATCATTTGAAATAAATACATGCAAAATACAAATTGTAAAAATAAAACTAGTTTATTATAATTATGTGAAAATAGTGGAATTTAAAAAAAAAGATGTGAAGTGGAGGGAAAAGCAAAGCTATAATTTCAACTGAAGTGAACATAAATTTAATAATTATTTTCAGAAGAAAATTATTTAAAAAAATTTATTTACATGAAAAATTTCTACTGAGATTAGCCATCAAAACTCACATTACATTTTATTAAATTCATCAATGCTTTGCAAGTTTTTATTTACTTGTTTATTCCTTTTATAAAAAAGCACGTCTTTCTTATTATAATTGTACATCAATTTACATTTTCATCATTCTATTCTTATATTTGCATATCTAAATATGTATCTAATGATCAGAGTTAAATAGACTACTTTTAACTAAATGTAATTGTAAAAATTATATAAAGATCATTTACTATTAAATACTTTTTAAAGCTCCTTAATTACTTCAGAAATCCTGTGTCTCAGTTCATATTGCATTTTTTGAATGTTCAAGAGTATAATTATGGTTTCTGATTGTTTTTAATTGAATAATTTGTTATATTCCATAAGATTTCTTCTAAAATTTATTTCCCTTTAATTCTTTATTTCATTTATTACCATTATTTCTGTTCATTATTTTTACAAAATGTCTCTTAAAATGTAATATAATAGAACTTCTTTATGCATCACCCTTGGGACCGGGCCTCTGACGAATAATTGAGTAGACAGATGACAAAAATTCCATTACAAACATGCCCAGTTACATACGTAGTACTGCACTAGATTTTGGAAAGAAAAAAAAAGAAATGTATAATTGGAAAACATTTATTGAGTATGATATTTCTATTTACAAGTTTAATATAACCCAGTACAATATAGTACAGTACATACCTAGGTAATATTTCTCTACATCAAGTTGTTTATGTTATAGTCAATCTGAGTGCTTCAGGCATTATGTCATAATGACCAACAACCCATATTGCTTGCAACATTTATACCAAAAAAAAACAGCAATTTTCTTAAAAAATCACAAATTAGCAATTTTCACAGTGACAGATAAGAAAGAGTGACGGTTAAAAGAAGTTTTACTGTACTTGTTTTTAATAATACCAAACAGTTTTAAACAATATATGCAGACCGATATTTTTTCTTCAATTATGTTGTTGAAAAAATGTGAAATTTATTATTTTATGTAATAATGCACAATGTTTTTTTATAACCAAAATACTGAACACATGTAAAAACAAATACATTTCTACACATTTCCTAATAATTCCATATACTCGTCAAAAATGCCGAGCAACATATAAAACAATATTTTAAATTTATAATCAAACAACTTTCAAAAACTCTGACTAAGTAATGTAAACTGGAGAAAAGTATTGATGTTTTTCTATGCGTCAGAAACATCATTCATAGAGCTCTATAATAACGACCTATGTATTTTTATTGCTGAAACATATCATTGTGTAGATCGCAAATACAAATATTTTGTTGCCAAATAAATATAAACTTTTATTTGTTTTTAATTTCCTATTATTATCGCGGGAACATATATTATTTTTTATTAATAAATTTCAAAAACAATAATTATTAAAACAAGCGCTGTTTTTTTGTTGTTTTTTTTTTGAAATTGTTCGTTTAATATAATTTTTTCAAAGAGATGTGCAATAAATTTTTAAAAACAAAACATCTTTATTTGTGTATGTTATTAAAATTATTAGAGCCATTTCTGAAATTCAATAACGTATGTAAATAAAACAAGTTCAAACAAGCATGTTTTGTGCACTGAGGATTCTGTATGTGAGACTATAAATTGCGTTTACATGATATATTTAATTTGAAACAAAGAAATCTGATTATAACAGTTGCTGTTTTAAAGGACAACGTTATGTATAGATATGTATGTATCTATTTTATTATTAACCTTATTATATATTTATTCTTGTGCAAAGGAATAGTTATGAATACCGCTAAATATAATGTTCTACACAGAAATAAATAACAACAAAGTAAGATTATAATCGAATCATAATAAGTCATAAGCTGTTGCATTCGAACCGCCAGCCCAAATCAATTCGTATTATGTTTGTAGTAATTTTCGATGTTATTTTATTCCATTCAATATAATCGATAAGTCGACACTATATTGTTTTCACAGGTTGTGATGTCAGATGTACCGACCCTTTGTGAATTTAACATGAACCAGTCAGACCGACTCAAAATAAACCTACTTCATAGATTGGTAATTTCACTGAACTCTTGCTGGACGCTAATATCGAATTGTTTAAAATCA
The DNA here is from genome assembly GCA_039619475.1 of Icerya purchasi. NCBI lineage: Eukaryota > Metazoa > Arthropoda > Insecta > Hemiptera > Monophlebidae > Icerya > Icerya purchasi. The sequence continues at coordinate 291,578,756 of CM077116.1, forward strand.
AATATTGTTTTATTGACATTAGAAACTATTTAATGTATATCAAATTGTTTTAATTTACACGTGCTACATTTTTTTGCATTTAGTTCGTTTATTTACAATTTAAATTTATTTCCATATCAAAAATTAGTGTTCCATTTATACTGAAAGCCGTCACAAGTTTTTAATAGGCAGAAATTTTATTACAAATACTGAAAACGCTTGATAACTGTTAATTTTTACTTGGAATATTATTTAGAGTGAAAAATGTTTATACTTTTCTGTATGTTATATAGGGATGGGGCAACAAAAAAGAACTTAAGGTTAATTTAAAAAAAAAAAAAAGGAATATTATTGATTTACCGAATTTTCTTTTACAACATGGATGACAAATTGACTAAAAATGTGCGCAAAATTAAATTTTAAATAATCATATTAACCTGATTGAAAAATATTAGGCTGACACTTTTTTATGCCGCTGTTGCAAAAAAAGCTTAAACAATGGTTAAATATTTTATTATATCAATAATAAGTAAATTGAAAATTTTAAACAAGTATCTTAGTTTTACTTATTATCACAAACTGAAAATAAAAAGCACTGAAATTCAATCTACATTTCACTGAATGAAGCAAGCGCATATATTCAGAATTTGCCTTTATAAATTTTAAAACCGATGCTATTTCTTTTTGTTCACAAAAGTGAAGGGTTTACTGTAATAAAGTCAATAGATTATAAAAATCTAACATAATCCGTAAGGGAAAAAATAAACTAGATGTACAAATTTCCTGTAAGATTCATATTTTTGCAACTTTAATATATTTATTTTAAAAAAATTACTAGTATACTTTATACAACAGAAATTACTTTTTTTTGAATCGGAAGATATGTTTGAGTTGGCCCTCTTGCTGCATGATTCGCGATGTCATGGCCATCTATTCCTCGATGGCTCGGGATCCAAACGAAAGAGATACTGGTGTTTCGTTTATTTAATTCAGTGACGATAAGCAGTATTTGGTCCGCCGTTGCCACAGTCGAATTCATCGCTTCAATATACTGCAATGCTAAGACTGAATCGGTCAGGATCGTATACTGGTCAGATATTAATTCTGATATCTGCAGCAAACATTGAAGTAAGGCTAACATCTCGGCCGCAAGGACTGATGTCATATTCGACAAGCTGAAGGAATATATCCTTTTCCCGATGGAAAAGGCTCCTCCGACATGTGATGAAGTTTTGGACGCATCGGTGAAGCATAGAATTGAATTAGGCTGCTGGCTCAAAACGTTCTGAAGCCATTTACGGATGTCCATATTCGGTTGCGTTTTAACGTCGGCTGTAAGTAGATCCCAGCAGATATTTGGGGTAAATTGACTCCATGGCGGTGACACTGTTAGGATTCTGCTCATGATACCACGTAGCAGCCTCAATGGCCTTTGCAGTCCAATTTGTTGTAGCTGCTTTTGCATATGAATGCGATTTGGATGACGCTGATGAACAGCGACCTTCATTGAATACTTAATAGCGAGCATCTTCCGTCGGTAGCAGAGCGGTGGGGTGCCACTAAGATACTGAAGGCTAGCGGTCGGTGAGGTTGGGAAAGCCTTTAATGCAATCCTCAGTCCAGCGTTCTGTATCATATCCAATATATTCAGTAATCGGTTACTGGCGGACGAGTAAATAATTGAACCGTAATCGAGTCTCGAACGAATGAGGGCCTTATATATACGAAGTAGGCTTGAACTTCTTGGTCCAAAGGTCCTGTTACTCATCATTTTCATGATGTTGAGTATTGGTTGGCATACTTGTTTAAGTGCAAAAATATGGTTACGCCAAGTCAATTTTGTGTCGAAAACCAATCCCAAAAATTTATATTCAGTTGTATGTTGTAAAACTGAATTATTAATTGTCAGGTTTAGCATAGTTTGGTTACGTTTTTTTGCAAACACCATGTACTTGGTTTTCTGCGGAGAAAACTGTAACCCCGTTGTCATGCTCCATTCCTGAAGGTTATCCAGGGATTTCTGCAACAGGTTTTGAGCGTACAGAAGGTCTGTCGTCCGAAGAGTAATGTTTACATCATCCGCAAACAATCTGGTTGAGATGGGAGATGGAATATGTTCAATAATCGTATTTATTAGGATCAAAAAACAGTACACGCTTAGTACGCTGCCTTGAGGCACTCCATTTTCCATGGTAAAGTCTCGTGAAAGTTTACTTCCTATTCGGACTTTAATCATACGGTTTGAGAGAAAGTTGTTTGTAAATTGGACTATTCGGCCCTTCAATCCCACCTTTATGAATAGTTGAATAATTTTGTATCTCCACGCTGTATCATACGCTTTTTGAATGTCAAAAAATATTGATAAAAGGTATTGGTTATCTTCGAAAGCGCTTAGTATTTCCTGATTCAGATTGTACAGTTGAGTGAGGGTACTTCTATACTTCCGGAAACCTGTCTGATTTTCAGGGATGAGTTCCTTTTGTTCTAAGTGCCATAATAATCGACGCGCCACCAGTTTTTCCATTAGTTTGCCTGTAGCGCAGGTAAGTGAGATTGGCCTATAAGCCGATGGTTCAGTACGATCTTTGTTCGGTTTCAAAACGGGAATGATTACAGCCTTGCTCCACAGCCGGGGGTAACAGTTATCCATCCAGATTTTATTAAAAATATTTAGTAGGTGATTTAACATTTTTGTGGGTAGATTTTTGAGGAATAGGGGCGAAATTCCGTCCGGACCCGGCGCAGAGTTTCTAACCAGTTTGCTGATCGCCTCATTCAGTTCCTTTTCTGTGAATGGCGTATTGTAATCCTCCAGGTTATCCGACTCAAAAAGCAATGAGTTCTGCTCTTTTTTTATTTTATAAGTCAAGAATCGCTTGTCATAACTTCCGTTTGACGACATTTCAGCAAAACATTTCCCAAAGATATTGGCCACCTCTTCCGGCTCTTGAGTGAACCCTGATGACTCTTTCAATGATATAGTAGGCGGAGTTCTTTTAGCTCTGTTTAGGATGTTAATTTTCCGCCAGATCTGAGGAATACTGGAGTTCTCATTAGTTTAGGAGATAAATTCCTCCCAGCTTTTCTTTTTACTTTGTTTGACGATTAGACGAGCTTGTGCGCGGCATTGGCGAAAGTTGTTTAAGTCCGAAATTTGCCTGGTGTCACGAAATGTCTTCAGCGCTCTGTTGCGGTTTTTAATAGCTATTTTTATGTTGTGATTCCACCAGGGAACATTGCGGATTTTTACTACCGGGGATGATTTTGGGATAGATTTCTCTGCCGCTCCGATTATGTGGTTATTGAAAATATCTAGTGCTCTGTCTATATCGTCCAGATTGGTACTGAAGGGTAATCTACACAGGTCTTGGTACTTACTCCAATCTGCTTTTTCCGTTATCCAACGCTGTGGTTTGTTGGCCATGACTTCCATATTTCCCCTATGTATTTGAAGGAAAATTGGAAAATGGTCGCTATGGCATAAGTCCGAGTGGGTTGACCACCTAAATTTCGGAAAGATCTCTTTTGACGATAGTGTTAAATCTATGGCTGATAGTGTTCCTTTGAAAGAGTTAAATCTAGTTGGCTGGTTATTGTTTAGCGCTAATACCTGTATATTTTCATTTAGCAACTTTTCGAATATTTTTCCTTTCCTATTCGTTTTACCAGATCCCCAGCGCGGGCTGTGCGCATTCATATCACCGACAAGGATAAATGGTTCCGGGAGCTGAGATATTAGCATGTTTACTTCTTGGTATGACGGTTCCGCGTCCGGGGGCAGATAGATATTACAAATAGTAAGTTGTCGGAAGGGAGTTGTTTTGTCAAAATGAGCCAGGACTGTTATATTCTGGATTACGGTATTTATCCGTAATTCCATTACACTTGGTACTGATTCGTGGATGAAAGTTGCCACGCCCCTGACGCGTGTAATCCTGTGATATGATCGTATCGGAATGACTGGTAGTTTTTCAGCACCGGGCGCTGCTTAGGTCGAAGGTGAGTTTCTTGAAGACAGATTATAGTTGGTCGTTTAAGTGCAATTAATTGTTGAAGTTCTACCAAATTATTTTGTAAGCCATTGATGTTCCATTGGAGGGTGAAGTTATCCATCATCGTCATTTTTTATTACTAGCCCTTCAGTTATTTTGTTAGTCAGTTTAGTGATTCGTATCTTCGTGGAGTGATCGTTAATAACAGAGTAGATCGCTTTCATTTGGATAAATACCGTATCGGCGGAGTTAGGTGGGATATTTAGTTTTTTAAACAGTTCTTGAGCAGATGAAAACTTATTATTGTTCTGTATTAATTCGGCTATTTTATCCAGAGATATACTCTCTTTAAGAGTTTTTTGGTGGTTTTCAATACATTGTTTTGCTGGTAGTAGATTTGTTTTTAATTTCTTTAGTTCGTCACTATCTTCTTTCTTCTTTTTTTGTGGTTGCACTTTACTACTATTCTGGACACTGGAGGTCGACGATGACGAATTGTCTGATAGATTACGTTTGAATCCCTTGGTATTAGGCAATACTGAATTGGATTGGTTCGGTATAGTTTCAGAAGAAGCTGAGGCTTGAGTTAATTTGGATGATATTTGGTCACCGGATATGCCCAGATCAGTTGGTGTTTGTTTTAGGTCATTGGATACGATCATTTCGGAGTAGGTGACGCCTTCTGTTGTTAAGCTACCTTTTCGGGAGCTGATACTAATATCGGATCCGTTTTCAGTTAGTGGCACTTCTTCCGTTTCCTCCTCTTCTTTTTCAGGACAATTATTATTTGTGTGGTCTCTTGTTTTGCAAATGCTACACCATCGATCATCAGTTGATAGAAAAACCCTAAATATCTCATTTTGATAGCTGATGTTTAATGATTCAGGGAGGTTGTCAGGATCATCATTAGCCGGTTGTATGTACACCTGACGTCTAAAGCTTTTGATGTGTTTAAATTCGTTGTCATTTAGGCCGGCCTTCATAAAGGTTATTGGTGAGGTTAGTTTCAAATTAGCCATTGACAGAGCTTTGTCGATAATGGTATGAGGTATATGTGGCGAGACATTAGAAATTATGATTCGTTTATAAAATGAAGTTCATTATGCTAAGCAATAATACATGATTCATTAATTAATTTAATAAGCATATTCATACAATAATGTATGCAATAAGTTGAATAGAATAAAAACAAACATTTTTATTTTTACCCAATTTTATTTCTTTAGCTCTAAATTTACAAAATATGAATCAATTTTGTGTCTATAGAAACTTTAAACTTTTAATTTTATAATTCGCAATTTCCTGTTTAATCTTTAGCTTGAAAGTTAATTTAAAATTTTCAAAATAGATACTATAGGTTTTAAGCTAATTAGAAAAAAAAAATAGTTCATTATCCGTATTTCTAAACTTCAAATGGTCCTTTCGTTAATTTTATAATTGTAAAATTTTATCAGATCTGAAATAAGGCTGCTTTTTTAGTAAAGATGAGATGTTTAACTGAAGAAAATTTACTTTCAAACACATTAATACATAATTTTAAACAGAAAAAATTGAAGTATATGATAAAAAAAATGAAAATAAACAACAAAACAAAAATACTTTCTTATGCCATATTGAAAAAATATAAAGGTAATAAAATTGGGTTCTCACAGAAATATTAATTTCAGCTGATGTATTATAAACTATGTTATTAGGTTATTATATAATTAGGCGCAGTAAATTAGAACGTTATATTGACAATTTGACAAAATTTGTTATAGAATGTAATTGTATCATTTTTGTTTATCAATTTATATATCTCGTGCCTAGGATAAAAGATATTTTTTTCAAAAATTTCAAACTTTTGGTGCCTCAGAGGCCAGAATATGAAGTTATAAGCTCGGCTATATTTTTCCTATAAAGCGGTCCTTTATGCGTTTGTTTGAGATACATTTTAGTTTTCTCTATTTCTTTATCGAGCTGTTATTGACGTGAACATCATTTTTGTTACTGTTTTTGGGCCCAATGGAGAGGTCTACATAATTTTTTAACCGAAATTTTTTCTTTTATTCATTGAATGATTATAATACATCGGTGACCAGACTTTCTTACATCCATTATCTAGGTTCTATATTGACCAAACAGAATAAAAACAAATATATTTTTTTCAAGATTCATTTTTCATTCATTTAATTCTAAATTTAACAAATAGTTTGATGTTAAATATGCAGAAATTCAACTTTCAATAAATTTTAAATTCCTAGTAACCTGTAGTAACTTATAATTTGTACTTTAATATTACACATGAATCTAATAATGATGTATTAGTAACTGCAAATTTTATTGCCTGTCTATAAATATTAATTAATCTAATTATAAATGTAATGCAATATATTGTGAATACTTATTTTAGTTCAATTTATACTTTCCAGTTATTTATTTACCATCACCTTTGAACTGTAATGTTTCCTCTTCAACTTTCCAGTTGTGAACTTTAATTAAATGTTGGATTTAATTACTTTTGTGATAAAAACATTTTTTGCAATCCGAGCATAATTGTTTGGAACAGTTTGTACCACATAAATACTGAATTTGTCTGATTAAAGAAAATTTACTTCTGTAGCTTGTTCTACACAAATTACAGTGTGTTTTATAAAAAGAAAGAAAATAAATTGCAAAATAATCACAAGTATAAATGTAAATGATATGAACAGATGAATAACGATTAATTAAAATATGAAATTTAATATAAATAGTTAATAAAAAATAAAAACTGCAAAACATGTGAAATTGAACAATAATAACCACAAAAATACAAAATAAACAATAACTAATTAAAAATATTTTATAGCGAGTGTTCTGCTTTGTACAATAGTAAGATAATTTAAATCAACATTATCATAATTGCTAGTAAACACATTCAAATAATGTGTACAAATTACAGGCAAAACAGAGAACAAATAAAACATCTGTTTAATTCACAAAAAATATTGTTATAAACAGTTTGGTTGAAACATGAAGAAACAAATTTCTAATTAAATAGTTCTTTTTAAACTTGTTGGTAAACAATCATATTTATTAAGTACATATTTTTTACACCTATTTATTTTTAAGAGTATCTTATAAAATGGAAATGTAGAAAATATTAGATTTAACATTACATAGGTTTAATGCTAATTTCATATTTAAATTAGGTTTAATGTAATATTACATTATACTAAACAATCATATAACTGAAAATAAAGTGACTGTTAAATCTTTAATATTTAATTACATAAAAACAACCACAATTTTGCTTTCATTAAATATACATAATTACTTTAAAATGTTATTAAACAGGATTGTGTAAAATTTTCAAGCACTGAATTCTAAATTACAGCGAATTATAAGCAATATTCCCAGTAACTATGGATAGAAAAATAATTCTTATCGTTTCAAATTATTAATCCAAACGTAACTGAAAGCAAAAATACTATTACCGATTAATGAAAAATTTAGTTTGGCTTAACTGTAACTTAAAATTAACTGATTACATCTATGTATTAATAATCGTTGTATCATCCTCATAAAAACGTGCTTTTTATTAAAATCCTGTTTTATATTATTATTTTTTATCAGATGCATCCCATCAGCAATTGTATTTCAATTTATTCGGAAATTCTATAAAGTATTTGTATTGACAATTCCATGGATACTATCTGTAAAAATGTACATAAATTGAAATAAACTAGTGTATATTAACATTCATATTAACATATTACAAACTGTTTTAATTAAAATTAAATGAATATTTATTATTCAAGACAGATGATTTTTTCTGAATATATAAAGATTAGATGATACATTAAACATAATTCAATTTTGTGCAATGATAAATTTTAAAGAAAAAAGTGTTGATTATGAAAATAGAAAACTTCATGATTCCTTTATTCCACTTTTCATTTTTATCCGAACAGAGATTTGTTGTTAAAAAAAAAAGTATGTATTTCAATCATAATGTATTATAGGTCATTGTTTTATAAATAGGGGAGAAGTGGGATGAATCGGACACTCGTTTTTTCTCGGCTGTGTAAGGCATTGGAAAGTTAAAATTTAATACGAAGGCAAACTATTGAAGATATCTACCAAGCATTTCATCGACTACAATATCTGTTTTCGTATAACCGAGATAATGCAAAAAAAAAAAAATTGTTGATTTTTGAAAAAATTTTGATTTCAGTTTTTTGAAAAAATTTCGTATATTGCGCAAAAATTTTTAAGACATATCAGGTAAGTTCTTTTTATTGAAATATTATGAACAACCTGTCACAATTTGGAGCCGTTCTTTCAAGGGGTTTCTGAAATAGACCAAATTTTTGAAAAAATGAGCCATAGGGATGAATCGGACAGACTGATTAACCCTACAGATCGCGATGTGCATTTAAAGATACACACATTTCCAAACTCTGTTTTACGTCTCATAATGCTAACACAGGTTATTGGTCGAAATGTGCCATTTGAAGTTGTTTTTGTTCCAGTAAAAATCGAAAATTCAATCAAATATACTGGTTTATGGCCAGTAAACCGTTTGTCTTTTGAAACAAATAAAAAACTCTCTGGACAACGAGACGATTCCATCTCCAGAGAACGAGACCAAAACAGAAACTTTGAATTCAAGCTTGAGCGGATCTTCGAATAAATCTTCTCCCCAGTCCTTCTTGAAAACAAAACGACCTCTCCGAGATGTCATAACAGGAACAAGAAAAATTCGCCTGAAACCAGAAAAAAGTGCAGAGTTTACTTCAACTCCTGAGATGGAGAAAGCTGCGAAACGCGCCCAAACAGCTGCAGAACGTGCATAAGCCGAAACTAATTCGAAACCAAAAAAATAAACCAAAAGCAAAGAGAAACCTCAATTTTCAATCCCAACCTAAAAAGAATTCAGATATATCAAACCAAGGCTTCACTACAGATTTTAGCGACGTTCAAATTCGTGACTGGGTTGTGGTGAACTTTCAAATGAAACAACAGAAGAAATCTCGCCGCTACATTGCCCAAAAAAGACAAATTTATTGGGAACTTTCTTCGTTAGCGTTCACTAAAAAAAAACAACACTGGATACATCTTTCAGTATCCCAATATTCGTGACAAGTATGCATTTTTTTATGATCAAATTGTAAAAAAATTAGTGCTCGCAAAAAATACACGAGGGGTATGTTTATGTTTAAAATCCACGCGACTCATTTATAATTTTTCATCGTTTTTTGTTCAAAATGCAAATAAAATATGATTTTTTTTTTTTTTTTTTTGTAAAACATGTTGACTTTTCATCTTATAGGATTTATATAAGCATTTATTGCAGATTCTTGAAGAAAAATACACTTTAAATTTAAAAAAACATATGTCCGAAGTATCCCCCAGGTTGGGGGATACTTCGGACAAAATGGATGAAGTTTAAAATTAAGTTTATCAAGTTGTACTTATCCGAAAGGTAAAAGTTTTGCAGCCAAAATGTAGCGCATTGTTCACACTACACAATGATGCAAAAAGAAAGTTGATACAATTTACCATTACAGAGAAAATCACTCAAAACTAAAAAGTGTCCGATTCATCCCACTTCTCCCCTAATTATAAAGCTTATAAAATTAATTGAATACAAATGTTACACTTCTCTAATTAAACATACCAAAATGTGATCATGTTATTTATGTTACTTATTATATTGATTAATTAATTACTTACGAATAACAAATTTTCCTACATTTAGAAACCCTAAATAATCATTTTGGTAGATATTTCATTTGTAAGTTTCAAAATAAACTCATTTTCATCTTGAAGAAACTTCCTTAAATATGATCATAACATAAAAAAAGCAACCTTTAAATATTTGTAATTCGTTAGTTAAAAAACTAATTCCTAAAACAAATACTGTACTTAGTAATTCCATACAATAATTTTTTGAAATCCCCCATTCAACAGCACAATTACATGATTTTGTTTTGCAATATTCCACTAAAATTTTGGATTTATTTTTACTTATAATAAATAATTTTCGGAAACAACTTCTTCTTCTTCTTTGATTAGCGTGCCGTGTACTACCGCCTAGGCCAGAGACACGGATAAGATAAGAGTTAGATGGAGTGGAATACGTTAGTGGTCTTGAGAAAACGTAGGAGACGTTCAATTTTGTAGTGACAATCAGACAGGATTTCGGAAAGGTTAGACGACTGGAGAATTTGTGCTCGGTATGAATTATAGGTGGAACAGCCGACGAGTAAATGTTGGATTGTGACAGGAGAATTGCAATTGGAACACAGTGGAATAGGTTGGACAGCAGGTGACTATGAGTGATTTTGGAGTGACCTAGGTGGAGTCTCGTGACAACGATTTCATTTCTTCGATTGCGAGATAATGAGATTTTCCATGGTCGAATAATATCTCGAATTGAGCACAGCTTGTGTGTGTTTGGGATGTCGGTCCACTGTTTTTGTCATGTTTGAAGTGATTTTTGCACTATATAAGCCTTCAGATCCATTGACGGGATTTTGATGTTCGGTACCAGAAAGAACAATGAGCCTTCTTTTGCCGCAGTATCCGCGTATAAATTCCCCTGGATCCCGACGTGTGATGGGATCCATGCGAACGAAACACGGATACTTGTACTACAAAGCGTGTAAATAATTTCCTTAGCTATTGGGTGTTGATGAGGAAAGTTGTATTTTTGAATTGATGTGATCGCGTTTAATGAGTGTGTACATATGAAGTGTGAGGAGTGAGGATCGGAAATTATTACATTTTCTATTGCAAGTTTTATAGCAAATAGTTCTGCCGAAAGAATAGTGAATAGTGCCGGAAGAGAATAACGGAGAATAATTTTTTTGTCGGATGCTATTCCACAACCTGTTCCTTGAGGTGTTTTGGAGCCGTCAGTAAAAACTATTTTGCAACTACCATATTTGCTGATCATACATAGATATGCTGAACGTAAAATGCTCGGACATGTTTCTCTTTTTGAGAATTGCTGGACTGCTCTATACGTGAATAAAGTGTCTAGTTGTGCATCACACGTTATCACTCGCTCGCTGATAAGAATCCGATTACAATTGTCTCTGGTTAGTCTGTCTTATTTATTTATCTTCGATTTTCGTTACACTAATCACCTCCGAATAGAATCGAATTCTTAGCTGTTGTACTTAACGGTGTTACCAGTTAGGAAATGTTAAACTATCGGACTTCTATCGTAACTGGCTAGGATACGGGTTTCAATGGCTATCCGACAGTTGTTAGGTTCCACTATTTTACCTTTTTTGGTAGACTTAAGACCTAAACTTGGAGCTAAAGGCACGAAATATGATGGAATTAAGAAAACGATTACGGACCTTGTGTCAGAAATTAACACAGCGTTAGCTGAAGACGTCAACCCAGTTAGTTCGAGCATAGACATGAATGAAATTACTAAAGTAATTTATGAAACAATTTATCCCGTTTTAAAAAGATTCGGAACAAAAAATAAACCGAGTTATTCGCAAATAACTAAAAATGATACCAAAAAAAATATTACTTCAATTCAGAAATCGAAACTGGACAAAACTATTAAAATCTCCATTTCCGATGATTCTAAGAAATTAGATAAACTGAATAATATCGCTCCGGGTAGTAAAACCTCTTCTGAATTAGTAGAAAAGGTATTTAAACAAGCTATCAAGCCTAAGGATCTTAAAGACATGCCTATTTTCACACGTAAAAAGGATAGTTTGATGATAAAAACCACTAACGAAGACAAGGAAACAATTATAAACCGCTTGAATAATTTTGCTGATAAAGATACATTAACCTTTTCAGAACCGGCAAAAAGAATGCCTTACATTAAAATAACAGGGTTACCTTTTTCCTTTCGTTCTTATGATTCTGACCAAGTCAAAAACGAAATTCTTACTTCAATTCATCAGTATACTAACCTCTCAATCGATCGGAACGCTTACGTCAAAATTATCAAGAAGCAAAGGAAAGAAAATACTTACTTGGAAGCGATTGTTCAGGTATCACCGGATGTATACAATTATCTAATTAAAGATGGATTTGTTCCTGTAGAATGACGCTTATGTCGGGTCTACAAACATATTGATATTACCCAATGTTATTCATGTGGAGGCTTCGGGCATAGAGCTCGGCATTGCAAACTGGATAATGAAGAAAGAGGTAAAATTAAGGAAATCATTGATCGTGGACATTGTCCGAACTGTCACTTTTCAAATGTAGAAAGAAAAACGAACTTCAGTCTGGACCATAAGTATTACCAACTTTACAAATGCGAAACTGCGAAAAGAATTCATTCAATTTTAGATAACAACACTTGTTATGGAGAATAATAATTTCGATTTCCTCTCTGTAATGCAATTAAACCTACATCATTCACGTGCTGGTAATAATTTGCTACACTTCGATTTATTGAAGGATAACAAAGATATTGTGTGTATCTCAGAACCGTTTCTTATTCAAAAGGTAATCCCAGATATTACCAATGCTTATACTCAAACTACAAAGCAGTTCGTGTCAATTTTAGTTAACTCAGCATTACCATTTAAAGAGGTAGAATTCTTCGAACGTTGCGAATATATCGTGGCAGTTCAATTTGAAGAAATTTTTATTATCTCCTGTTACTTTCCGCCTTCACAAGATCTAACTAACTTCTTAGATTTGTTATCGCAATTTATTACTTTCCATCAGAAGAAATCGATTATCTTATGCGGTGACTTTAATGTCCGAAATAAGATCTGGGACAGTCGGGGTTTTCACTCGAGAAGATCTAACATTTTTGAACAATTTATTCTTAGTAATAATCTTTTTGTCGCCAATGAACGAGATGAAATTACTTTTTCTAACGCCAATGGTTTCAGCGTTATTGACTTGACTTTGATCCACGGTCGACCTAACGTGATCAGTAACTGGAAGGTAGATAATAAAGCAATTTATTCAGACCGCAGTCCGATTCAGTTTAAATTATCAGTAAAAATGAATATTATTAATAGCTTAACGCATCGCATTATAAATTATAAGAAATTTAATAAAATCGTTGTAGAACATTCGCACTTAAACTACGATTTTAAAACTGCTAATGATTCCCACCAACTGAAAATAATGTTAGAAAATTTCCGTAACACACTTCATGATATTATTAGTAGCAGCACTGAAACGATTCAATTAAATAGGAATTCGTGGTGGAATATTAATTTAGAGATTTTACGAATAATTCTAAGGAAATTGCGCAAACGGGTTCAACGCTCACACAAGCGGGGAGCTAATGATCACAATGCGCGCCTGGTTATGAATTTGGTACGAAAAATTTTTAATAAAGAAATGCGAAACGCGAAAACCAAAAATTGGAAAAAATTTTGTTCCGATTCGAAACTATGGGGCCTTCCTTACAAAACTATTTTCAAAAATAAACGCCAGTTACAGATTCCTTCGTATTTTTTAGACCAGAATAATCAAAAAATTTTCGATAAGGATTCAAAGATAAAGGCCCTTCTTGATCATTTTTATCAAGTAAACTCAAACACAAATGGGGACGAAACCTTCTCATACAAGTTGCAAGAATTCCAGAGATTTAACCTTAGCGGCTTTAGTTTTAACAGCGAACTATTTATTTCCAAAGCGGAAATTAAGGATATTCTTCGCCGGACTAAAAATAAAGCTCCTGGCTTAGACCAGCTGACGAATAAATGTCTGAAGATCTTGAATTTCCACTATCCTAATTTACTTCAGAGCTTATTCATCGCTCTGTTGAGGTTCGGAGTCTTCCCGGAAGCCTGGCGAGCAGGAAGGACAGTTTTTGTGCTAAAACCCGGACGTAGTCCTAGTCTTCCATCTTCGTACAGACCGATTGTCTTGTTAAGCGCTGTAGCCAAGGTGTTTGAATATGTTTTGTTGAATCGTATACTGCCGGTTTTACCTCACAATGATCGGCAATTTGGATTTACTAAGTCCCCTTCCACGGCAACGCTTTTTGGCGAATTATCTAAGCAGATTGAGCGTGCGTTAAGTAAAAAGACTGCGATCGGCCTGCTGACGTTAGATATTAAAGGCGCCTTTGATAACTGTTCGTGGCCAGTCTTATTCCACAAAATTAGAGCACTCAGGCTCGATTATAGAATAATCTCAATTTTAAGACAATACTTAGATTCCAGAACTATTAAATTTATTTACGAACATCAAACATATTTTCGAAATGTTACTCGCGGATGCCCGCAAGGATCGATTTTGGGCCCGATTTTTTGGAATTTGTATATTTCAGACTTATCGTTGATGGAGTTCCCGTCGGCAGTAACCAGATATATTTCTATGCAGATGATCTAGCATTCGCGGTCACTTCTAACCATCGTCCCTCCATTTGTAAATAGTTCAAGATTACAATCAACAATATTTTAACCTATATGGAAAAACATCTTCTACAGTTGGACGAAAACAAGACTAATTTATTAATCATGCACAGGAAACGAAAAAGGGACTACTACAATTCGCTACATCTCTCTATACCGAACTTTAAAATTAACATCGTCGAATCACTGAAATATCTTGGTATTACATTAGACTGTCGCTACAGTTTTAATCAACATTTCAAAAATTTGTCCAGTAAAGCTACAACGGTTCTAAATAAATTGCACTCCGTGTCTGGACGCACGTATGGGATGAGCACTAAACACCGTTTAATAATTTATAATATGCTAGTTGTTCCATTATTCACGTACTGCGTATTTATGTTTGAAGAGGCTTTAAAGCGTAAAAGCATTCAGGAAGTACTAGTTAAATCCCAAAGGAAATTTCTTTTGTTTATTCTCCGCGCGCATAGAACTACTTCCGGTGATGCGTTGCGAACAATAGCAAGACAATTGCCACTGCATTCCGTATTGCAGCATAAAATTTTGTATTTCAAAGGGTTAAATAATCTCAATTTGGAGTTGGATCTAAACAATAGATTTATTGAAATGCAAAATAGCTGGAACAATAGCTCAACTGGAAGATTAACATTTAGTTTCGTCCCCGAGGTTAAAACCAATCCAATCAAAATTAATAATATTAATACGTATGTGACGCAATTTCTTACTGGACATGGTAGATTTCAAAGTTATCTGCACCGTTTCCATCTAGCAGACACCAATTTGTGTTCCTGTGGAGATGCTCCTGAAACTGTCACCCATATCGTTAATGAGTGCGCCAAATGAAAATTCTTGTTTAAAGACGTAAATTGTTTTCCATTAAACAACGATAATTTATCAAAATTCCTGCACGCGGCGAATTTTATCATGGCTTCCAAATATTCGGATGTTGAAGATTTTTCATTTAATGTATAATTTTATTTTAATTTTTATATTGGTTAATTTTTGTCTCTTTCATTTTCTTTTTATTGTTTCCAATCCATGAGGTGTTCATTCAACTGAGATACTCATGGCTATGTTTCAATTACTATGTATTTATGTTATTATTTACCAAATAAATAAATAAATAAAAAAAAAAAAAATAATGGTGGTTAGTTGATATGTCGGCAGTAAAGTGAATTGCATCGAATCTAAGATTTCAGTAACTTGCTTATAGAGAATGAGCACCGATGTATGAGGTGATGGTCGAAGCGAGTTCAGTGAAGGAAGGTTGACCGACGACTTAAGACGAATCCACGTGATTGAAATGCACCGGTCTCTGTAAATATTGAGAGGAGGCATACCAGCTTCACAAAGAATGCTAACAGATGGAGAAAGAAAAAAAGCGCCAATAGCGATCCTCGTAGCAGTATGATGTATTGTATTGAGTGAGTTGATGATATTTTGACTAGCCGAAGAGTAGATTACTGCGCCATAGTTGAGCCTCGATTTAATCAGTGCTTGGTAGATTTCCAATAAGGAAGAACGATCTGAACCATAAAATGTGCTAGCCAGTTTACGAATTAAATTTAGTTTTTTGGTGCAGCTTGTTTTTAGTTGGTTGATGTACAGTTTCCATGTAAGTTTTTCATCCAAAATGATTCCTAAGTATTTTACGGTATCTGATGATGGAATGGTTACGTTGTTTAGTTGGACTGAAATTTCATAACTACAGCGGCGAACTCTGCAGAAATGAATAGCGGTAGTTTTCGTGTTGGAGAAATTGAAGCCGTTGTGGACTGAGCAAGCTTATAATCTGTCAATTGTTTCCTGTAGTATTGATGTCCCGAGGGACAGGTCCGAACAGGAGATGAATATAGCTAGGTCGTCTGCAAATAAGGAGCATTGGACAGGCGGATGTATTTGTTTCGGAATGTCGTTTATGGCTATGTTGAAGAGTAGGGCTGAGAACGGAGCTCTGAGGGACATCGTTCTAAAGCTCATGGGGAGTTGATTTAACTGAGCCTAGTCGGATACGGAATTTGCGACTCGATAGGAAATTTTCGACGAAGTATGCTAGGTGACCGCGAACACCCCAGCCATGAAGAGTTTTTAGAATTTTTTCTTTCCAAGTATTGTCAAAGGCTTTGGATATGTCAAAGAATACTGCAAGTAAATGATTATTGTGAATAAAAGATGTTTGAATGGACTGCTTGAGAAAAATCAGTTGGTCGATCGTTGATCTGCTCGCTCGAAATCCGCATTGTGATTCGGCCAGGAGGTTGTTAGATTCGATGAGCCATTGCAGTCGTGCGTTTATGATCCGTTGAAGGAGTTTACACAAAACACTAGTAAGCGAAATAGGTCTGTAGCTGTCTAATAACATTGGATTTTTATTTGGTTTTGGGATCGGAATGATTTCGGCAGTTTTCCATGAGTCAGGGAACGTGTTCGTTGTCCAGATATGATTAAAAATTGATAGTAAGATGAGAATAGCTGACTCAGGGGCATTTTGAAGCATATAAGCATGAATGCTGTCCGGTCCGATTGCAGTTGGTTTCAATTGCTGGATACCTCGTTGTAATTCTTCGAGCGTAACAAGACAGTTATAAGGTTCTTTATTGCCAGAATGGAAATCGAGTCTTACGGAGGCGAGAGTTATTTTGTGATTAAGTGCTTCTAATGAGAAATTCGAGTTTGCTGGATTGAAAAGCTATAAATTTCGCGAACGATGAAGGTTTTTCGTTTAAGTCTGTGATGATATAGTTATCCAATTTAATATTAGTGGGAATTGGTGAAAAATTTTTCCTATCAAGCGCTCGAATTTTTTTCGAGAATGTAGTGGTAAAGGTGAAACAGTTTATAGTTTATACCAAGGATCGGAAACCTATGACCCGCGGGTCACTGAGTGACCCATTTGATAATTTCAAGTGACCCGCTTTAATTACGAAAATAAAGTATAATATATAAAAATAAATTACAAAGCATTAACATGAAACAAACATTTTGAGAATAAAGAATTTTTAATTAGATACTAAGAACTACATTTTAATTCGTGTTAAGCATTGCTAGCTTAACGAACGTTGCCCTACGCGTGTGGACACGCGTATGGCTGCGACATATTTTTTAGCGACAGTTGAGAGTTGTGACCAGCTGACAGCACAGACAGTCATTTTTTACCTTGTTGCTAGATGCGTGTGTCGTTCTCTCAGTTATGTGTCAGTTATAGTTACAGCACATGTTCAGTAGCACAACTAAATAATAAATATTATTATTTAACAAAAAATTACCATGAACAAACAAAAAGCAAAAAAGAGATTATTTCAAGATGGGTGGACAGAAAAGTATGGGTGTATCGAAAATGGTGACAAATTGATATATACTTTATGTACAGATATAATTACCGCCAGGACTTACAATATTGAGCGATACTTTTCTTCAAAACATAAAGATAAAGGCAAATGAAGCTAAATCTGATGAATACATAAACGTATATTAAATTCTTAGAGTTTTATTACTAACAACTCGCTACATCTGGTAGCTTTGTGTCAGCTCTTAGTATTGGTACCAACGGAAAATCATTTACAGACGGCGAGTTTTTGAAAAACGCCTTCATAAATTGTTCCCCGAACACTTATTTAATGATTTCGCAAATAAAAAACAAATAATTAAGAGAATCAAAGAAATGCCATTGTCAGCTAGAACAGTCCAGCGTCGCGTTCAAGATATGGCCAAAAATATTGATGAATAGGTCAAAAGTGAATTGTTATCTTGTGACATAATCTGCATTGCAATTGATGAAAGTACCGATATAAATAGTATTGGTAGGCTTGCAATAATTATTAGATTTGCATCAATAAATAACTCGAAGGTCAATGAAGAACTATGCGTTCTTGCTTCAGTGAATGACACGACCAAAAGCACTGGTATTTTTCGTCAAGTACAAGAGTTTACAAATTTCAAAAAAGGGCAAGTATTGGATTTAAAAAGTAACCTGTTTTCCATAACAACTAATGGTGCTCCAAGTATGGGAGGAAAAATTGTTGGATTTGTAAAACTAAAGGAAAATGAACTTGGCCGCTCACTTTTATTGTTTCATTGCATGATACATGAAGAAAATTTATTTGCAAAGGCGTCTACGCAACAACTTAAGGATGTAATCGAAAAGGTTGCTAAGATCGTTAACATGTTAATAGCGCGATCAGCATTAATACACAGATGCTTTAAAGCTTTTTCGGAGGAAATTGAATGGAAATATGGAGATTTATTGTTATTCTGAAATACGATGATTAAGTCGAGGTAAAGTTCTTAATAGATTTGTAGAGTGTTTTGATGATATACAAATATTTATTCACGAAATCGGTGAAAATGATCTCAAACTCAATGATAAACAATGTTTTTTAAAACTTTTGTTCTTAATAGACATAATGAACCATTATAATCAATGTACGACTCCAAGGAAATAACCAGACAATTTTGAAAATGTATGAGGAATGGAAGAGTTTTACTTCAAAATTGATATTATTTGAAACTGACATAAAAACTAAAAAATTTCATTTCTTTCCCTCGTTTAATTAAAAAATGAAAAAAAAAAAATATCCATGAAAGCAATCTAAATATGTTCGAAAGTTGGATTATTTTCGTCATTAAAAGTGAATATGAAAGTCGGTTTCAAAGTTTTAAGAAGCACGGAGAAATGTTTACATTTATAATAAAGCCCGAGGAAACAGAAGAAAATGTTATAAATTTGCACTATTTTCAGTATCTAAAAAATTATTAATTTAGAAATGATTGATTTTAAGAGTTCCACGTTATGGACGGATAAATTTAAGAAATTGCGGAAAGATTTGGAAAAAACCGCAGATATCATCTTCTCATGATATCAACATGTTGGGCATCACTTCCTACGAAGTTTGAAAAAAATTAACTTTGCCATTTTGTCCACGTTCGATTCAACTTATAAATGTGAGCAAATATTTTCGCAAATGAAATTTATATTAAGCCAGAACAGGAACAGGTTAACTACCGAAAATTCAGATGCATGTATTCGTCTTAAAATGACGAACTATAAACCAGATTTGACTAAATTTACGTCACAAGTTCAACATCAGGGCAGCCGTTGATATCGAAGAGAATATTTATAAATAAAGTCCATTAAGCTATGTTTGTAATTATTTTCTTAATAAAATTCATCTCATTATTTACTAAAAGACTGTTTTAATACGAAAATATATCTGACCCAAACGTCCCTTTAATACTCACATTTTGGTTGATTTTGACCCGCGGCCAAAAAAGGTTGCCGACCCCTGGTTTATACGAATTTCTGCCATGAAATTCGCTTGGCCTGTTTTAATGTGTATCGTGCTTTAGCGCGAAGTTTTTGGTAATTTACATGATTTTCCAGAGATGGAGCGGCTTTTAATTTTTTCAGTGCTTTTCTTTTATTACGTATAGCGGCGGAGCAATCTGAGGTCCACCATGGGACAGTGTTTTTACGTAAATGTGAAATTTTAGGAGTCATGGAGTTCGCGTGGTTTACAATAATACTTGTGAACGATTGGAACTGTTTTAAAAGATATTTATTCACTTAACGTTTCGACCAGCTTACACTGACCATCATCAAAAGCAAACTGAAGAACGGAGCGAAAATTGCGATCGACAATAACAATAAAATAAGAATCGAAAATCATGAAAAACCCAACTCAAAACAGAAAACCTACCTCTAAACAAGAAAAACCGACAAAACGCACAACAACAGATAGATAAAAATAAAATAATATAAAAACATATCAGAAAAAAGATAAATAAAAATATAAAAGGAACACAGAAAAAATCGGAAGAAAAGAAAAAAAACACATCGGGTCACAATTGGGACAAAGGAGAAATAAAAACAGATAACAACTTATAAAAATAAAAAATCGAAACAGAAGCGCTATCAGAGAACGCCATAAAAAAACTTTGAAATATAAAAGAACGAAAATCCCACAAGGGAACCGCAAAGAACAACCAATCGAACAAAACAAAAATATAAAATATTACTTTATTGAACAATATAAAATCTTTATTAAACAGAAAATTATTTTTAAATTAAAAATTAAAACGTGCCGACATGTTTCGGAGTCACTTGTTCCATATTCATGGCGTTAATAATTAATAATTATTAACGCCGTGAATATGGAGCAAGTGACTCCGAAACATGTCGGCACGTTTTAATTTTTAATTTAAAAATAATTTTCTGTTTAATAAAGATTTTATATTGTTCAATAAAGTGTTAATACAGAAATGGAAGAAAATAATTTTAACCTAAATATAAAATATTACACCTGATGAAAAAAAAAAACCAAATGTGACCAGTAAGCACCGCGAAATTCCCCTGAAGGGGAAACAAAAAACAGTTGAAGAAACCTATAAAAAATTTACCTGAGCATAGACTGGAACCTACCTGAAAATTGATTGGAATCCTCACCTGAGAATGACTGGACACCTAGCCCGAAGAGTGAAAATGACAGGAACCCCGCCTGAAAGTTGACTGAAAACCTGATCTGAGTGCTCACTCGAAACCTATCTGGAGGATACACCAGAGGACGTAGGCTCCAGACACCAGACCAAGGGAAGCCAAACCAAACGATGTAAAGTAATGCAAATACAACCAAAAGAAAAAACTACTCGGACCGGAGGGATGTGGGAACAAAAAAAAACAAGAAGAAGCGAAATGCAGTGACGGACGTCAAGGTACCTAAAAAGACACTCAAAATTAAAACCAATTAACCCGGAGATGGAAAAGAAAAATGAAACCTACCTGGCCGCTATTATAAATGCAAGTTCGTCAACTGTATGACTGGTTTCCATGCCGTAGGAACACGTAGACCTTCTTCTCTGTTGAAATTTGGCCATTTCTCAATTTTGATGGCTTCTCTGACCAATTACCATTCTCAGCAGATAAGTATAATCGAATTTTCAATAGCCCGTTGTGCTTTATTTTTTCTTTCATTACGATAGTACCTGTCATTTTAAATTTTCTTCAAGTTTTCTTATACTACAATGTCGGATAGTATAATAATTAGGTTAGCAACATTTAAACATGCAATACAATGAATTATAAGATTTTTTTTTTTTTTTTTTTTTTTTTTGTGTAATCTACTCGTTGGCCATGTATAACTGCCAGGGTCATTACGGCACAACGAGTATCGGATTTATTACAATTTGTTTATTAAATTATTTCTGTTAAGGAAGATTAGCATTGTCTGAACCTGTTCTGGACGGTTATCTAAAAGAAGGTGTAGTGGTTCGTCCTTGATTCTTGTTAAGTTTTGACATTGTTTCAGGATGTGCTCCACCGAAGGTAGCACTGCTGCATTACAGAATGGGCAGGAAATCGGTGGAGGGGCTCCCTGGAGGACATGGTTGTGAGATATCGATGTGTGTCCCAGTCTCAACCTGTTAAGTGCAGAGAATTCTTTTTTAGACACCAAGGATCAACATTTGGTTTAATATTCCTTAGGAAAGTTGCATGTTGGGACCAGGATGAGATCCAATGTTCTTTCATATTTTTGCGGAAGAAGGGAGTGATTTCTGGTGATGGAACATTGGGTGGCATAGGGACAGACAACATTGACTTGGCGGCCCGGTCTACAAATTCGTTTCCGGGTATTCCAACATGTGCCGGCACCCACAAGAAGCCTACTTGTATCCCCTCTTGGGTAAGGCGATGTGCTGTAGATCTTATTTTATAGACCAATGAACTGGTTATAGTAAGTGACTGAATAGTTTGAAGGGAGGCCAGTGAATCTGTGATAATTATGTATTGTTTGTTCTCAGATTTACAACACGCACATGCTTCCAATCCAAAGAGAATTCCGTATAGCTCGGCTTCTAATGCGGAGCTGTCATCATGTAGCCTCACTGCTTCGGCTTCACCTAAGATTAGGTAGGCACATGCTGTGGGAGTGGACAGTGTGCCAGCGACATTTGCTTTAGCTCCATCTGTATAAACGTGTGTATCATGTGTGTAAGTTTGTATTTTTTCGATACTTTTTTGGCGAGCTGTATATTGGTCCTCGTTAGATGTACGGTGGATAAAGAGTGATAAGTCTACCATCAATGGGGGGTATTCCTATGGTGGTTCTTTTGGGAACAGGAGGAGATCCGGATTGTATTTGATGTTTTTCTCAGTCAAAAAATTTAGAATATTAGGTATTGGATCATTTTGAAAGGCTGGAGGAGGAATGGCAGTGCTCCTCGAAGAGAAGTGATATTGTTGGTACCAATATAGATGATCACGGGAGGTGTAGAAGTCAAATATATAGGATAATGGCGGAATTCCTGATAGCACACAGACACCCTGCGTGGGAGATGTTCGATGCGCCCCAAGGATGGACCTTAAGGCAGCGTGATGGATTGATTCAAGTGATTTTATGAGCTGCTTACTAGCCGAATAGAACACCTGGCAGCCGTAGGTTAATCTGCTTAGAATAAGTGATCTGTATACAGATAGAAGTAGTTTTGGATTGTTGTTATATTTATGATGTGATAAACATTTTAGGATAGCTATGATTTTATTACATTTGCGTTTGAGTTCTTTAATATGAGGAGACCATGTCAGATGGGAGTCAAATGTTAGACCCAAGAATTTAGCTGAGGATGTGACTGGAAGAGGAAGTCCATTTAGGGTAAGGGAAAAATCATGGTTTGGGTTTACTCGACGACTTTTCTGGAATTTTACACAAGAAGTTTTATTTAAGGAGAAAGTAAGGCCGTTACTTTCGGTCCACGAATATAATCTATTGATTGTGGATTGTAGTATAGATTTGGCGTTGGAAGGAAAGTTTGATGCTAAGGATATATTGAGGTCGTCTATAAACAATCGGGATGTTACCGGCGGCTGTATGCAGTCCGCCACATCATTTATGTATAGGATAAAGAGTGTTACACTTAGAGGAGAGCCTTGAGGAATACCATTCTCTATTAGGACAGGAGAGGATACCGTTGAGCCAATTTTTACTTGAATGTGTCTGTTTGACAAATAATTCATTATATAGTTGCCCATATTGCCTTTTATATTGGCGTTCTTCAGCTTTGTAAGCACTTTATATCGCCATATCCGGTCGAATGCTTTCTCTATGTCAAAAAAGACAGTATAGAGAGCTTGTGACCTCTTTTGGGCTTCAAGTATTTGTCTTTTTAGGCTCAGGAGATGTAACATTGGGGATTTTGATTTGCGACCTCCAATTTGTATTGGGGAGAGAACGTTTGAAGATTCTAGGAAAGAGGATAGTCGTCTGTTCACCATTTTTTCCATGATTTTGGAGAGTGAAGATAGTAAGGAGATAGGTCTGTAATTTTGAGGAATGAAGGTTTCTTTATTAGGTTTGAGGATAGGAATAATTAAAGCTGCTTTCCAGGATTTTGGGATGGAGGAAGTTGTCCAAATTTTGTTGTATACGTCAAGGAGTAGTTGTTTAGCTAGATTAGGTAGGTATCTGATCATGAATGGATGAATGGAGTCGGCTCCAGGTGCACTGTTTTTTAGCTTTTTATCGAGCTGGTAATTTAGTTCAGACATTGAAAAAGGATTTTTCTTTTTGATCTGGAGGAAAGGATATTTTTTGCTCCTCTAGTCTCGATTTGTGTTCTAGGAAGGAATCGGTGTAGGATGCTGAGGAAGATACTTTAGCGAAATGTTGCGCAAAGGCATCTGCCACTTCTTTGGTGTCTGTGAGCAAGACATTGTTAATGAGTAAGGAAGGGGTAGTTGGAGGACGATAGTTACCACACAACGACTTGATTCTTCTCCAAACCACCGTCGCAGGCATATCTTTTGAGATAGATGATACAAATGCTGTCCAGCACTCCTGTTTTCTCATTTTGATGAGTAGCCTGGCTCGAGCTCTAAATCTTCTGAATTCAATCAGGTCTGTAAGCGACTTCGTTGTTTTATACTTCCTCAATGCTCGTTTCCGTTGTGCGATCGCCATTTTGATTTCGGGGCACCACCATGGTACTCGCTTTTTCCGAGGAGCTGTTGTTGTTTTCGGTATTGTTGCTGTCGCTGCTTCATTCATCGCGTTGATGAGAATTTTCAGATTTTCCTCTACCGATTCCGTTTGAATTTTAGGGATAGTAACCTTTGTTTTGTAACCCTTCCAATCTGCTTTATGGAATGCAAATTTTTTTGTTACCTGGGCTGAGTGCAATTTTTGCGACTGGTGGGGAAAGTGTATGAAAATAGGGAAATGGTCACTTGAACACAGATCACCATGTACATCTATGTTCAAGTGAGGAAATAGTGAAACGGATGCAAATGCTAAATCTATTATTGAAAAAGTGTTATGAGTTGTGTTGAAATGTGTATGTGATGGAGGAGGGAGGAGTACCACGTCACTATTACGGATGCTATTTGAAATCATATTTCCTCGTCTATTTGGCTGTGTTGAACCCCACTCAGAAGAGTGGGCATTGAAATCTCCCAGTAATAACACTGGGTCCCGCAGTTAAAATAGTAATGTATCAAAGTCTATTTTGGTTATGTTTGTAGCGGGTGGGAAGTAGCAATGACAGATTGTAATGGATGAGAGCGGAAGGGACGGGATTTTCACCTTCACCGCTACCGCTTGAAACATGGTACTTAACCTTATTTCATGTGATGGAATCGCTTCATGCACTAGTATCGAGACTCCTCCACATGCTGCTTGTCCCTGTGTGTAGTCAGAGCGAAATATTCTGTAGCCTTTAATAAGTGGTGAATGGGAAGAGTTTAAGTGCGTTTCTTGTAAACAAATTATTATTGGATTGTAGTTATTAATGAGTAATCTCAGTTCGTCTATACGTTTATAAAACCCTCTGCAATTCCATTGCAGAATACTGAGATTTGCAGCCATTTTCTCTAATTATTGTTGACAGTGTTACTTAAGATAACTAGTTTTATATCTTAGTTTCAGGGTCATCCTTGCTAAGGAGAGGTTTTAATTTATTAATTATGCGAGTACATCTGTTCTTAAGTCCTACGCTGCCTAATAATGGTCTTACTTGAGAAAGCATGTGTAAAAGGTTATCCCTATCTTCTGTGAAAGTCAGTGCGTAATTAACAAAATCCTGACTTGTGGCCACCTGTCTTATGAATTCTTGAAATTCTTGATAGTCTAAGAAGAACGGAGTCTGGCCGCTAGTAAATAGATGTAATGTTCCTTCTGTTAATAGGTTAATATCAACTCCTTTGTTTGCTTCTTTAGAGGCTGGTTTGGCAGCATTGTCCATGACGTTAATTTCTACATTGTGCGCCGTAGAATTTTGATTTTCTAGGTTTATTCGCTTAGTAGCAGTTTTATCTGGAAATGGCGGTTGAGTTGAATTGTATGTTTCATCGGGACTAATGGGGTGTGGTCGTTTTTGAAGGGGGTTGTTATTATCAATGTTCATTACAGTAGAGGTATTGTCGGTAGAAGGGGCAATATTTAATTGTAATTGATTGCGTGTTTCTTCTATGTTTTGGTGCTGCTCCTGTTGGACAGTTTGCTCAGTTACCATTGTCTTAGTTTGTTTGGTGTATGTTGCATCTTGTTTGTCGCTATTGGTTGTTGGTTGATATCGCTGTTGATTATTATCGGCACAGGCACTTTCGACCGGCGCTGGGAATGTCGTTATAGTTTCAGAAAAAACTTCTTGATTAACTGTTCCTTCTTTCTTCTTGCAATTTTCACATGAATGGTCATTGAGCTGCGTGTAGATCCTGTATTCGTAGTCGTTGTGCCTCAATGTGAAGGAATCAGGGATATTTTTGCAATTAAACTGTTCGACGTAAAGTTGCCGCCTGAAACTTACTACGTGAGCAAATTCATCATCCACCGGATTCACACGTAAAATGGAAATTTGCGAAAGGATTTTTATTGGATAAACTTCTTGCAAATGTCGAACTAATATTTCGTTCGGGATGGTTGGACAGACATTTGATAGAATGAGTTTATTCGCCGGTTGTTTAAGTCTCCGGGCAGTAATTGTTCTATTATTTATGGTGATCCGGCCACCTTTTGCTAGAAATTCGTCTGTTATTTGCCTGGATTTTAAAAATATTAGAATTCTATCACCGCTAATACGGGAGCCTGCCACAATGTTTAAGCTGCCTGCTACATGGTTTTTAAGCGCGACAAAATAATCACGTATAACGTAGGGTGCGATGTAATCAAAAATAATTCCGCATTCACGGGAAGGGTAGTTGAAATTAATTAATGGGGCGATCTTTTTATTCGATTTGATTTTATCTGCGAAGGTATGTTTTGAATTTCTATTTTGTTGGTTTAAATTATTTGGAATTTCGTTATTTATCAGTGCGGGAAACTGATAATTGTAATCAGTTGTATTACAAGAAGCGGTAGTTAATTCGGAGATAGATTTTATCGCATCGCTGTGTACGACCGCGGTATCATCGTTATCAGCGGTATTGTGCATGTGTGAGGTGTGTGTTGTGTTTCGATTCGCTGTTGGCTTACCTGAAGTCTGCGATTTACCACCATACTTACCGTCCGGCGCTAATGCAGTCGTTGCGGCTGTCAGCTGTTTTTGAGGGGTAGGAGGGCGCGAAGGTGGTGAATCGGTTTGGTTTTGTTCACCGATCGGTCCGATGTTGGAACGGTCTGCCTTCGGTGAGAGGCAGGGGACGATGGCATTATCAATAGATAATGCCTCTAAACACGAGACAATCTCTTTAATAGACGAGAAAAACGAACGCGAGACAATTAAACTTTATCACTTCGTTTTATCATTAATTATAAGATTAAAAGCATACAATACTCGTCGTAAGTATAGCTATTGCAAATAAAATACTTTTCTATACCTTATGAACAATTTTTTTCCCTCACGTTCTAATTACAATTTTCAAAACGTTTGTTTCAACATATAAGGCTGCTTTCACACCAAATCCGTAGAGTCGACTCGTGTCCGAGCCAATTTATTGTTAATCAATTTTGATATATATGATGATTTCTCCAACATTGAGGCAGCTAACTTTTCCTTCAATAATTGTAAAACTACTATTTTGAACTCGATGCTTTGAATTGTCCCCAGTTTTTTGATATCTGGCAGTAAACTTCGAAAGAAACTAAGATCTGGATCATTGAAGTCTGAAGAATTCAGTTTTTGTAGTTGTTCTAAATATAATCGGTCAATCTCATTTTCAGTTTCTGTGTTGGATTTCCTTTTCTTTTATCGAACTCTTTGTTTCTACATCATTCTGCATTTCTTCTGAAAATACATTGTAGTCAGCGAACAGAAATTATATTTCTACAATTTCACTTTCGTCATTTGTTTCTGCATAAATAACAATATCGATTTCAGGCACATTTCCCACAGTTTGTTTAAACTGTAGACTATCATCTAACAATGACATTATATGAAAATAAAGCCAAGTTATTTTTGCATTTTCTACTGGAAATCTTGATTTAACTCCACTTAACTTTCGTTTTTCTCGCATATAATTGCTCTTTAAAATGTGCCACTTCGCCATAGCTTCTGTATATCAAACAGTGTAAATTTAATTACAATTAGTAATTTAAGTTATCAAATTAATTAATTATAAATTTTTAAACCATTGTTATTATGTTTATATTTTGTATTTGTAATCAAAGTATAAGTAAATATTTATTTAATGTATAAATTGTCATCAGTTTTACTACGACATTTGTTTCTTATTTCCATATAGATACTTGGCTACAGGAGAATCTTTTACATCATTGAGTTATACTTTTTGAGTTGGAATTAGTACAATCCATGATATTATTACAGACGTGAATAACGCAATTTGGAAAATTTTGCAACTGCTTTATATACCTGTACTGACAGCAGAGAAATGGAATGAAATTTCTAAATGATTTTATGATATTTGTCATATACCTCACTGCATTGGAAGTATTGATGGAAAACATTGCACAATTAAATGTCCACCTCTTGTGGGTTCACAATATTTCAATTATAAACATTTTCATTCAATAGTTCTAATGGCATATTAACCAAAAAATTTGGTATTTTTCAAAAACCAATTATTACTAACGTTGAGTTAGCTGCAGCTTCAATTAGAAGCGCATGTGTACTACAGACCTATATCAGGCAAAATAAAAATGAAAATAATTTAGAACAGATATTTTTAGAAGAAAATATACATCTGCAGAGTCCTTTGCCTTTAGCTAATAAAACAAGTCACAGGGGTAGTGAAGAAGCTATAAAAATGAGAGATACATTAAAGAATTACTTTCTTTTGCAGAAGGTTCTATTCCTTAGCAAAATGAAAATAATTTAGAATGAGATATAACATTTTTATTTTTTATTTTTGTTGATTAGCTTATATAACTATTATAAATAAATTTATCAATAGTTTACACACATACAATACATACAAGTTTTGCCAAATTTATGGACATTTACAATATCATTTTAATAATAATATACAGATGTACAATGCATATATATATATATATAAATAAATTAAGAAATACAAAAAAGATGTACAATTCATATTAGAAAACGTTTTATTTTAGCAATAGTAGGGCAATTAATTCGCATTATAGAAAATTTTAATATTTAATGCTATATTGCAGGGTCGTGTCCACGAAGGAGTAACCCCCCATTAGAACTGAAATAGTTATTATAAATACAAAAAAATCTGAAAAAAATTAAAAATTTTAAGTAAATATTAATGATTTTTTAGGATTGTTGCATTCCTCTACTCCCGATCGAATAGGGACGAATGAGAATAACAAATTAAGACTATAAATATCCTCTTATTATTTATTTCGACGTTAATTTGTAGCGAGAAAAACGGCTCGCACTCGTTGTCGTATTATCGTTATTTACGTGAGAGTGAAAAGAAAAATAATAAGTGAAGAAAGAAGGAAGGGAAATAAAAAACGGTATTTTCTAAAGTGATGAAAAACTATGTGTATTTCTATCGGCTAAACGTTTTTTTACGTCGTGACTTCGAACCGCGGACGTAGCGGAAAACTCCGAAGACTGACTATTTTATAAAAAAATCGAGTAAACCGAACGAGACTCTCGAATCGGACTGAGTACGGAGACTGAGCCTTGAAGTAGAACTAGCACTTGGACGAGAGCTGGCGACTAACTACCTCTACGAAGAAAAAAGGTTCAGCTTTCGCCTCTGTTCCAGGTGGAATTATCGACGAAAGGCCGCTTGTGATAAGCACGATATCTACATGAAAATAACGGGGGCGATAAGGCAGGAAATGTCGCAATTAAATTATTTAAAGACAAGCCGAAATGGCCAGCAGATAGTTACAATGGTCAACATATAAAAAAGGCGGCGTTAGGAAATACTTACAAGATAATGAAGAATAAATACACCATTAACGGATTTAATGAGAGGATAAGATGAGAGAGTTTAGCAGCGAAAATGGTTTTCGGTCCGAAGTCGAACAGATAATTAAGCTTATAATAAAACAAACTTTAATAACAAACAATATAGAACAATAAATTAGATAAATACCTATTTAGAAACGTTTTCGGGCATAACCCATCATCAGCTAAAACTAACTTAAAGGAAACTTAAAACTATCAGTATGTTTTAAGTTTCCTTTAAGTTAGTTTTAGCTGATGATGGGTTATGCCCGAAAACGTTTCTAAATAGGTATTTATCTAATTTATTGTTCTATATTGTTTGTTATTAAAGTTTGTTTTATTATACAGTTTTAACAAACAGGATGTATTCACCTACAGATAATTAGGCTATTGCAACATAAGAAAAATCAACAAGAAAATGGAAACTACAGATAGAGTTATCGGGAATCGTATTTAAAGAAGAATATGGGACCGATAAGGAATTCGAGTAATTTAACATGAACATAAACAATTTAAGACCGAATAATAATAATAATAATACGAGAATAATTAAAAGAAAATATGGCAGGAGCATGACAGGGGATGTTCTTATGTTAAAAAATGAAAGAAAAAATATGCTTCATATTTTATGATAGAAATTATTAATAGTATGCATATTAGTGAAAAATGTATTGTTATTTATAAAATAAATATGCGAAGAAAATTTTCACCCCACCCCCACCGATCAAAATTCTGGGTATGGTACTGCTATATTGCTTATCCTTTTCACGAAATACATAACAATAATTATGTTCACTTCAAAAAATAAGCGCAAAGATTTGCCCATTTCATAAATTCAGCAGAGCTTGTATCTATTCCACAAAACCCTCTCTATAACTGGAACTCGTATCCGAGTAGCCCCAGATGCACATGTATTAAGATGTGCATCTTGCAGTGCGTGTGATTATTGGAAGTGTAGTTGCACGCCTACAATTACGCCCGCTAGGAAACCGTCACCTAAATCAATGGCACACATTTAAGTGAGACGATTGAGGTAGGAGCGCAACCTAGCTTTCGTGCTGCCGACAACGTGAGAAAGGTACCAATGGCGAGGCGAACCAAGACAACTGGCCTTTACTCACGTTGATGCGATTGTTCGCCGGCTGAATATTTCTATACGACGCCAGCGCACCCGCACGACTACATTCGGAACTGACTATAGCCGCTTGTTATCGCGCTACAGATGCAGACCAAATGTGTCTATACTGCTGTGTACGAAACTAGCGCCGTATATTTTTGTCGTCGCCCGGTATCGAACCCGAAACCTCCGGATCGGAAGTCAAGCGCTCTAGCCACTAGGCCAAACGAACCGGCAATTACACAAATTGAGTGTAATGCATACATCAAATTGAGAAATAACAATTATCTAAAAATTGCTAAGAAGTGTATTGCCTGAAATCATAAGAATAATGTACAAAAGTTAGTTTACCTGTAGTTCCAATTCTTCTGAAATTTCAATCCATATACTGGAGATATAATCTTTATTTCTATATTTAGTATTTCTTAAATTATAAATCGCGTCTTTCCCTTGAACAAGAACAACCAGTTCTTCCACATAAATTATAAACAAAATAAAATCTAAGTTTAAACCAAAAAAAAAAGGGAAACAAAATGTATACAATGAAAAAACATAAAATGTAAACAAAGAAATGACTCAAGAAGACTCGCAAAAACCCAACCGGTTGAATCCACACAAGTCCTGACTCGGACGCTTCCAGACGGATAAAAACGAGACTGGACTCGACGCTATTAGTGTGAAAGCACATTTACACTGTGCATTTAAAATCAACATAAAATTAATCGGTTGAAAACACTGATATAATTCTTATTTTCGGTTTATACATAACGGAAGACTAATATTTTAATGTTTATTAAGTGAATATTACAATGGAAGAAGTTTTTCAGAATTTATTATAATAGCACAAACAGATTAGTTAAATTAAAAATATTTCATACAAGTTGATATCAAAAATGGATACAAGAAATTAAAGTTAAAATTTATCAAAATTCATTTAATTATTACTATCTATGAATTGACTAAATGTTTTTCTATATTTCTACTGTTAAAGTGTATTTATTACTGTAGGTCTTAATCTTAAAGGTTAATAAGTTATTTTCCAATACTTCATGAAATCCCTTTTTTTTTTCCCTTAAATATTTGCGAGTTCCACTTTACACAAGCTCGTTTGTGGTTTGCAAACATTACATCTGAAGTAAAAACTTCTATTACAATAACCTGAAGTTGTTACTAATAAACTGCAACCACAGTATATAACATTTTGTTTTAGCTACTAATTCAACCATTTTCCCATTTGCAACCTACATCTGAGCCTAATATAAGGTCTTATAACGATCTATGCAACATCATAAACGAAAACAAATTAAAGAAAGTTTAAAAAAATAAATAAAAAGACAAAACAAAACAAAAAAAGAGCAAGAAATTTGTTATTAATTCTGTTAATCTTTGCTCCGCAATATCAATTAAATTTTTATTATTTATCTGTATCTTTAAGTTTTTTCCATCTTAAATTTCCTTTGGTATATTTTCAATTAATTTTATTAATACTTCTACCGTATTATCTATTTCATTAATAATCACCCTGGATCGTAATAGCAAGTTTTCTGTGCGTTCTTTTATAGTTCGTAATTTTTTATCTTCCGTTTCAGCTCTCAGTAATTTATCATAATAATATAACATTTTTAAAGATATTATTCGTATTCTACAAAGCGATATTGGGTGGTAACACCAATTTTAAACATTTCTCTTGCAACTTATTAATTTTTCTTCATATCTGTTATTTGTGCCTTTTCCCAAATTTCAATTTTATATTTAATTTTAAATATTATTAATGCTTCAAAATATAATTTTATGTTTTTGTATATTATACATTATTTTAATTTGTATACTGTTGAAATAGTTTTCCTGGACTGTCCATGGTGGAGTTTTATGTAATATTAATCGGAGATATTTTCTATTTTAGAGTGTTTAATAATTAATGCAATATCATGTGCATAAATATTCAATGAATAGTTCCTTACATATCTACATATATAATAAATTAGTAAATATTACGACTAGTATTGGTGCTAATATCATGCTTTGCCCTTCTCCATAATTCACTGTTTCTTTCTTACTATATTTGTTTTCGATCTTCGTTAATAATTTGCTTAGAATCCTCTTCACGCTCACTTTGCTCATGCCCTCAATTAGTACTTTTTGATCCATTGAGTCAAAAGGTTTAATAAGGTTTGAAAAAACTAACAAAAATTGTTTACCTACTGCTAGTCCGATCACTGGCATAACTAGTTGTATTTTCGGGGGGATGGGGGGGCTAACCAATATTTTATTAGGGTGACCCGAAAGTAATGCCGTTTTTTTCGAATGCCATCATTCATCTGTCATTATCAGCTGATTGTCTGATTGTGTACCATACTCATCCGATATTGCGCCATTAAATTTTCATTTATTCCGATCGCTGCAACATTTTCTACATGGAAAAAAATTTGAAAGCTCGGAGGGTATCCAAAATGCGGTCTCCACCTACTTCACTGAAAAGCCAAGTGATTTTTATTGATCCGGCATTGAAAATTTGCACACTAGGTGCCAAAAGGTGATCAATAACGATGGCGATTACACCATTGAATAAAGATAAATACTTTGTAGAAAATTAAGTCTTTGAATTTAGAGTAAAAAAAACATTACTTTCTTTCACACTGTGTGAAAGTCTTACATAGTAGAATTTGTGTAAATATCAAACAAATCGACAAGCGGTTCAATAAATATAACAGTGTTATCCATGTTACTATATTATTTATTAAAAACTATTAAACATCTAAAAATTATATTAGGTTTTCTATTTTTTTTCAGAAAACCGCTTCAAAACCATATTAGCAGTAATAATTTTTTTTTACATAATCGTTTTCAATGTGAAGCACGCAAGTATTTGAGAACCTCTCTTGTATCATTGTGTTTCTGAGCCACATTTCACTCTCCTCATGGCTGAAAAGCTTCTTTCGCATCCAGCTGAGCTGACTGGAAGTACGATTGCAGCTTGTAACAGTTTGTAAAGATTAGGTAACCTCTTTCACAACGGACTCTAATGTGATGTCAACCCCTTTGGTTACCATCATATTTCGTATTACCATTTGCTCAGCATGTAATAAAGTAAGATCAATGCCGAGGACAACTTTGTAATTTTCAATAAAAGAATTTCCATTTTCGAGATCTAATTTTGTAAGTGCATCAGCTGATTGTGCCATGGGCAGATTAACAAACCTATCTTTCACATTCATTATTACATTATCTATTATTTGCAAATAAATAAAAATGCTTGGAAAATCAATTTCTTTGTAGTTGTAAACGCGCGCATATTTATTACAAACGTCACCACATAGGAAAAAAGTGATGATTTCCGTTAATCCATGGCTGACATCTGAACTGCACGACAACTTCTTTAAATAACGCAAAGTTTCTATATTACGACCGGTGTGCATAATGAGAACATTTCTTACTAACGTCAACTTTTTATATCACGGCCGGTGTGCATTTATAAGGAACATTGCTTTTAAATGCTTACGCAGCGAAAAAAATACTTCTTATTTTAAATAATAATATCATTTGAATTTTTACAATTCATTTTATATAGGTATTAACAAAAAGATACCAGAGTAACATTCTTTCAAGGCATATTTTACAACGGAGAAATTTTATCATTTTAGTAAATTGAAATTTATGAAAATATCAATTCATCATTATATAGAAAGCTTTTGAGTATCCACCGAAATCCCAAATTTGGATATATTTAAAACAAAATATAATGTTATATATTACTATAATTTTTTCGTATAAATTTAACACGGAAGTATTTAAAAATGACTTCAAAATTGATGTGCATTATAATGCACATCGGACGTTTAAGGGATAAAAGGATAGTTACTTTAATATTTAATTATAATAATCGAAAATTTAATTTTTAAGCCAATTTCTAAGCCTGTGAAAGAATGGGAAATGGGAAAGGGGTCTCGAGCGAACGGGAAACGCACAAACCAACCGACACGTACAAGAAGAAAATAAGTTAAAAAACATACCTGCAACGTGCGTTATCGTCGTCTTCTTCTTGCTATTATGTTTCGCTCCTTTTTTCAGATTTCACAAAAATTAAAAAATAACGAACAAAGAAGCAGACCAAAATCAAAAATCAAAATCTAACCAACTCGAACGATGCACAAAAGTTGAGCGTGAAAAATAAAATGTGTAATCAAAATGAGAGGAAGGCGAAAAGCATAAAAAATTTTTTATGCTCTTTTTTTCTCTCTGACCGGTTGCCGGTAATTTGAAATGCGCATTGAGCCTAAAATTTTTGTTGTTTTTGAGTACTGATTCAGCAAATTGGTTTTGCGTTGCTATGGAAATAAAACAAACAACAAATAGGAAACAAATTATACAAAACTTGGGGCAACCAAATTTTTTGCTTTTTTCATCTTCCTTTTCTCAAATCTTACACCATAAACCACTCACTGTCGACACCACTGCTGCTGCGGCTTTTATGCGTCGTATTGAATGTCTTTGAGAAAATGAGCACATGTTGCTCTCTTAGAATGAACCAAAATTCAAATGCGCTAAATTTTTCATTTGGTTTTTTTTTACAATTTTTATTAATAAAAAATTCTGGGCTAGGCATGGCCCACCTGGCCCTCCCACTAGTTATGCCAATGAGTCCGATATTAATATTTCACGTTGTTATCGTCGATTTTCTTTTTCTAAAATCTGATTTATTTATATGTACTAATTTATTTCCCCCTAAATAATATTTCAAATATTTATCCGCGCGCTACTCAATTACTTTCGCTGTGATTGATTAACGTGTAATTGGTTTGTAATTCTCATAAACTGGACTTACTATATCAATTTTTATCACTTTTGGAAATATTCTTTTTTCAAATAGTAATTAATCATTTCTGTTGATAGTGGCATGAACATTTTTGAGTGCGTGATTATGTTGTTTACCCTGATTTCGTCATACTGTTGGATTTTATACATCTTAAGGTTTTTGATAATGGATTTTATTATATCACCTTTAGCTCTTAGTATATATATTGTATATAAGAATGTACCAGTTCCAGCATCTTTGAATGTTAGTAATCTTCCTGACCTCATATTAAAAAAATCGAGAATAAATACTAATGGTATAATAAAACAAACTTTAATAACAAACAATATAGAACAATAAATTAGATAAATACCTATTTAGAAACGTTTTCGGGCATAACCCATCATCAGCTAAAACTAACTTAAAGGAAACTTAAAACATACTGAAGTGAAATAGGGAATACATGTGTATATATAGTAGATGTAAAGAGGAATAAACATAGCAGGTATAAAAATCAATAGGTTGAAAATGCTAATAATTAATATAAAATATAAAATAAAACAAGAAGACAAAATGTTAAATTTTTATATTAAACAGTGGATTATTATTATTAGGTGTTTGGTCATTTAAAATATTATTTTTATATTTATTTATATAATAATTTTCTGCAATGTTCATATTATTACCAATTTCTTATGATATAACAAACCTTTATACAAATATACCTATAAATGAAACCATAGATATAATTAAAAAATCTGTAAATAAATTAAAGAATAATATTTTTTGTAATCAATTAATCCAAATAATTAAAACTATTACAGAACAAAATTACTTTAATTTTAATAACTCCATGTATATACAAAATAATGGTTTAGCTATGGGCTCACCTTTGTCAGGTATTTTAAGTGAAATCTTTTTACAAAATTTAGAAGAAATATACATGGAAAATATAATACAAAAATACAATATTAAATCTTATGTTAGATATGTAGATGATACACTACTAATTTTTGATGAAAATAATAGTAATATTGAAAATGACATTCTAAATGATATAAATAAAATTCACAAAAATATTCATTATACTATGGAAAAAGAAGAAAATAAAATAAATTTCTTAGATATAACAATAATAAAATCAAAGGATAAGTTAACATATAATATTTATAGAAAACAAACCACCACTGATAATATAATTCATAAAACATCAAATCACCCAAACCAACATAAATATGCTTACTTCATAACTGCAATAAATAGATTATTAACTACACCCATGAATATAAATAAAAAACAAATAGAAATTAATATATTAAAGACTTTGGCAAGAAATAATGGTTATGACGAACAAATAATAGATAAATTAATTCACAAAATAAAATCAAAATCAAAATATATACAAAAATTAAGAGTCAATAATGCTACTAACAATAAAGGATGGATAACATTCACATTTATAAACAATAACATATACAAATTAACCAATTTATTCAAAAAACAAGGTTTAAATGTAGCATTCAAAACTAAAAATAATTTAAGATATAAAATAAACACCTTAAATTTAAAAAATAATAATATTTATGAAAATAGCGGTATATATAAAATAAATTGTTCTGATTGTGAGAAATCATACATTGGTCAAACAGGGCGAAAAATTAATTGCAGATATAAAGAACATATAAAAGCATTTAATAATAATGAAATAGAAAAATCAACCTATGCAGAACATTTAATTAAAAATAAACATAAACCTAATTCAATAGAAAATACTGTAACCATCCTGGCCACTTATCACAAAGGTAATAATATGAACATTGCAGAAAATTATTATATAAATAAATATAAAAATAATATTTTAAATGACCAAACACCTAATAATAATAATCCACTGTTTAATATAAAAATTTAACATTTTGTCTTCTTGTTTTATTTTATATTTTATATTAATTATTAGCATTTTCAACCTATTGATTTTTATACCTGCTATGTTTATTCATCTTTACATCTACTATATATACACATATATTCCCTATATTCACTTCAGTATATTTTAAGTTTCCTTTAAGTTAGTTTTAGCTGATGATGGGTTATGCCCGAAAACGTTTCTAAATAGGTATTTATCTAATTTATTGTTCTATATTGTTTGTTATTAAAGTTTGTTTTATTATACAGTTTTAACAAACAGGATGTATTCACCTACATTTAAATACTAATGGTTTCATGGCGTTTAAATGAATAAATATTTCATATTTAAAAAAATCGATATTATAATTCATTTAACGTACATTCAGTACTTGCTATATTTTCTGTTTTTACTATGCAACATATTAGAAAAATTGTTTAATTTTACTCACAAGTGTTTTCTTTTTGCATATGGTTTACACTACTCGGATTACTGTCTTCTTCATTAGAAACCATAATGTTAATTATTTTTCAGTACTAAAATTAACTTTTCTTTATTTTTACATTAGGTTTTGTATAATTTCGCTTTTTATATCCTTTGTAATTATTTACTATTCATTTAAACAACTCATATAACAGTGCTCCATTAATTGTTGAATAGATAGAAATTGCTTTTGTCCGTAATTTTATTATAAAAAAAAAATTACTCCAACAGTTTTTAAATTGTTAATAAAATTACGCTCCTTAATAAAAATATTAATGAATTATTTTTAAACATTGAATATACAATTACTTGTTACAAAAAGGTTTTTACTTATACGATTGATTCGTTTTCATCGAAACTCCAAATATTGATGCAGAAAACTAGTTATGAAACTTAAATTTTAACCGCATCTTTTCCTGAATTTTAAAAATTGAAACTATTTTGTATTTCAATTCATTTTCTGCATTTAAATTCAGGAAGGTACTACCTACATGAGGGAAGAAGATAAACTAATTAAACAAAAAATGTCAGTTAAGTAAATAATGATTTTGTTTGTTTATGAATTAAAATAAGTTAAATTTGCATAACACTAAATTCAAAACAAAATTTTTATCTATTTTGAAGTCGTAATAGCGGTTATATTTTTGATGCCATACTTCTATAAACGTGATATGTGTGTAGGGGAGAACGGGGGAATAGCGGTCAGCGGGTAATGCCGGTCATGTAAATACCACACGTATTTATTAATGTAGAACACCCAGCATGTGCTACTGTCTTACCACTAGTCCAGCAAATAATCCAGGAATTATTATTGGCGCCATAATGTGTTTCTGTTTTGTGTAGTGAGGTAATGTTTGTAACACGTGTTTTGTAAGTAATTTTTTCTACAACGAAAATAAGCTCTAGATTTTTCATTTTTTATCATATTCAAGAGTTGTTTCATTATAGTGAAGGTAAGAAGTCTTTAGTTTACATAAATTAATCATTATATAAAAAAAAATTCATAAAAGAAAAAATGAGTATGTAAAATTAAATTTGAATACGTTGGGGAATGGTGGTCAAAATGACCGGTATTTCCCGATTATGACCGACATACCGAATTTTTTATTTTAATTATTTTTTCAGACAATTTTTAACATTTAATCGATAAAAATTTTATATAACAATTTTATATGATACAGCAAATTATTACATGTCAGAAATTATTAAAATAATTTGGTATAATAAATTTTTATGAGTTTTATTAGAATTTATGTAATTTTTCTCAGTTATTAAGACGAAGTGTTTGACTTTAGTGTAATAGATGCCTAGAAATTATAAAAGGACAACAGAACGAGCTCAGTGGACTGCAGATGATTTAACAGTTGCTATTAGCGATGTCAAAAATCGGATATCTATAAGAAAAGCTGCCAAGAATCGCAATTTACCATTCAGCACATTGCAAGAAAGGCTGAAAAATATGAAAATGAGTGCGCCTCGTCTAGGAAGAAAATCTGTTTTCACTAAAGAACAAGAATCTGAAGAAAGCGAATTAATGGGAACTGATGACAGTGAAACAAATTATGTTAACACTGCGTCAAAAAACATTTCGTTAGAATTAAGATCAGAAAATATAAGTGTAGGCGATTATATTTTGGTGAAAGTTTCGAATAAAAAAACAAATAAGAACTACCTTTCTCTAGTGCTTCAGGTGCATGAAAGTGCAGCTACTGGGCAATTTATGCGACAATATAGGGGTCAGTGGAATGTTTATGTATTCCTCCGATTGAAGATAAGGGTTACATTATGTCAGACGACGTTATAGGAACATTTATTAAATTTCAAAAAATAAGATATGGTAGAATTGAGTTCGATTAACGTTTTTAATATTTACTCAGTTTATTTGTGTTGTTTTATGTGCATGTTTGCATACATCTTTCATTTAATTATACCACTTTGTCTATCTATTGTTATAAGAGTGATTATTTTCTGTGAAATATCCATACCTAAATTTTGTTGTGGTAATTTGGACATTTAATATAATATGTATGTATATAAAAAGCCGATGAAAACAAGTTTTTACTTCGTTCACAGATTTATTTTAGATTTTCTGATATTTTAAAAAAGTGACCGGCATTATCCGCAGTGAGGTGTAAAACCGGTCAATGACCATTTGCATTTATTTTCTAATTATTTTAGGACTAGCGGATCCGGCAGACGTTGTCTTGCCTAAACGTAGGCTTATCTGCTATTAGCGGATTAAAGAAACGTTTTTTCGATATTTTAATTTTCTACTACTGTCCAAAGCAAAATACAAAAAGTAAGTGCAATTTCTCGTTATCTTGCACCGTTCAATTCTCGTGAAACTTAAAATTTAATGAAATCGTAAAATGATGGCCTACACAGCTGGATTGTGAATGAGTGCGGTATAATAACAGTTAGATGATAGCAACAGAAATGGTAGATGGACAATTTGGACTGGGTTAGCAGTCCATTTTTTCGATTCTTTCTCTTTTTATATATAACCTTCATATTTTTTTTTTTTTAACTTACGAATGAAGCATATTTACCGAAACGAAAATACGAATAGGTCTGAATAACTCTGAGCACGAAAAACATACATTACAATAAGTGCATAAACCATTTTTTGTATCGAGTTATTCAGACCTATTCGTATTTTCATTTCGATAAATGTGCTTCATTCGTAAGTTTAAAAAAAAAAAATATATAAAAAGGTTATATATAAAAAGAGAAAGAATCGAAAAAATGGACTGCTACCCCGATCCAGGTTGATGCACTTATTGTAATGTTCGCAATCGATCTTTCGATTTGCTGCCGATCGCTAATATTTCGGATCAAGGACCTTTCAGTTGTTACAAATGCCTCATTATTGGGACAATTTTTTTGTGCTCCTCAAATTTCTTTCTTGACCTGATTGCCGAGTGGTGTAGATGCTTTTCTTGTAGTTCTCGCGGTACTTATGAAGTTGGGTCGTTTATTATTTTCTTTTCCTTTTCCCGATTTAGGGTGTACCGTGTTTAAAAGAAATGCAGACCGGTTTGCACCGTACTCGCTAAACAATCATTCGCCTACATTGTTCTTCTGCA
The DNA here is from genome assembly GCA_039619475.1 of Icerya purchasi. Lineage (NCBI taxonomy): Eukaryota > Metazoa > Arthropoda > Insecta > Hemiptera > Monophlebidae > Icerya > Icerya purchasi. The sequence continues at coordinate 291,619,763 of CM077116.1, forward strand.
TCTTTTTATTATATATTTAGTTTAGCGTTGCTACCATTTAACGACGGTAAATTTGGTCCGCTACAATTAACAAAGGTTAGAACGATCTTTTACTAATACCACTATACCTGTTTTCTTTTTCGGTGTATGCTGGAGGTTTTCTTTCCATTTTTTTTTTGCTAAGTGTGGTAAGCTACAACCCTAAATGAAATATGATAAACTGATCATTGTTAGTTCGAGATAATTCCTCCCTCGAAAATAATAATTATCGCAACAAACAAATTTTATCTGTAACCCTTTGTTTTTATTTATTTATTTATTTATTTTTGGGCTCGTCAGCTATCGGGGCATTAATATAGCGTGCACTATCGCTTTTGTTTACACTTTTCCGTTAACTGCAGCAGCATTCGGACTATCGAACGAAACATCATTGCCTAACCGCATCATGCGTCGTGTAATTTAATTGTAAGTACCCGGCGCACCGAGTAGTTGCTCGGCTCACAAAATCATGCCGTGCTCAGAAATTAAGTTATACGATTCGGCTTTTTTTTTCTCTTTTGAATATTTTATAAAAACATAACCAAACGTTGCAAAATACCGAACAAACATTAAACCACGAATACGAACGGATAATACGCGAGTAACGGATGGGTGGCACATGCGAACATGGGTTATTAGGAAATAATACAAATAGTGAATAAAAAAAGTCAAGAAAGGCAAAAATTAAAAAACAGTGATTTTGCAATCAGATACTTTATAACTGTTTACAGAAACAATTGTGTTTTAAACGATTCAAAATCGTGAACTAAATACGAATGGGTCTGAAAAATTCTGAACACGAAAAACATACAAAAAATGGTGCATGAAATGTTTTACAAATACCCGAACGAAGAAAAGAAAAAAACAACCATGCCAATACAGATATATTTGTATATATATATATATATATATATATATATATATATATATATCTTTTCCGGTGTTGTTTATGTTTCCTGAACTATCTTCTGCATTGCCCTATACTCATTCAGCTTTATAATTTGTGAAAACCCCTTAAACCCGCGAAAACGAATTTTGCAATGTTTTTTTTCTGACTTTTAAATAGTCTATACTGTTCCTTGTGACTCCATAAATACACTGTCCAAATTTCATAAAAATCGGATGGATAGTTTCAGGGAGGCTATGGAGGACATACAGAACGACGGACATGCAGGCATACATTCATTAAAAAAAAAACCCGGACCATGAGTGCAGATTACAAAAAAAAGAGTAGCTCCGGTGCTGAACACGTAACAAATGCGCCAGTGATAGCAAGAATAGGGGAACAACGAAAACTATTCGAAGGCATTAAAAAACCAAAAATTAAATATCCTGGCTCATAAAATAAGAGAAAACGGTTTGTTTATGATGGCGGTATAAGGAAAGATACATTTCGTCTTCTTTTTCATGTAACCCGATTCGGGTGTAGCTTAACCACTTTTCACGGACTCCACCATTAGACGAAATCTGTCTCAACTTCTTGCGACCTGCAATAATTCTCCTACTTTTGCAAATCCAGTTCATGTCTTAATATTTTGGAACCAAAGAATCCTTCTTCCTCATCTCATTTTCCCTTCTACCGCTCCCGTCATTATTGTTTGCAGAAGGTGAAATGTTGGTCCTCTCATAAAATGTGCAAAGAAATTTGTTTTTTGTTTTCTAATTATGTCCATTAGTACTGGATCCGTTTTCATCAATTGTAGCACCGCCACATTATTGTGGTTGCATAAGGGTTTTGAACTTGAGCGTGAATAATATTCCCGGTAGCAAATATTAAAAATTCCGTTGCAGGATTTTATTTCTCTGTAAAAAATAATAGAAAACGCTGTCCTCTTTTTTTAAACTCTCTGCAATGAGTACAGTAATTAGGCTGGGAGTGCGACTTCATGTCATGGAGTTTTGATAATTTCGGAGGAACACAACGTATTTATTACACTTACGTCATAAATTAATATAATGTTATTTAGAGTTTATTATTTATCATAGTAATCATTTTATTTAAATTTTAATTGATGAATTTTGTGGTTTTGAATGCACTAAAGATATGATCACCAACGATAACATACTGAACTATCGCTTTCAATTTAATTTTTTTCTCAAAAAAATATCAATATTCAATGCAGAATTTGTTCTTGTTACGAAGTCATGTGACAAAAGAACTAAACTGAACGTCACATCGTGACGCCATTTTTTTTTTAATATTCCGATTTCGATGGATTTTTTTTAAATTTTCTTTCATACGTTGATAATTACGAACACAACAAAAAACAAAAAAACAGCCAAATCGGTCGAGCCGTTCTCAAAGTTATAATCTTTTATACACGCGCAATAGATTTTTATATATACAGTGAGCAACATAAACATTGAGACAAAAGTTTAAAAAAATGAAAAGGGCGATATACGGGGGAGAAAACCTGGTATAATATCGGATTTATTGAAAAACGAACAAATGAACACTACTGATCAAAAATATGATAAAAAAATAAATAAAAAATAAACGTAAAGCAAAAAAATTACGGCCGATACGAAAAAAGTACGTAACGAGACAGCAACAAAAACATTGAGACAGCGTGACTCATTCTATTACCGACGACGCTGGGTTTTTCCTGAATCACTGCAAACGCTAATAATGCATGCATGCGCGTGAGCAATACTCTTTAAGTTGTTTAACAATTATTTTATAGTACACAGCTACCTAGTACGTACGTATAACTTTAAAATTCTTGCGTGTTCGAAACAAAAATGTCAAAAAAGTCAAACACTTCGTTTGATAAACGTCAACTAGTGCTCTTCCATCATGTGGAAAGAAAACCGGTTCAAGAGATTACTTCTCTATCAAAAAATGTCGCGAGCTACTACAACAGGTTCAATAAAGAAAGCAGAATCAATTTTATGAAGCCATCTGGACGACTGCGAAGCTATCGGCTCAAGATGAGCGTTCTATAGTGCGTTGTGTCGCAAAAAATCCAAAAATAAGTGTCCCTAAAATTGCTACCCAGTTATGCGCAAGAAGTAGCAGTACAATTTCAGGGCAAACGATACGCCAAGTTCTTAAAAAGACGGGTTATAATTCGCGCACCGCCAGATTCAAACCTTTTATTAGTACGATGAATCAGAAAAAACGCCTAGGATTCGCATTAAAGTATAGTGATGTTACTGAAAATTTCTGGAATAATGTACTCTTTTATGATGAGTCGAAATTCAATATTTTTGGGAGCGATGGAAATGGAAAAGTGTGGAGAAAGCCGAATACCGAATTAGAAAAAAAGAATTTCAATATAACGGTTAAACACGGTGGTGGAAATGTCATGGTTTGGGGGTGTTTTGCAGCTTTCGGTGTCGGCTCGCTGGTATTTATTGATGATAAAATGAATGCCGATGTGTATATTGATATATTGCGGCACAATTTACATGCGTCTGCTGAAAAATTGGGCATCAGGAAAACGTTTAACTTTTATCAGGATAACGATCCTAAACACAAGGGGCATAAAACGCGCCTATGGCTGTTATATAAATGCCCGCGTGTACTCGAGATGCCACCTCAAACACCCAATTGTAATCATTGTAATCCAATCGAACATATATGGGATTATTTAGATCGAGAGGTTCGGAAAACTCCCATTACTAGTGCTACCCGTCTCAAACAGCGGTTGTAAGAAGAATGGGCTCAAATTCCATCATTATATTTTGAAAAACTGGTTTCGTCGATGCCACAACGCGTGAGTGCTGTAATTCAAACAAAAGGTTTAAATACAAAATATTAGGAAACCGTTATTTTAGAATTTTTCGTGTTAAATTTTAGTTCTCAATGTTTATGTTGCTCTCCCGATATTTATGTTGCCTATTTTTTTTCGTATCGACAGTAATTTTTTTGTTTTACGTTAATTTTTTCTTTTTCTTTTTATCATATTTATGATGAGCGGTGTTCATTTGTTCATTTTTCAATAAATTAGATATTTATACCTGCTTTTTTTCTCCGTATATCACCTGTATCAATTTTTTTAACCTTTGTCTCAATGTTCATGTTGCTCACTGTACAATACTATTAAAGGAGCCCGTCGAAACCCGACGAACGACAGAATTCACGACCGCAATCTAAATAACACATACCGGAACAATTTCTCTATTGTGGCGCCATCTGTCGGGAATGTTGGTAATTGGTGTTTTGGCGCTAGTTGGCCACACTTCCGATTAATTTTTAATAATTTTATAATTTATTTAATTTATTTTGTTTTGACTTTTAAGTAGCCTACTCTGTTCCCCCTGACCCTATAAATAAACCGTCCAAATTTCATAAAAATCGGATGGATAGTTTCGGAGTCCATACAGGACATACAGAACGACATTCATTTTTATATACATATATAGAAGAGGTTAATTAATTACATGGAGAGAATTGAACTATCCTTAAGTAACCTAAATAACTAAGATACATAATTAGAACAATATCAGGAATATACGTTTACTCTAAATATATTTATGGCACTTTTAGCTTAGGTGATCGCCATTCCTCCATCTTCGCCTATAGGGGAGAAGTGGGATGAATTGGACACTTTTTAGTTTTGAGCGATTTTCTCTGTAATGGTAAATCGTATCAACTTTCTTTTTGCATCATTGTGTAGTGTGAACAATGCGCTACATTTTGGCTGCAAAACTTTTACCTTTCGGATAAGTACAACTTGATAAACTTAATTTTAAACTTCATCCATTTTGTCCGAAGTATCCCCCAACCTGGGGGATACTTCGGACATATGTTTTTTTAAATTTAAAGTGTATTTTTCTTCAAGAATCTGCAATAAATGCTTATATAAATCCTATAAGATGAAAAGTCAACATGTTTTACAAAAAAAAAAAAAAAAAAAATTATATTTTATTTGCATTTTGAACAAAAAACGATGAAAAATTATAAATGAGTCGCGTGGATTTTAAACATAAACATACCCCTCGTGTATTTTTTGCGAGCACTAATTTTTTTACAATTTGATCATAAAAAAATGCATACTTGTCACGAATATTGGGATACTGAAAGATGTATCCAGTGTTGTTTTTTTTTAGTGAACGCTAACGAAGAAAGTTCCCAATAAATTTGTCTTTTTTGGGCAATGTAGCGGCGAGATTTCTTCTGTTGTTTCATTTGAAAGTTCACCACAACCCAGTCACGAATTTGAACGTCGCTAAAATCTGTAGTGAAGCCTTGGTTTGATATATCTGAATTCTTTTTAGGTTGGGATTGAAAATTGAGGTTTCTCTTTGCTTTTGGTTTATTTTTTTGGTTTCGAATTAGTTTCGGCTTATGCACGTTCTGCAGCTGTTTGGGCGCGTTTCGCAGCTTTCTCCATCTCAGGAGTTGAAGTAAACTCTGCACTTTTTTCTGGTTTCAGGCGAATTTTTCTTGTTCCTGTTATGACATCTCGGAGAGGTCGTTTTGTTTTCAAGAAGGACTGGGGAGAAGATTTATTCGAAGATCCGCTCAAGCTTGAATTCAAAGTTTCTGTTTTGGTCTCGTTCTCTGGAGATGGAATCGTCTCGTTGTCCAGAGAGTTTTTTATTTGTTTCAAAAGACAAACGGTTTACTGGCCATAAACCAGTATATTTGATTGAATTTTCGATTTTTACTGGAACAAAAACAACTTCAAATGGCACATTTCGACCAATAACCTGTATTAGCATTATGAGACGTAAAACAGAGTTTGGAAATGTGTGTATCTTTAAATGCACATCGCGATCTGTAGGGTTAATCAGTCTGTCCGATTCATCCCTATGGCTCATTTTTTCAAAAATTTGGTCTATTTCAGAAACCCCTTGAAAGAACGGCTCCAAATTGTGACAGGTTGTTCATAATATTTCAATAAAAAGAACTTACCTGATATGTCTTAAAAATTTTTGCGCAATATACGAAATTTTTTCAAAAAACTGAAATCAAAATTTTTTCAAAAATCAACAATTTTTTTTTTTTTTGCATTATCTCGGTTATACGAAAACAGATATTGTAGTCGATGAAATGCTTGGTAGATATCTTCAATAGCTTGCCTTCGTATTAAATTTTAACTTTCCAATGCCTTACACAGCCGAGAAAAAACGAGTGTCCGATTCATCCCACTTCTCCCCTATACATCTGCAGAGTATTTAAAAGTAGTTAATTGTAATACACGCACCACAAAGGAAATGAACTTTCTCACTTTTTGAACTCTTAGTAAAATCAGGAAGTTTCGTTAAAGAATGAAACGATTTTGTTACCTTCAAATAGCAAGATTTTCATTAATACACAACGTAACTGAATTTTTTTTCTTCTAAAAATAAAAATACAACAAGAAGTATGGAATTTAATATAGAATCATATTTACTTTTAATTGATTTAAAATTATCAAGATACAACCACAAAAATGTTAACCTATCGAAATTATAATTATCGTGTGATATTTTTGTAAACGTTTAAGCTTTCTTTGCAAATTTCCAGAGAGGAAAACTTGTTTGCCGAACGCTCTATTATCATTAATTCCTAATTTTTTTGAAAAATGTGTATTGTAATTTATAGTTAACTTTAATAACAAGAATGTCTACATATGATGAAGAATTAATTTGTCTAAGAAACTGATCAAAAATTTATACACTTATACATGTTTTTTTTTTTAGAGGAATTGAATTGCATCTCCGTATACTATTATAATAACAGTTTAAATTTTTCTTTTTTTTTTGAAAACAAATTTTTATAACACTTTTTTAAAGCATATATTGCAGGCAGAAAACGTAAATGTTAATTACAGTAGGCATTTTAAATAATTTCCATACATAAGAATTTTTTTTTTTTTATTATTCAATTAATGAGCCACATAGCTACACAGAGGGCTTCACGGCTCAATTAGGAAGGGAATGAGGTTAAATGAGATGGAAAAGTTTGACTTGTTTAATGAAATTTATTGTTTTATCTATGGAGTTGGAGGAATCATTAAGAGCTAGAACACGGCATGAAGGAACATGGAGAGAGAGTCGGAGAGGAGCTGTCTTTAAGCATGTGAAAATATGATCAACCGTTAAAAGCCCTCTCTGCCACAATGAGGACAGTCGGGAGGGAAAAGATTTGATAAGAGATGGGAGTGAGTAAGTCGGGTGTGTCCAATACGTAGCCGAATAATCACTATCTGTTCCACGGTATCGGCTTTTCTTTGAGGTCTCGAAGCTTATTGCTTTCTATGTTATGCCAATTCTGCTTCCACATAGAAAGTATTAGCTCTTTATAATGTTGTTTGAGGTCTTCAACAGTAGGACGAATAAGCATAGAAATTGTACTGTTGAGTTTGGCAGATTTGGCAGCCAAATCCACCATATCATGTCCAGGAATTCCTACATGGCCTGGGATCCAGATAAATTTTGTTGAAATAGACTGTAGATGCATAGTGTTTAGAATCACTTTAATGCGCTGAGCAATTGGGTTTGATGGAAATGGATCTTATAGTAGTTGGAGTGACGCAAGAGAATCAGACAGGATTATCAGGTTTTGTTGAAAGTGGCGTAAGAAATATTGGAGACATAATAAGATAGCTGTTAGTTCTGCAGATAGGATAGATAGACGGTTGCTTAAGCGATGTACATAAGAATTTAATTACCCGACGTATTAAATTTATAAAATCTATTCAATGTATTTAGAATACCTGTAACTTGAAATTAGGCGAAGCACAAATTTACTGCTGAAGTACTCATTTAACTAATTTAATGTGAATTATATTTGTTTCATTTTTTTATAGCAGAAAAGTAATATATAATAAACAAAGTAGGCAAACAAAAGTTCAGTCAAGCATGATGTTTCATGCGTTGAAGATTCCATATGTAAGTTAACGATAACTATAATTTATATTTACATAATACTAAACTCAAAACAAAGGAATTTGATTTTTCCGCTACAAAGAGGAAGAGGAACGTAATTTTTTGCGTTTTTGGAAATTATCGCTATCTCGAAAATTTCGTTAAGAAAACGAATTGCGGTTTCGTTCTCGACAAATAATAATGATCTCCCAGTTAATGTATCACATGAACGAAAAAAAAATTTTTTTTTCAAAAATATTGAGTATTTCGAGCCCTATTTTGACGTTGGAAACTCGGATGCTCCAAACTAAAAAATATACATGAATGTACATATTTTTAACCCTGTTCAAAATTTTTAACTATGATACTTGCGTCGTTCAGAAAGGGACACATACGTCATCTTTCCCACTTTTTTGAACTTTTTGTCAACTTAAAAAGTTTCGTTAAAGAAATGAATTATGGGTTCGTTCCCTTCAAATCGCAATCTTTCCAATAATATATCACACGTCCGGAAAAAAAGAAATATTTTATTTAAAATCTTTGAACTTTCGACGCCCCGGGTGCCGAATTTTAAAATGGGAAACTTGGAGGTTCTAAACAGGAGAAGTATATGGGGATGCACATTTTTTAAACTTGTTCAGAATTTTTAGATTCGAGTCGCAAAGAGGAAGCTACATATCAGTTCTAGCGCTTTTTTGAACTTTTCGTTAACTTTGAAAGTTCCGTTAAGGAAATGAAATCCGGTTTTGTTCCTAACAAATATCAATATTTCCATTAACATATCGTATAACCAGAAAAAAGAATATTTCTTTGAAATTTTCGAGCTTTCGACGCCAATGGGTCCCATTCTAAAGTTGGAAACATAGAGTTCTAAAGTAAAAAAATACACAGGGATGTGCATTTTTTAACGTTGTTCAAAACCTTTAGCTATAATACATGAGACGCAAGTGGGGAATACACATGGTTTTTCGTGCTTTTTTGAACTTTCAGTAAACTTCCAATGTTTCGTTAAGAAAATTAAATACGAGTTTGTTCCCGACAAACGGCGATCTTTCCAACAATATATCACATGTCCAGGGGAAAAAATATTTTTTACCAAAATTTCGAGCTTCCGGCGCCCCGAGGGTCTGAATATACAGTTGCAAGTTTGGCTATATTTTTCCTGTGAAGCGGTCCTTTATGCATATATTTGAGATACATTTTGGTACCCAACTTTGTTCCGCAGGCTATTGCTTGCGTGACATCCTTTTTTTGCTGTTTTTGGCAAATAATTCAATTCATTCGTTTATTCGCCTAATCATGTTTTCCCTCATTTCTTAACAGTACATGTATGAACAGTAGGCTAATTTCGATCTCAATTGCAACGGATACAGAATTTGAAATATAGTCGGTCATCAACACCTCCGTGGTCTAGTTTAAATGAGTCGGATTAACCAGACAAGTTTTTAAATAATTTAACCAATATCTAAATAAAATGTTTCTTTAATTTTCATATCTTCGTAATTATGTACTTTCTTCGGCAAAAAAATTGTTTGAAAATTGCTCGACCCATAGTAATCCACTTATTAACCACATCGGGAATTACGATTCCAGGCAACTCCAATTTATGTATTCAAAATATAAAAGCATAATCTTCTATAATCTTTTACCAGTATATATTATATCATTTCTTTATTTTTTTTCACTCACAGTCCTGTTCCTCACTTGTTGTATCTGAATCCTTATTCCTTAAGCAGACTTTATTCCCAACTGCTCATCATATCTGCGCGTAGGTTTTTTTTTAAATTTTTTCCTGCAATGACACTATTGCTAAATTTTTAATTGTAATAACCTATAATCGTTTTTTTATATGTTGCATCGTGCGGTAAGACAATTCGTCGATACGCTAGTTCAACTTGTACTGCTAACGTTATGTTGTATCGTAATTTGCATAAATATATTCTTTCTTTCTCTTTCTATAATTTTAAATTTTGATGCATGTATATATTTCTAAATAAAGATTTTTATTTGTAATTTGTACTTAATTTAATGGAATAGAAAGCCTTTCGGCTGAACAAATTACTTCTCGTCGTTAGCAGTTTTCATAATTTTTTTTTCTATTTTAGACAAAATATATTTAAATGTAAACGGAGTGTCATTTTGTAATACTCGAAAGATTTCGTTTCGTCCAACAACAGGTGTTTGTACAAATTATGGAATTCCGCCATTTATTGTTTGCCTTTTAAAAATTACATTATTCGATATTTTTTTTCAAACTATTTATTACATTTGCCTTTTAGATGATAACTATTTACAAACAAAAATAATTGAGACATTGTTGATTTATCTTAACGCACCAACCGAGCTGATAGTTAGAGCAAGATTTGAGGGGACAGGGGGGCCAGTGGCCCCCCGGACCCGTCACTAAAAAGGGGTTACCCGCTAGTCAGTCAAAAATTGAAAATTACAAGTATGAAAAGTACGCGCGTTCAGATGGCGAAACGATATATCATTCTGATTTTCATGGTGATGTTGAGTTCCGAATGCGACATACTTCGTGAATTCAATTTTGATGATCTAATTGAAACTTCCGCTATTAAAAAATCTCGACGCGTGTCCCTCGTTTAGAATTAATTATTAAGGATCGATTTTATTAATTTACTGAATAAATAAAATAAAAAATGTGTACTTCAATTATTGGGGTGAAAATTAAGGGGCCCTTCAGCAATTATTTGGGTCCGGGGTATTTTTTTTCCTTAATCCGGCCCTGCTGATAGTTAAAAATGAAGTATGTTAAACTACAGGGAAAATCATATTATTCGCTACTTGCTACTCGCGTGAACAGTAATCACATTATTCGCGCGTAAGTTATTCGCCCAATTCGCTTCTACTCGCTTATTCGCAATTCGCGTGAACGGTAACCGCGTCCTTAGAAAATGGTCATTCGTTTATAGGGACGCTAATGCAGGAATGAGTTAAATGAAAAAAAACGATGCGAAACATATTTACATATAAAAATAAAAATATGAAATAATTCCATCTCCCCAACAAAAACAACTCATAATTATTTACAGCCGAAAAAAATAAACGTAAAGTGAGAATAGGATAAAAGAAAATAAACCCGATGAAGTTAAAATAAAAGCGAAAGCTAAATCAGAACAGCCGACCGGAAATTGTTTAGAAAAGTCGATGACGAATAGGTAAATTTGAATGGTACAACTAAGAAAATAAGGAATATAGAAAAAGAAAAAATTTTATCGACAACAGTTAAGTATAGTGAAAATTCGAGATCAGTTTGAAAATCAAGTAAAAAATGCAAAGCAAATCGCTAAAGCTTTATTCGCTAAAATGGAATCGTTAGTTGATTATAGTTTAATGCTTGAATTTGAAAAATATCGAAAAATTGTTAAACAAATACTCGTATCGTTAAATACAGAAAAAAATGAAGATTCTAAAAAAGAAGCTAAATATTTTGATTACCTCGACTCGACAAGAGAAATTGTAGCTAGTATTCAAGGTAAAATTCAATTGTTTCGTAATCATTGTATAAAAAGTGTTGATACATCGCGTTCATCCGTAGCTAGTAGTCATAATTATGTAAATCAACAATTTAAATTGCAGAAAACAAAAATACTCAAATCCGATGGGAATTCGACTCATTTTATGATTTTAAAAATTTGTTTATTAATTTAGTTTATGATAATGCAAAACTAAACGATATTCAAAAATTGTATTTCATAAAGAATTCTTTAATCGGCGAAGCTGAAAAAATAGTAAGATACTTTTATTACTAAAGAAGCTTATTGCGAGGCATGGCCTCTTTTTCTCAAACGTTACCAATAGCCAAGTTCATCGTTTTCTTCTTCCGATTTTTCTTCGTGCATATTTAGGATCCCCTGCCACACGATCACACTTCGTCCGGTCTCTTTCATTTCGTTCACAATCTATTACCGTTCTGTGTAACTAATGATCAGTGTATCCTCACGGACGATTTCTTGTAGCCAATTTTATTTCATGATATCTTCAAATGTGTCTTAAAGTGAAGGAATCGTAGTGTATGTGTCCTGCGTGTGTATTGTGTGCGGCCGGGCCTTGCAGCGGGGTAACCGTTCGCACAGCGGCGTTTGTCCGCTACTATCAGGCGACCTTAACGCGTTCTTAACACTACAATGAGCCCGCCGATTTTACAGCCGAACCATTTAAGTAAACTTACCGACTCTTCAAGTAAACCATCTGTTAGCGGGACTAAGTCCGCTACTACTGCCAGCAGTCCCTCTACGACAAACACTGCTATTAAATTAAATCCTCCACCAACTCAGCTAACGCTGTTACCGCTAGTAAAACTAATACTGTCGACACCAGCACAGAGACAAATACAAATACTATTACATTTCAAAATAACAACTCGAATGTAAATAATACTGAATAGTCGGACTTCGTTTTATCTAACCAATTGAATAATAATATCGTTTTTCATCCTACTGATCAGGCTGATTCCGTTCCTTCTAATCAATTAAATAATAATATCGTTTCTCCAATACACATTTCACGAAGTAAAAGCGAACAGCAATGAAGTGTTGTTCCTCTTAAACGTGGAGGACAAAATAATACGTCAAGTAGCTCCGTGGGCACACCACCAGTTCTAAATTAAAAACGAAACATTTTCGAGTTCCTTAGGGTTGAAGACGATGTTTACGACAGCGAGGAAAATGACTCAATGCAAGTGGTTGTGGGCAATTCCAGCAGCGATATTAACGAAGGAAATAATAAAACAGCACAAATATCTACTCATAGCCAAATAAATAATATTGATAAGCCGCCTCCAATAATGGTTAAAAATGTAGCTAATTTTACAGTATTTAGGAGCTTCCTTTTAAGCATACCCAACATTGATTTTATGCTGAAATCCACATTGTCAGGAGTTACCATTAACCTGACAAATCCTTCGAGCTATACAATGATCGTTAAATCACTCAAAGATAGTAAATACTATTTTTACACATATTCATTATCACAAGATAGACTATACAGGGTTGTATTAAAGAATCTGCATTGGACAACTGAAGTTGCTGATATAAAACAGGCCATAGAAGATAAAGGATTTGAGGTATTAAGAGTGGTTAATATCTTAAAACATAAAACTAAACAGCCTCTCCTAATGTTTTATGTTGACTTAAAACCATTGAGAAATAATGAAAATATCTTTGAAGTAAATAGACTACTACACACAGTTATTACTTTTGAAGAACCGAGAAAGGATTTCGGTCTAAAACAGTGTAAGCGCTGTCATTACCTATTCGCCGTGTTAAGTGTTGAAGTGTTATTATATCTTATTTGGCTTTTTATTTCTTATCTCAGGGATGCCACCGCGAGTTTTATTCCCGCGGACCTATTTTATTATGCTGTTATTATGATGATTTTTATTAATTAATATAATTTCTAATCATAATAATAATTATTAATATTATTATTATTACTTTTTTATTAGCTTATTATTTTCTGTTTATATACATATATATATTTTTTTTATTTATTTATATATATATTTTTTTTTTTTATTCACGCACACAAGAATGTTAATTATTATTTAGTTATTTATTACCAACTCGTACATAAATTTTTCGTGGACGGTCGACCGTAATAAAATTTGAATATTCTTATTTAAAATCAAAAATAATAAAATACTACAATTTAAATAATAAATTTCCACCGAATGGTTAATATAAACTTAAATAAATTATATACATATCTCCAATTCCGGGGGTGTCGATGCCGATGATATAATGATGCTGATTTGTTGTTCCTCTTCGTTGATATTTTCTGACGTAGGACTTTTGGTATTCGAATCTTTTCTTTCGTTTTATTTTAACTAAATTAATTCATTGATATTTTTTTTTTTTTTTTTGAATAAACGCGATAACATAATTATTATTTTATACGGCCGAATATGACAACCACGGAAAGCGTCTGGCCAATATCGTCGTGGGCCACCGGCGCGGACTCCCACTCAGGCTTTATTTAAACCGTCTTTTTCCGACTCCAAAATCTGAATCATTATTCGTGAACGTATTTCCGATCTCCAAACCAAATCGAAGATCCCTCCACCGTCGGACGGCGTTTCCTCCAGCACTATTTCCATTACGTCAGACGTGACGTAACATCACTCCAGACATCATCATCCCCGATCATTCGCTGAATTACACACACATTTACACTCACGCTCACCTTAGATTCTATGTTAATTACTAATTTGTTTATCATATTTATTATGCATGTAATGTACACATTACAGTGCGCAAGGAGACACGAAACAAACAAATGCTCCGAAGATATTGAAGATCCTGCTAAATGTGCACTATGCGGGGGGAGTCATCCGGCAAGTTATAGAGGATGCCTCATCTACAAGGAACAAGCACAATTCTATAATAGAACTTACACGAAAAAACAACATCCAGTTAATTATGGTATAGTACAACCTACGGAGGAATATCCATCCCCAAACACTTCTAGAAACATATGCAGACAAAGTTAGGTTGCATTCCAACAAAATAAGGACAATCGACTCGCTAGAAACCCGCAATGAAAATACTGATAATATATCTAAGATGTTAACATCATTCTTATCAGAATTCAAGTGTCTAATAAATTAATTAATTACCTTGCTTACGAAAGTTATCAATCGACTTCTGTCATAGATGCTAAGTAGTACCAAAGTGGTCACTCAATATTCATTAGTGATAATGTTGTGGAACGCTAATGGAATAATGAAGAAGAAAATGAGCTGGAAGTATTCCTAAATCAGAATGTTATAGATGTAGCATTGATATCTGAATCGCACTTAACTGCAACAAATAGCGTAAGAATACCTGGATACAATACATATACGGCTAACCTCCCAGATGGTACTGCGCATGGTTGCACCATGATCCTGGTAAAAATTTCATACGTTCAACATGAACAAATTTCCCAAAAATCTTATGCCTACTAAATAGTAGCAGTTAAGTTATTTAGGGGTAGTAATCCACTAACAATTGCATCCATCTACTGTCACCCTGGAATCTATATCCCGGAGATATCAAGAGTGGGGTTCAACAATAAATAATAAACCTGGGCGTATCTTACATATTGTCATTCGCACCAATTATTTTTCCATACTCGCACCTATGACTCCTACCTATTGGCCTGAACACTTTAACAGATTGCCGGATATGCTGGACTTTTTCATATGTCGAGGTTTGCAAAGGTACTACAAGACATGTCACACTGTAAGTGACCTATCATCCCATCATATGTCGGTAATAGCCAATTTAGATATCAACCCCATCATTCAACATAGACAGATTAGACTACACAATCGAACAACGGACTCCGCCCAATCAACCAAGGAATCTAAGTAATAGATCAAAAGGAGAATAACATATTAGATTTTAATCTGATGCGAGATTGAATGAATGAAAGAAGCTAGAAAAGGACAACTGACAAGGAAGGAAATAAGAGAACATAAGAGTCATTGTATAGAGTAGGAAAACCAAGATCCAAAAGTTGAGTTCCAGTACATTTTTATTTAACATGGTTTCATAATTTCCCTCTCCCTCCTCTATCCACCCTTCACAAATTATAATTCTTTTTTCTAGACCCAGCTAAACAATCAACTCTCACAGAAGTGTAGACGTTGCCTCCAACACCGATTTCACTAACAATTGTTGTATATTATTATCAGATTATTTTTCCAAAACCCTTTTGAAATTTTTTCCCGTTCGTACATATTTTTTTTATTTGCTCGACATTCATTTCCATTCACACACGTTTCCCTAGCAATTATAATATGTTTTGCGGTAATCGCTATCAGTGATAAAGTCGTGTTCTATTGTGTTCGGATTTTATCTCCACCAGAGCGGTGAGTTCGTTCCATTTATTACTCGTAACAGTTGTTGCGGGATTTTCGTCTTATTTTCGTTCGCTCGTAATTTCAGATTCGTGTGTATTCTTCCGTCTCTCTTTTTATTTTATTTATTTATTTATTTATTTTTTCTCTTGCGTGTTTATTTTATTTACTTACAATTGTTCTTTTTCGATCACCTTTCCGCTTGAGCGTAAATGAGCGTTTCCAAAGGGGGCCGCTCAGCGGCCTCCCCCAATAAACTTTCAAACAATAATTTATCGCTTAACGTAATGGATATAGATCCTTCAACTAAGCGAAAGCCCTCCTAGTCCTTTAACCCCTCCTCCGTCTTCATCTACTAAGGAATTACGCCTGACGCAACCGGATACTCCTATCTCCGATATTCCTTTAAGTAATAATAACAACACATCCAGTACCACTAACCAAAATAGTAACAATACTAGTATCACTAATAATACCGCTATCAACTGCAGTAATGATAATAACAATTTCAATAAAAATAATAACAGCATTAACAATAATAATTCCAACACTGAAACCACCACTGAGGCCATCTTTCCTTCCAACCATCCCGGTCCTTTCACAGTTTTTGTCGAAAATTGTACCTCCGACGAGAATATTGGCAACCTTCACCCGTTAGCTTTGGCTAAGCTCATTAGCAAAGTCTCTACTTCTTTTACTGACATCAAATCCCAAGGTAGGGGACGCATTTCGGTCTTCTTCCCCAATGCTTCTTCCGCTAACTCCTTTCTCAACAACTCCTCTTATTTCACCGCCAACAAAATCAAGGCTTTTATTCCTCTTAATACCTTATATAGAATCGGTGTTATTACCAGAGTTCATCCCTCCTTTTCAGTCGAAGATATCAAAGAAGGGCTTGAAT
Organism: Icerya purchasi; assembly: GCA_039619475.1. Classification (NCBI taxonomy): domain Eukaryota; kingdom Metazoa; phylum Arthropoda; class Insecta; order Hemiptera; family Monophlebidae; genus Icerya; species Icerya purchasi. Next base: position 291,636,346 of record CM077116.1, read on the forward strand.
TTCCAAACTCTGTTATCTCTATTCGACGCATTTTCCGTTCCTCCGAGGGTTCCAAAGTACCCACCAAAAGTGTCGAGTTAAAATTCCACAAATCTTCCCTTCCCGAATATATTTCCATCTTCAAACTTCGCTTCCCGGTCTATCCAAGTATTCGCTCTCCCACGCAATGTGCAAAATGTTTTCTTTTTGGGCATATTGCACGACATTGCAGGAGTTCTCACTCGATCTGTTCCCATTGTTCTTCCCAGCACCTCTTCTCTGAATGTGATAGTCTCCAGGAGCCTCCTCGCTGTCGCAACTGCAAAGGTTGTCACAGTTCGTCCGATCGTCGCTGTCCAGAATGGCAAAGACAGAAGGACATCAAAAAAATCATGGCCTTTGAAAACATATCCTTCCATGAAGCCTCCAAATTAAAAGCTTCCAACATAGTCTCTCAAGCGTTTTCTTATGCTAACCGAGCCGCCGCTCCTGTTCCTTCTCTAAGCACTTCTACCCTTCCACGCAAAGTAACTCCTCTTCTTAGTCCAAAGTCCCCTACTTTTCATAAATCTCCCAAATCCAAGTCGCATCCCAAACCCCTTCCCCACTTTCCTCCTATCCCTTCGCTGTATTCCCCTGCGCTATCAGCCGGATGGGCTCTGAATAGAGTTGGATCCTCTTCCTTCAACTCGTCTCCACCTGAAAGTCATCTCCCTCTTGTTCAAAATAGTGCTCCTATCCACCACATCGATATCTCTTCTAATATTTGTAATTTATTCACCGCCATCATCCAACTCCTTTCATCTTTCAACATAGCCGCCTCCCCTTCATTCGGGGACAACCTTTCATCTTTCCTAGCCAATAATGTTCAGTTCAACTAACTTTTCTTCTATTCTCCATTTTTTATATTTCCTACTACTTAGTCGTTTTTCCATCTCCTGCCACATCAGGTCAATTGCAAAGTTGAAACCTACTTACATGAGAAACTCCACCACTAGGCTACGATACATTACTGCCGTAATAGGAAGCCTACAAACTTGCATTAAACCAAGTTCGTGCAGGCATTCCTCAGTTTCAAAAATGATCGTTCCATCAAGTCTTCCATACGCTACGTACACTGTAGGAAGTCTACAAACTTGCATAAATCCAAGTTCGTGCAGACATTCCTCAGAACTATCACTGATGCTTCCAACAGTAAAAAGCAATTTTCATCATAAGAGGCCATGTCATATTTTGAATAGGCCTCCCTTCTGCTCCTCTACTTTGGAAGTGAGCCTATGCGGCACTTCCTTTAAGGCATTTTACTCCCTCTTTGTATCCTACTTTACTGCTCTCGTCTTTCCTTTCCTTTTTGTCATTATCCTACTATGTCGCAGCTTCCGTTCTTTTTTTTTTTAACCCCCCTTTGGGCATATCAACAAAGGATCTTCGCCCAGAAACGAAAGGAAGGAGAAGGATCAGTTAAATGTAGATTCGGTCGGCTATTGATAAGATAAAGGAACTGAGGATAGGAACAGCTGAGATCGACGGAAACGATAAGATATACGAGGCACAATAAGGAGTAGAGAGTTTGAGTGACAGCAGATAAGAATACAAAGAGGTACGTTCGTTCACGAGGGATGGACATTCAAAGAGGATATGGTCAGGATCACAGACGGCTACGTCGTCAGGATGAAGAGAGCAATAAGGGGAAAGAAACATTATACAATGGAATTGTCGTAGCCTACGAGCTAACAAACAAGCTTTAGAGGGTCTACTTGACCGCTATAACATTCATGTCGCTTTGCTGTCTGAAACGTGGCTGAAATCATCCTCCTCCATCCATTTCAGAGGTTTTTCCATAGTTCGAGCTGATCGTGTGGACGGGTATGGTGGAGCTGTCATCCTAATCAGGAGCGACTTATCATACCAATCGCACACAATCCCTTTCCTTCCACCACCCTATCCTAACTCCCCCAATATGATCCATATTTCTCTTCTAAATCTGTCCCCAAAGCCTATCCATATCGCTTGTGTCTACAACCCTCCCACCTCTAGCCTCTTCAATATTCCGCTTTCCTCGTGGAGATTGGAACGCTCATTCTCCCCTTTGGGGCTGCACTCGTTACAACTCCAACGGCTCTGTGCTGGAAGACTTCATCCCTACTCTATGCGCCAAGCTTCTTGGGCTTAACGTTCCATCTAATTTCATCTTTCTGATCCTAAACTTGTTCCAAAATAGATCCCTCTTTCTCTCTACTCCCTCCCGTGTCATTTCCAGATGCATCCACCGGGGACTTCCTCAGGGATCATGTCTTAGCCCCACTCTTTTCAATATCTATCTCCTTAATATTGCTTCCCTCCCTACGATTTCCTCCTCTCTCCTTTTCGCAGACGATATCCTCATCTACTCCAGTTGTAATGATGTGGCCGCCGCCAACGAAGAGATCAATAACTCTTTATCTATCCTTAGTATCTCCCTCGCCTCAATTCACCTCTCTCTCTCTCCTTCTAAGTCCTCTTCTATGGTGTTTTCCCTCCGTCCCTACAATCAAGCTTTGGTAAATATTATTTCATCTGACATTCCGATTCCGCTCGTCAGCTCCTTCTGCTATCTTGGTGTTATTCTCAACAGCCGACTCACTTTCTATGAACACATCAACTATCTCCACAATTCTTCCCTCAAAAGACTCGATCTCCTGAAAGCCCTACCGCCATCCAAATGGGGTGGTGTGACCCTTCCATTCTCCTCATCCCTTACAAAGCTATAATTCGTTCCAGAATCGATTACTGCTCCTTCATCTATGGAAACTCCTCTAAATCTCTCCTTACTAAACTGGACAAAGTTCAAAACTGCTGCCTTCGGTTGTGCATTGGAGCGCTAAAATCTTCTCCCATTCCTGCTATCCTCTCTGAATCTGCTATGCAACCACTGTTTATCCGCAGATCGCAGCTTGGTTATAATTTTCTAATTAAACGGCTTTCTGTGTCCTCATCTAATCTTATCTCTTCCAATCTTAGTATTAAAAACCAATGGCGTTTCGCTCCTCACAAAATCCCAATCCTTTCTCTCGTAGCAGCTCGAGTCTCCAATTTTTCGCCTTATGTCTTTTCTTATTCCAAGCTTTTTTACTTTTCCCATGACTTTGCCAGCATTTGGCAGACTATTAATCTCTTCTCTCTCCCTCTCCAAACCAGCTCCACCACACATTCTTCAATCTAAGCCGAATTCCTCCACATGCTGGACACATCTTTCCCTTCTCATCTAACATTCTTCACTGACGGTTCTAAAAACGAAAATGGGGTGGGCGGCGCGTTTACCTCCCACTCACTTAATCACTCTGAGTCCTTCAAGCTCCCTTCCTTCTGTTCTATCTTCACAGCGGAGTCTATCTCCATTTTACGCGCAGTCTCGTTCATTCCATTCATAAGAGAGATCAGTAAATGTCTGATTGTCTCCGATTCCAAAAGTGTTCTTCAAGCCATCTCTTCTCCTCCTTCTCATTCCTCCAATTCTATCATTCTTTTAATTCGTTTTCTTATATCCAAATTACTTTCATCCCGTTCCATTACTATTGACCTTCTGTGGGTTCCAAGTCACTCTGGCATCGAGGGCAACGAGTTAGCGGACTTTTTAGCCCGTTCGGCCGCCCGCGATGGTCCTTTATTCTGCAAAATTCCTACCTCGGACATCCTCCTTGATTATTGAACGAGATAATATACGGCCAAAATGAACCGAGACGATGTGAAATAAAAGCTAGAATAGGGGTTTTGCTGGGAGTGAAGCGCCAGCTATTATAAATCGAAAGATAAGACTGAACAAGGGTAGAGGATGCGAGAGGAAGACGTTTAACAAGGAAACGATAGTCTAAATAAGATCTACGAATGGATAGGGGTGACGAATTGGATTCAGCAAGAATAGCAGGGGTTGGAGAGGATTTAAGAGCGCCAAGACAGAGACAAAGGCAAGAATTCTGAATTACATCTAGTTTGGAAAGACGTGTCTTGGACGCACTACCATAAATAAAAGAACAATAATCAAATTTGGAACGGATAATAGATTTGTAAAGAGAAATAAGAATATAGGGATCGCCACCCCATTTAGTTGGCGACAGGGCTTTCAGCAAGTTTAACCTTTTAATAGTGGAAGCAGAAAGATATTTGATGTGTTCAGAGAAGGACAAACGACTATCAAGAAAGACGCCGAGATAACAAAAGCAATTAACACGGGAAAAAGATACATTGTTTAAGGATAGGTTGACCAAAGCAGGGTTATAGGGACAGAGGGTAAAAATAGTATAAGAAGACTTAGAGGAGAAATTGAAAGATTAATTAAGGAGAGAGAATGTTCCAGCACAATGAGCGATGAACTGAGTGCTTCATAGGCTGCTAAAACATCCTCAGACAAGAAAAACAGGAGAATGTCGTCCGCAAAGAATAAGGAATAGGAATTTAAACGAAGAGAAGCTATACTGATAGTATAGATGTTAAAAAGAGTAGGACTGAGGGAGGAACCCTGAGGAAGACCTTGGAAAACCTTTCTTGGAGCATTAAGAGATGGGGAGGAGAAGTGGATAGAACGATTTGACATGAGATTGATAATAAGGGAAGAGAATTTAATTGGGATATTAATTGCCGTCATTTTATCTCTTAGAGTGGGAAGATGAACATTATCAAAAGCAGAGGAAACATCAATAAAGGGAGCTAGGGTGAAATGTTTTTGGATAAAAGATTTGTATATGTGGGAAACGAAAAGACTAACACAATCAGAAGGGCCAATACCAGACCGAAAGCCGAACATATTAATAGGGAATATATTATTATGCTCTAGCCACCAAACAAGGCGCTTGTTGAGCATACCCTCAAATAGTTTTCTAATACAGGATGCCAGGGAAATAGGACGTAGGGAAGAATTTTTCTTAGGAATGGGAATTACGATAAAAGAATTCCAGAAGGAAGGAGTTATACCCTTTGAAAGGAAGGAATTGAAAAGACTAAGAAGAAAACTGAGGGATTGTTCAGAAAGGTTTTTAAGGGCGATATAGGGTATACCGTCAAGCCCTGGAGTAGGGCTGGACGATTTGGAGAGAACAGATTTTAATTCATTAAAACTGAAAGCCGAAGTTAGGAAGTGAGGAGGAGAATTTTCCGGAAAAGAAGAGTATAATTCATCAAAAGAAGGAACATAAGCTGGAGCGACGGAATCAATAAAAGCAAAAAGGCTATCGTCGGGGATACTGAAGGTGGAAGGGCGAGAAGAGAATGGGAATTTGAAAGCTCTGGCCATTTTCCAAATCTGCGAAAGAGGAGTAGTTCTAGAGAACTTGGCACAGTTCCTTATTAATCGTGAACATTTTCTTCTATATTAGCTGCGGGAGAATATCACATGGGTCCCGCACATATACCACGCACAGTCATTATATATTTAATTTTCTGGATAATTTTTATCAACATCGTAAGTATTTTTAATATTATACACATCTCAGTATAATTATTAAACAAAGGAACTAATATTTTTATCCACGATATTGTTGCTACAAACATTAATCTTCCTTTTCCAGGTATCGCCAACCTCTTCCTGTATGCGTCTAGTCTTTGTATCAACCTTTGTACGCTCAATACCAGCTATTTACCGTTATTCGGTAGAAGAATATTTTTTAGAGTCGTTCAAATACACACATGTACACACACTTGCACATAAAAATCAGCATCATTGTCATTGGCCACTGATCTCGACATTTCCAAGAAAAACAATCGCTGCTCCGCAGTCTAAGATGTCATTGCCCTACCACTCCACTCGTTCGCAACATAATTGAAGCGCCTATCATGTACCGTTATTTACAACCTTTTACAACAGCATAATTTATGACATCCATACACCTTTTCTACGAACGAAAACCAGCTTGAATTAGGTACCGTTATTTAAATCATTTTGCAGAAGGTTTATTTAAGGCATCCGTGCACCTTTTCTAGTAATCAATAAGCAAATGTAACCTTTACACCTTTCTGCCTTTTGCAATCAATTTACTGATCCTACATACTTTTTTATATTTTTTTCCCCTCGTATTCCTCGATCATTCTAATTGCCATAAAAGCGCACCAGCCATTCCCACACACTCGTCTGCTACTGTTAGTTCTCATATCATTCATAATCATTTTTTCGGGTCTATCAGTTTAAGAATATTTCATTTTTTTTTTCAAACTCAAAATATTTTTTTTTTCAATGCCTTTCGTATTATTTTTTGTTTCTTCTCCAATATGTCTGCTCACAGTCGTAGCGCAAAAGTGCTTCGCTCATAACCTTTCATGTATGTTGCCATGTCAATGTAATCGTTGGTGCGGCAATGTCATTGAGTCTGCTGAAACAGGTTCTTATCCTTCGTACCTTTCTGTAGAAACCTGTTCACATGTACACTTTACACAAACACACATATCTTCAACTCCCCTTGACAACATCATTCAGACACATCTATAAATAACTTTCACCAAAGGAATATGGTTTTTCTGGTACAACCCTCCTTTTCAAAGACATACATCAAGCTAGAATATCGAACGGATTCATTCATGCAGCCCGTATTAGTTTTATGTTAAACGTGTACATTTTTGTCGAATCTATGTTCTTCACGCATTATTAAAAATTTGCTGTAACGGTAAAAGTAAAAATTTTCTACGTTTCTTTTTAGTAAAAAGTTAAAAATATTATTCAAACATAAATAACAATACCGAATCGATTGATATTAAAGCAAAATGAATTTATTCAGAATTCACTTTCGAGTGATAGCGACTCGCATACGTCTTCTTCACCACCAACACCGCAATATGATGATGGTTATATATCAGAGGAATCAACATATTTTGTATATAAAATCGTTGGTCCTGCATTATTATCAAAACAAGTGGATATAGCGGAATATTTTCTAGATTTCAGCGTCCATATAGATTGTGATCATGTTTTTCGAGTAACCGAACTAGCAATGATTGATATGTCGGGCGGGAATTGTTTGCATACGCTGTATAAGCCAAGCAGAGCATGGCGTGCATCAAAAATGCTGCATTTACAAGGTTCTTCGGGGAGTCATTACTTGAAAAACCCTTCATTATTTCCCTGTCGGGAAGAAATATTCACGGCACACGATATATTCACGATATTGTCCCAAAAACTGAGGACTCATGTATATATTTTAATGGTATATGCTAAACTTACACTAATGGAACTTAACGAAAAGTCTGAATTGTTACGTGATTTAAACTATGAAATTGTTAATGTGAATCAAGTCTTTTAATTACCTAGTATTGAGAATCTACATGAAGAATATTTTGGTATAAGCAATTTGGTAACTTGTAAACACCATAATGAGAATGTTAGTTTTCCTTGTGCGGTGAAAAATGTTATGGTGATGAGAAGAGCTGGTACGAACATGTCATCCGTCCGCTGAAGCTTATGAATAATCTCAATATAAATGATCTAAGGTAGTTGTTCATTACAGCCACCAAAGAAATGATAATTACATTACTTGAAAGTTGTGTTGGAGACATTTATACATTTTTACTAGATAGATTAAAACAGGATGATACGATAAAATCACTTCTACCATGTTACGAGCATGAGCATGATGAAGAATATTATTTCGAAGACGATACATTATGACATGGTGCTCGAAATTGTATGAAAGTAAAAAATTGTATCGACTGCCAATGTACAATTCGCGCGGATTAAAAATTCATTAATTCGTTCGTTTTAACAATTTTGTAAATATTTGTAGGTATATATTTTTCCTAATTATTTTTTCGTCTTTTTCCGATCCTTTTCGATTTCTGTTTGTTTAATTTATTTCTTCTTCTCCCTCGCCCCCTCTTAGTTTAAAGTACGTTAATGACGAAATTTCCAAAAATCTGAACCATTTGTGTGTAAAGTGTGCATATAATTATTGTTTAATTTCCACCTACATACATATATTCCCGCATAATTTGTTCATACAAGTATCTTTTTAGATTAAAAAAATTATATTTTTGTCTATAATATAACATTTTTATTTTCTTTCTGTAACAAACGAATCTAAATGTTCAACTTTTTCACGTACAGCAAGTATTTCCGCAGCTGTGAGAGTTTTCATTAATTTGTACGATACAGCCTAAAACATGGAGAGTTCTCTCAAAATTTTTCAAAATCATTTATAATCACATTTTTATAGAAGTATGTGTTCAGTTTCAATATTTTATATTTCACAACTATTTTTTCGTGATATATATGAAATCGTCTATGAACTGTTTTGATCAATTGTATAGAGAGAGACATGTAGAAAAAACCTAGTAGTTTACAAGACACATTGTGTTTTATGAAAACGTGGTAACAGGAGCAGATCAGGGATTGCAACGTGCGAGTGAGAGAGCGTATGGGTGTGAGATAGAGGGATATATACTTGAGGACAACAGCTTGATTGTAAAAAAGAAACATAGAAGTTACCTGCAACAATCCCTGAACTATTAACATATCAAACACAAAAAAAGGTCGTCTAAAAGATTATTACTTTCTTTTTTCCCTCATAGTGTTCGTTGATGCAATACTCATGGGCGTTACCGTTCTCGATCGCGCACCAGTCAAAACCTCTGAACACATAGTTCTAACAACGCCGATACTACGTTTCATGTCGTTCATAATATTTTTTTCTCTGTTATAAAATTACTCAAAGTATATTTTTATTCTTTTGCTACGCATTTTTTTTTTTTTTTTCAGGATCTTGTGTAATATATTTTTACAAGTATGTATAGACGCACCCGCGGTGAAAAGCGCACCGTATATTCCCGTGCATGCATGTTGACATATCAATGTAATCGATTATGCGAAAATGTTATTGAGCCTGCTAAAACAGGTTCCTACCCTTCATATTTTTTGTAAAAACCAGTTCACATGTACACACCTACACAAACATACATAACTCAAAGAACACTTGCAAACTTTGATCAGCTGCGTATGTAACTAAAAACCAAAGGAATGTGGTTTTTCTGGTGCAACCCTCCCTTTTCAAAAACATGCATCGTGTTAAAAAAGGTCGAATAGAGCTGTTCAGGTAGCCAGTATTAGTGTTATGTTAAACGTGTGGAATTTGTTGAAGCAGTGTTAAAAAAATCGCAAGAACGTTAAAGACATTAATTTCATACGTATTTTCTCTTTTTCTTTCTCTCGTTATTTTCTGTCTTTTATCTCTATTATTGCTCGTTATTTTTTTCGCTCTTATTTTCTCTTTTTTTTAGTAAAAATATTACAATAATAATCAAACATGAATGACAATACCGAATTGAATAAGATTAATGTCGATTATTTTATTCAGAATTTTTTGAATGATTTTCCAAATATACGTGCGAACGGAGGTTATAGGTTAGATTAGGAATTTAAATAATGTACTTGGGTTAAATTTTAGAATTATCATACTAAGGCTTTCGAATTTTCGAAAAATTGCGATGCATGGTGGATGGGAGGGGTGAGTGGAGAGGGGTTAGTTTCGGGGATGAAATAATATGCTTGGGGTAATTTTTAAACGGTTCTGATTATCATAAATGTGTGAGACGTACAGGGGAAATTTGGGGAAACTTTGGGGAACTTGGGTGAACTTTCAGCACAGGGACATGAATTGGGGTTACTTTGGGCCCCCAAATAAAACTTTGGCTATTTTTGACCTCCAGACACTGTTTTAGCATTCAGATTAGCAGAACTGTCCAGGAAAATTTGGGAAACTCGCGAGGAATTGAGGGAAACTTGGGTAAATTTTGACCTGCTGGACACAAATTGACGTGACTTTTGTGTTCAGATTAGCGGCCTGGGACGACATTTGAGCTCCAAAACAGAAATTGGGGTTCAGATTAGCAGACTTCCCATTTACTGACTACTAAGACACCTGGTGACGATAAAATAAACGGCAAAGTGCTATCCAACTTACCCAACAAAGTGGTAATTCTTCTATGTTACATATTCAATGCCATAATAAGATTGGACTACTTTCCGAAAGCCTGGAAAAAGTCCTTAATTTTAATAGTATGTAAATCCAACAAAACTCAGACCTCGTTATCGTCTTATGGACCCATTAGTCTTCTGTCTACTCTATCTAAAGTTTTGGAAAAGCTAATATTAAGAATTCAACCTATAATAACTGCTAGTAAGGCAATTCCCAATCATCAATTTGGCTTCAGAACCATTCGTTCGACAATACAACAGTGCTATAGGATAGTGGATGTAATCTCACAGACTCTGAAAAGAGGGGAGGTATGCTCCGCTATAAATTCAAACAACTACTACCTCCAGACTTATATTTATTTTTCCTTTCTTATCTGTCTGACAGAACTTCCACAGTAAAAGTGAAGAATGCAATATCTAGTGAGAGAAGCATTTTCGCCTCAGTTCCGCAGGGTAGTCTCCTGGGGAACATCTTGTATTCCATATAGACCGCAGATATACCTACCTCAAACCAGACTATCTTAGCCTCTTTTGCAGACGATATAGCCCTACTGGCTTCGTCTGCAAATCCCAACTATGCAAGTTTAGCTATTCAACAGCATATAAACCAAATTCAAACATAGGCAGATAAATGGAGAATTAAATGCAATGAAGAAAAATGTCAGTAGGTTGTATTTATAAATAGATTGATTACGTGTCCTGGAACAAAAATAAATAAGACGGAAATCAAACAATCAGATTCTGTAAGATACTCGTACTTAGGAATGTATCTTGATCGCAGACTCACCTGGAAATATTATGTTGCTCAGACCTGTCAATAAATTTCCATTCGAGCTAGGATACTATACCCTCTATTAGGCAGATTTTTGATTCTAAGCTTAAGCTAAAAAGACCCATCTATCTAACCGTCATAGCGCCAAAATGGAGGTATCGACGAGAGATATATGGATGCACTCGTTCAAGTAATTTATCAAAAATCCAAAGCCAGCAGTCCAAAACTCTCCAAACAATCGCAGCTGCTCCTAAATACGTCTCTAATATGATCTTACACACTGATTTAAATATCCCCTTTGTTAGTAAAGTCTATTCCACACAATACAACAAATTTTTTGAAAAATTAAAATTATGTCCGAATCCTTATATACATAAAATGTACACCAAAAAACTGTCGGGCAATCCTAAACGGAGGTTAAAAAAAAGAAAATGGGGTCGTGACGCTCTTCCAATAACATAACAAATATGAATAGTACGGAATACATAAGTAATGTATGTTATATAATATTCATCTTATAATGCTATACGCCAGTGTTATAGCGGGTGTTAAAATACTGTTAATATCCTCTTTACAGTATTAGCAGGATTCCATATAGGTTGCCATGTCATCCTGCTGATTCTATGAAACACGCCTTATCAATAACATAAGTAATTACTACTAAACGAATAATTCACATATACATATACATTATATATATATATATATATATCTATTATATAGAGATGCAAGAAAAAAAATCGTACAGACTGTTTTATAGTACCTAGAGTTCATTTTTTTGTTCAAGCGACGTATTTTCTTCGTCACATCATAAGAAAAAATAAGACCCTCAAAATTTTAAAATTAAAAGGCCCAAATTTCGAAAAATGTGAAAATCAAGTTTTAAGAAACTAATTTTTTAAAAATTCCGCAGCCGGTTCTATATGAGTTATGGTAATAACTTTCTTTTTAATCTGGACACTAAGGTCTCCCAAATACAAGAAAAATAAAAGATTCGAAAAATTTTGATATTTAGGGGACAAAATTTGTGAAAATACACCCTCTTAAAGCGATAACCCTGGAAACTAAAAAAAGCCCATAGCCATTTTCGTGGTAGCTGGAGAGTCCCTCTTTTTTTTTAAATGATGTATTTCAATCGCCGGAAAATAGGAAAAATATGAAGCCAAAAAAATTTTAAAATTAAAGGTCCCAGATTTTAAAAAATGTGAAAATCAAGTTTTAAGAAAAAAATTTTCAAAAAATTCCTCAGCTGGTTCTATGTGAGTTACAGTTTTATTTTTCTTTTTAACGTACATACAAAGGTTTCGAGAATACAGGAAAATGTTAAAATTCGAAAAATTCTGATATTTAGGGAACAACATTTGTGAAAATAGATGCTTAAAGCAGTAAGGTGGTAGCTGGAGAGTACCTTTTTTTTAAACGATGTATTTCAATCGCTGGAATACAGGATAAATACGAGACCCCAAAAGTTATTAAATTAAAGGTCCCAAATTTTAAAAAATGTGAAAATCAAGCTTTAAGAAATTTTTTTTAAAAAATTCCACAGCCGGTTCTGTATGACTAATGGTATTGATTTTCATTTTAACTTGCATATTGAGGTCTCCAGAATAGAGGGAAAATATAAAATTCAAAAAAAATTGATATTGAGGAATCGTAATTTTGAAAAATACACGTTTAAAGCGGAAATACAGGAAACTAAAAAAAAAGTCCATAGCTTTATCCATGGTAGCTGGACGGTCATTCTTTTTTTTAAATAATATACAGTGGAACCTGGTTACAACGGCACAGGCTGTAACGTTAACTCAGGTTTAGCATCATTTTATGATTAGACCGGTCAAAATATAATAATTGACGTTATAAGAAAACTCGGTTATATCGTCAAAAAAATATTGCTCCTCGGCTATAGCGCCAAAAAGTTTGTGATGCTCAATTTACAAAAGTGAAATTATGCTTGAGTAATGCTCTCAAGTTCACTCAAAATCCTTGTGTAGGAACAGCAAAACCGAAAAGTAAGTCGCTAGCCGGACGTTGAATCTATTGTTTGCTTAGTGGAGGCGCTGTCCCGTCATACTGCACCCTAAAACCCTCCCGCTAGTGTATTCTACGAGGTCAGTGGCTGTGGTGGAACTGTATTGTTTTGTTAGTTATACGGCGCAGTGCATTAGGACACCAATCACGTTGCTACATCCGTGTAATCTGATCATCGTGTGTGTTGTTAGCAGTTTATGCATTGTTCGTTCTCGTTGCTTTTCGTCAGCTATAGCAAGTTGTGGTGTAAAACGGAAGGTACTGCCGATTAAAGAGAAAGTGCGTGTTATCAGAGCGTGTGAAAGTAGATGAAAAATAACTGATGTGTGCAGTGAATTTAGATTGGTGAATTCTACTGTTGGTTCGATTTTAAAAAACAAGGACAACATTTTAAAAGCTTTTAAGGAAGACGGACAAAACATTAAGAAAATAAGAAAGTGCGAACATGGTGATGTGGATGCGGCTTTACTGACGTGGTTTAAACAGTGTCGCTGTTCGAACATTCCTGTGAGTGGGCCAATTATTAAAGAAAAAGCTAATGAGTTTGGAAAAAAGTTTGGTAGTAATTTTACGTGCTCTAACAGTTGGCTAGATCGATTCAAAGCTCGGCATTCGATCTCGTTTGCAAAGATTTGTGGCGAAGCAGAGTGTTGACCATAACGTTACAAGTGACTGGGTGCAGAACACATGACCAAATCTCAGAGAAGGATATAAAGATGGCATTTTCAACGGAGATGAAACCGGAATTTTCTTCAAATTAACTTCAGATAAGACCTTCCAATTTAAAAATGAAAAGTGCGTCGGTGGAAAGCTATCCAAGGAAAGATGTTTGTGCAAATATGACGGGAACTGAAAAAAGAAAGCTTTTAGTGATCGAAAAGTTTGCGACCTAGATGTTTTAAAAACATAAAAAAACTACCAGTGAATTACACTGCCAACAAAAAAGCTTGGATGACATCTGCAATCTTTTCTTTAAAGAAGGGTTAAGGAAGTGGGATCGACAGTTGTCATTAAAAAACAGAAAAATTCTTCTAGTTGACAACTGTGTAGCACATCCAAAATTGAATTTAACCAACATCAATCTTGTTTTTTTTCCGGCCAACTGCACAAGTGTTCCTCAGACCATGGATCAAGGCGTCATAAAAAGTTTGAAGTGTCACTACCGGAAGTTCCTTTTGAAAAAAAATAATTGTTTGCATGGACACCGCACAACCCGTAAACATCTTAATCTTGGATGCCTTATAATTCCTAGACAATGCCTGGGGGAATGTAGCATCGATGACAATTTCCAAGTGCTTTCATAAAGCACAGTAGAAATCTACAGACACACTTGGAGATTATGACGAAGATGGCGAATTGCCTCTTTCACACATGGATTGGACAGTTTAATGTTGACCAGAGCAACTTTAGAAATGACATCGATTCATACGCATCAGTAGATAATCATGTGGAAACATTCCAAATGTTGAGTGATGCAGAAATCGTCGCAGATGTGCGAAACAAGGAAGCTGAAGATAGTCCAGATGAAGATGCTGACCAGACCAAAGAAAACATCGTTTGTCCATCCATTCACGAAGAAATGAAAGCTGCTGAGACTCTCTCTCGGTTCTTCCAGTTCAAAGAAACGTCTGCTGAAACACTCAACGCTCTACAGGATGTATGCAGCACAACAGAGAAGAAATGTATAAAAGAAGATTACAGATTTTTTTCAACAGTAAGCCTTTACAATATTGTAAGTAACATTTGTTTGTTCTTTTTACACAAATTAATGTTTTAATTATTTCCTGTAGTAAATTTCAACAAATAATTTCATGTAAAACATTTGCGTTTTTACTTCTTATAATCTGCAACTCAGGATTTCAAGGCAGCTCTTTCATAACGTCAATCGGATATAACGTTAACATTTTTCTGGTCCCTTCAATGACTTTATAACCAGGTTCCACTATATTTTAACCGCTAGAATATAGGAAAAATACGAAACTACAAAAATTTTAAAATTAAAGGGTTCAAATTTTGAAAAATGTGAAAATCAAGTTTAAGAAATTTTTTTTAAAAAAACAGCCGGTTCTGTATAAGTTATGGTATTGATTTTATTTTTAACCTACACGATAAGGTCCCCAGAATAGAGGGAAAATATAAAATTCGAAAAATGTTGATATTAAGGAACCAAAATTTTGGAAAATACGCGCTTGAAAGGGTAAAAAAAGTCCACAGCCCTTTCCATGGTAGTTGGGAACTCACTTTTTTTTTTAAAATGATGTATTTCAAAGAAAAATACGAGACTCACAAAATTTCAAAATAAAAGTACCCAAATTTTGAAAAATTTGAAAATCAAGTTTCAAAAAATAATTTTTTAAAAAATTCCCCAGCCGGATCTATGTGTGCTACGGTATTGATTTTCTTCTTAATCTGCACACTAAGGTCTCCAAATACAGGAAAGATAAAAAATTCGAAATATTTTGATATTTAGGGCCCAAAATTTGAGAAGATACACGCCGAAAGCGGTAAAACTGGAAACTAAAAAAAAGTCCACAGCCCTTTCTATATTAGCTGGAGGTCATTCCCTTTTTTAAATACTATAACAGAATTGCTAGAATATATGGAAAATACGGGAGGACTAAAATTTAAAAGTTAAATGGTCATGAACAGTTTGATGGAATTTCTAAATAAAAAATTCGAACCAAAGGAAGAAAAAATAAATAATAATATAAATCTAAACATCGATAATTTTAAAACCATGCTTCATTAAACGGTCCAAAATAAGGTAGCCAACTTGTTAGAGAAAATGGAGGGGACTAACAGAGGAAAAAATTGTAAATTTAGAGGGAAAGTTTGACGAAGAGAATAGAATTAATGAGAAGGAAAGGGAAATCGATCGCATTTGGCATTTGAAAAAACTATTCGAAAAACTGATCGTCTGCCTTCCAAGCTCATGTACACACGGTCCGCGTTATATGTAATTAACATATCAGGATGGTATGCCAGTTGTTGCCAGATTAGGTGAACCAATGTTTTTTATTACGATGGCGTATAATTCTAATTGGATAGAAGTAACATTAAATTTAAATGAAAAGCAATATCATACCGATTGTGCAGATTAATATTGTAGGATATTCCAATTAAAGTTAAATAATTTATTAAAAATTTGAAAGTCAGGTGAAATTTTCGGAGAAATGGTTTATATTTTATACGTAATTGAATTCCAAAAAAGACGTCCTCCTCATGCTCATATTGCTTTAAGAGTAAAAAATTCGTCCGTAACTAATGAAGAGATTAATAATTTTGTTCAAACCACAATCCGAATTTTAAAAATCTGATTCTTTAAGTTTTAAAATTTTTTCCCATTTATTTATTTCCGGCGAAAATACGTCAATTCAAAAAAAAAAATATCTCCAGCTGCTATAGAATGGAACTAGGGACGTATTCTCTATTTTTTGCTTTATATCTAATACGCCCAAAGTATTACGGTTGTGGGAGAAAAATAAGAAAAGTCAACAGCCCTCGTAACAGCTAGTTTTTTTTTTTTTTTTTTTAATCAACATCGTTTCATTAAAACATAAGAAAGACATGAAATATCCAAAATTTTAAAATTTAGGAGTTCAAAATTTAAAAAAAATATAACAAAAATTATCAATGTTAGTTACAATGGAAACGTAGCAATTCCTGAAACTTAAATATTTAAACTATGATTATAGAACATTATGTCCTGGACGATTCTGTGCAAACAGAGTTAATATAATAATATATTATTTCTGACATTTATTTATTTATTTATACTGAACCAGTGTGCTAAATATTAAAAATTCATTATTGAAATCTATGAACATATAGTTTATAAATTTATGAAAAAACATCTGGCTATTGCGTGATAAACATTCGTACTGCATATAAACAATTGCCACGAGCGCTCCCTGTTCTGCGTAGCTAGAATAAACAAATAGGTATTCACGACGCTCGGAATCGAGCAATACGACTGGGATATTAATTTTAATGAAATATACGTAAATCATAGTAGTCGAATGATTAATTCCAAATTCGCTGTCAAAAGAGAATTATGAAATACTATGGTCATATTATGAAAAGAGAAAGAGATAGCCTTGAAAAATATATTATAGTGGATCCAATGGAAGGAGCAAGACCTCGTGGAAGACCGCCTCGACGATGGATAGATACAATAACAGCACTAAGCGATCAAACGCGAACCATGGCAATGGGAAGCAGCCAGAACAGAAGTCGCTGGGGACAACTAGTACTTGGTAGATTAAAATAGAGGTCACGATGAGCAGCTATTGCGCAAACGACTATGAAGAAAAAGAAGAATTGCGAAGAAATTCTTTTTTATTAATGAAACATCAGTTTCTATTTTCTTAATACTGCATGCATAATTTCATCGTTATATTTCACCGAAATTATACATAAGTAGGCTATATTAATTATTTTGTCGAGTGATTTGAAATTGATCTCGAGAATCAGAAATGTAGTGAACTGATACCAAGTTAACCATCATCGCACTCCGGCCGATAACAGTGACATGTATTGTTTTAAACATTTCCATTATACTATCCACAAAACTTTGTATATTATTATAATTGTGTTGTTCTTTAGCGGTCGACTGACAAGAAAGAGCTTTAAATTATAATTAGAATATAATATTTCAGATAACGTCATTCTTTTTAACCTGCATACTAAAGTATCCAAAAATAATTAAATGTAATATATTCCTCTCACATATATTGCACTGCTAGCGGTTTCAGTTTTTCTGATATTTTAATCTAAATCTTACTCTTTTAATTGACGCACATCTCTTTTCAAAAAAAAAATTAGTATATGTGAACGCTGCACACAATATGAAAATTTACAAAAGTAATACAGTTTAAAGTTGGAAAGAACGGGCCGCGAACGGCCAGCGAAACCAACTCTCTAGCACATACATATATCATATTCATTTTATGAAGTTATACATTATTATTTTAAAGGGCATATACAGCTGGTGTATAATAACTTATTAATATTCTCAAATTCTTCCCATAATACTGACGGGATTCTATGGGCCATACTTCATTGTACAGGTTACCATTTTGTCCTGCATGTTTTATAAAACATGCTTATTCCCATTAGATTTTTTTTTTTTTTTTTAATAATTTGCGGATCCCACAAGGCACTAGCCCGACTGTGGGTTCCCAACATAATTATATCATTTATTTGTACAATATAACATCAACTTAACTTAAGTACTACTTTCTGTTACAGCATAAACGTATTAACTTATATATTACTGTACTATAAAATCCACACTCTCACTATTTATCATTTATATTACAATTATACCATCATCTAAAATAATATTTCCTATTACAATACCTTAATATGATAACTTATATATTACAATAATACAATATAATTTTTATACAACTACCACTCTCTCATTAGCAGCTTAAAACTGGAGATAGTAACGAGTCTCATGTCAACGTAGTCAATGTTATAAGTGGTTATTACTATTTTTACAATACTTTTTTTTTTTTTTTTTGTTACTATTTCTATTTGTCTTTACGCCATGCTATCAACCAAATTTTAACCTTGTTTTTCCATCTCTCCAGATTTTTTTCATTTTGAATTCCCTTTGGTATGTTCCCCATTAATTTTATTAATACCGCTTCCTTTACATTGTCTATTTTACTGGTTATCCCCCTAGATCGTACATAGCAAGGTTTATAGCAATTTCTAGTCCTGTAGGTTCTTGTTCTAGTTGGTAAATGCCTACCTTCTAGTTTAGCACTGAGTAATTTGCTGTAATAATACAACATTTTTGGTGACATTTCGTTATTTTTGTTCCACCAAGTGATCGTTCGCTAATGCGTCTAGTTTTCGTTGTGTAAGACCAATTTTAAACATTTTTTTTGCAATTTGTTGATTTTCCTCAGTTCTGTAATTTTCGCCTCACCACAAATTCCAATTCCGTATTTAATTCTGGACATTATTACAGCTTCGAAATATAACCTTAGGCATTTGTATGTCATACCTTGTTTTAGTTTATGTAATGCTGGAATAGTTTGTCTAACTTTCCCTGTAATATTGTAAATATGGTTTCTCCATGTTAAACCTTTATCTAATGTTATCCCAAGATATTTAAATTCATTCACATTTTCTAACTTTTCACAACCACATATTTACTTTCTATGTAAACACTTTGTATTGTGTAAAATTAATTTGGAGACGAACGTTCTAAACCGGCTGGCGTTCTCAAATGCATCACTTTTGTTTTTTTAGCATTTATTAATAGTTTTTTGTCATGCGCCCATTTGCATACATTAATGAGATCTTCTTGTAACATTTTTTCAGCACTTTCAATGTCAGTTCAATAACTAGTGCGATATCATCTGCATAAACATACACTTTACAGTTCTTTACATATCGGTAGAGCGAATTCGTATATATCAAAAATAGTATAGGTGCCAATATTGTCCCTTGTCCAACTCCGTAATTCATTATTTCTTTTCTACTGTGTTCATTCCCGATCTTTACTAAAAATTCTCTTCCTCTTATGTAACTCTAAAACCATTTTAGAAACCTCCCTTTTACACCCATTTTTCTTAAGTCCTCAATTAGTATTTCTTGGTCCACTAGGTCAAAAGCCTTAGTGAGGTCTAAAAAAACTAACAGAAATTGTTTACCCACTGCTAATCCTTTATTTATATCTGATATTAATGTTTTAAGTAATAATATCGTTGATTTTCCCTCTCTAAAACCAAATTGACTACTATTAATCAACTTATTTCCCTCCAAGTAATTTTTCAAATATTTTCTCACGTACTGCTCTATTATATTTGCTATGACTGAAATTAATGTGATCGGTCTGTAGTTTTCACACTGTTTTCTATCTCCACTTTTGTAAATTGGTCGCACCATACCGATTTTTAACTCTCTGGGAAATATTTCTTCTTTCAAAGAGTAGTTAACCATTTTCGTTAGTAATGGGATTAGTAGTTTCGAGTGTCTCCTGATATCCTTCACCCTTATTTCGTCGTATCCTTGGGCTTTATCCGGATTAAGTTTTTTTATTATGGATTCTATTATATCCTCTGTAGCTCTTGGATGTATAAGGATATATTGATTTCATCATCTATTTCAGTATTCAAGAATTTATTATCACAGAAGTGTTTCACTTTCCGTGTAATGGACAAGTAATAATTTAAGAATGCGTTAACTGCATTGTTATAACTAGCAAAATTCCTGAGTATATCCTCGTCTAATATTACTTTTTTCTTTTTGCAGATTATTTTATTTATTATTCCCCAAGTTTTCTTCATGTCGTTGCCTGCTTTTCGTAATTCCTGTATGTAATATTTTTCTTTTACTTGTCTTATTTCGTATTTAACTAGATTTCTGTATCTCTTATATAATTCTTTATATCGTCTTTTTGAGTTGTTTCCTTTACGTCTTTTATAAAATAAATCTCTTATATAAATGTAATTTAATATTTTCCTGTTCATCCATTCATTCCTAGGGCAATTTTTCGTTTTCACAGTTGTTTGTTTTATGTACCTACATTCCTCATAGCAATTTTTGAAAGATCAATTTAAAATTAGCCCAACAATGTTATAAAATAGCTTAATCGTCCAAGAAAACGAATTATCATTTTTACCTGAACATCAATTTGGATAAAAACTCTACTATTTAAAATATGTTTTCAGGTCCTCCAAATGGAAATTAAAAAACGGTAATGGGCAGAATTTAAAAATAAAAATGTAAAATTGTACAGATGAACATCGCAAATACTCAAAAAACAATGATCACTATTACTCTATCTTATAAAAGAATGATGGTAACAATAAAAATCGAAATTATGGTATACAAGAGTTATTCACCTTAAATAAGGTTTGTAAAAGGCAGGAACAAACTTGGAAAAACGGATGCACCGAACGCGATAAAGGCTAAACACTGAACGCAATAAAGACTAAACAAACACAAAATATGGCAAGGGAAAGATCAAAAGTAAACACAGTATTAAAGGAGAACAAACTATAACCTACCAATTTTCGGTTCAGCAGTGTTCTTCCATGTGTACTAATAAACTGCATCGACTAGTTTCTGGTACTTCGGGTCGCCCGTGAATCTTAGGATGAAATCGCTCCAGCAGAACAACGCCAATTATTATTGGAACATAGAAAACAAAACAAACAATTTGATTAGAGTGAACATAACTAAATAGGAAATAACGGAGAGAATTATATCTTAAACAGGTGATTGAAAAATACGTGGAATGTAAGCCGCTAAAAATTAGAAAAAAAAGTATCGCAGTTATGGCTAAAATGACACACCACATGCTTAAAATAAAATAGTAAAATAAAAAAATGATATATAAAAATCACATTAACGACTAAAACCCATGAAGAAGTGCAGAAAAAAAAAGTGAAAAAAGGGTAAGAAAAATATAGTGAAAAGTGTCTTGGAACGACTTCATCGTCATTCCAATTCCTAAAAAAAATCAGTATTCCTTTCGTCCTATCACCCTAGCCGCATGTCTGCGGAAACTCTTTGAAGGTTTAATAAACAACAGTCTCGTTTGGTGGCTTGAGCATAATAACCTAGTTCCTTCTAATATGTTCAGTTTTCCCCCCGGGCTTGGCCCGGTAGATTGCATCAGTACCTTCCTTTCATATATCTATAAATCATTCCTATCAAAGAAATTTACTGTCGCTTCTTTTGTCGATGTCTGCTCTGCATTCGATAATGTGCATCTTCTTTCTCTGGGATCCAAACTCCTCTCTCTTAATCTCCCACCGGTTTTTATCACTCTTATACTCAACCTCTTTCAACATAGAACTCTTTATCTATCTTCTCCTTCTCTTTCCACCTTCAGATGCGTCTTCCGCAGGGTTCCTGCCTTAGCCCCACTCTTTTTAATATTTACTCTTTCGATATTGCTTCGCTTCCTATTCCCTCTTCTCACTCCTTTTTGCTGATGACATTTTAGTTTATTCCACCTCAGATAATCTGTCCTTCGCCTCCAACGAGTTAAATCATTCATTGCCCCATCTTAGCAATGCTCTATCTACTCTCCACCACTCTTTCCCCCTCCAAGTCTTCCTGTATAATTTTTCCTCTCCGCCCCTTTAATCGAGCTTTTATAAACATCAGCGTATCTAGTACACCTATTCCCACTGTTAATTTCACATGTTATCTAGGTCTTTTCTTAAATATTCGCCATACATTTCATAAACATATTAATTATATCTATAATTCCTCGATCAAAAGACTTAATATCCTCAAATCTTTATCTCCGCTCAGATGGGGTGGAGACCCGTGCATTCTATTAATTCTATGTAAAACGATTATTCGGTCCAAACTCGACTATTGTTCCTTCATTTATGGCAATGCCTCCAAGTCTCTCCTTTCGAAACTTGACGCAATTCAGAATTCCTGCCTTCGCCTATGCATTGGCGCTTTAAGATCTTCTCCTATTCCTGTGATTCTATCCGAATCTTCCACTCAACGTCTTTCCACTTCTCATTCACTCCTCGGTTATCGATTTTAAACAAAACGCTTCCCAATTTTGTCATCCACTATTATTCCTTCCTATCTTCATATCAAAAATCACTGGCGCTTGGCGCCTCATAGAATTCCGATTTTATCGCATATGGCTGCTCGTGTTTCCAATTTTTCTCCCTACGTTTCCTCTTATAACAGTCTTCCTTACTTTTCTTTCGACTTCAATAGCACATGACACCCCATCAATTTCTCCTCTCTTCCAGTCCGAGCTAAATCTTCCTCTCACAATGTAGTCAACTTCGAATTCCTTCAGCTGCTGAACTCTTCTTTTCCTTCCCATGCCTTAATCTTCTCGAATGGCTCCAAGAGTGATGGGGGCGTGGGTGGTGCATATATGTCTCCTACGTTCCTGCACTCTGAGTCTTTCAGACTTCCTTCTTTCTGCTCCATCTTCTCGACCGAGTCGATCTCAATTCTTCGCGCAATTCAATTCATATCCTCTACGAGTAAGGTTAACAAATTCCTGATTGTTTCTGATTCCAAAAGCGTTCTTCAAACCATCTCCTCTCCTCCTTCTCATTCTTCTGACGGTATCATCCTCTCTATTCGATCTGTTCTCGTTCCGCTCCATGCTCATAGACTTTCCATGGGTCCCTGTACATATCAACATTGAGGGCAATGACTCACCTGAATCTTCAGCTCGCTCAGCCGCCCGCATTCGTCCTTTCCTCGACACTTTCCTTTCCCCAGACATTCTTTCTCTATCACGCTCTAATCATTCTAGACTTTGGTCTGACATGTCTCCATCTTTATTCTCAAATCGGTTTTCACAGTACCGTCTTATTCAACCGGTTCCTAGTCTCATGCCTTGGTTTCAATCTATTTCTACCTGTCGTCGTTCCACTGTTGTTTCCTTAAGAAGGCATAGAATCAATCATACTCTACCCCCCTCTTCGAGATGTCGATTCGCTTTGCCCCGTCGCCCTTCTGCTCTCTTCACGCTTCTGAGCCTTCTTGTATTTCTGATTCAAATCACATCCTATTCGAGTGTTCCCCACTCTCTAACGAACGCTCTTCTCTTTATGCCCAACTTACAGTTTTGGGTCTTCGTACTCCCTTCCTTCCCATTGACTTCAGTTATTCCATTGCCGCTGTCCAATGTCTTTTCCATTTCTGACCGCCTGGCTATTTAGTTATAACTCTTAATTTTTTATGTTGTTGGGTCAAGGCCGCTGGCACACCCAGGATAGGGAAAAAAAAACAAAAAAGTGAAAACGCTTTAACGGCTAAACATATAACGCAAGAAAAAAAAGTTGAAAAAAAAACAAGTTATGTTGAACGACACCGACGAATGAAATAAATTGAAACCCAACAACGCTGATATAAAAGCAAAAAACGTGAAAATCGGCATATATATACACCATGAAGCTTGCAAAATGGGAAAAAATTTATTAACGAACAAGGCGATAAAAACTGGAAAATGAGCTCTGCAAGAAATAGCATTAAATGAAAGTAAATAAAATTCTAGTAAGATGGCCAAGAAAATAACAGAAACAGTAGAGATTTTTCAATAACACAATATATCGGAAGCTTTTGCACAACTATGGTCTGTGTCATGTGGGCAAAAAGTAACCGGCTAGGAAATCATGTTAAAGAAGAAGCAATTGCATTTACAACATATTCATGTATCTTACCGGAAGAAAGTTTTATTTTCAAGTATTCACAATGATTTCAACAATAAATGTACATAAAAAACCAAACGTCTATGAAATGTGTCGAAATTTGCAAAAGTAGGCCGGAAAATTTGTCATGGGGACTGATACAAAGAATACGAAATTATCACCATTTGCATGGAACCCCTCTGAAGACTACATGCGTGAAATTTAGAAGAATATAAGAACGCAAAAAAAAGTAAACACTGTATTAAAGGAGGACAAACTTTAACGTACCAATCTTCGGTTCAGCGGTGTCCTTCTATGTGTCCTATCAGCTGTCTGATCATCTATTCCATGAATAAACTTCATCCTCCAGTTCCTGTCACATGGGGTCGCCAGGGAATCTCAGGGTGAAGCCGCTCCAGCAGAACAACACCAACGATTAATGGAACATAGAACACAAAACAACAATTTGATTAGAGTGAACTTAACTAAATAGGAAATAACGAACAGGTGATTGAAAATAACATGGAACGTAAGCAGCTACAAAATAAAAAAAAAAATACCGCAGAAACGGTAAAAATGAAAAAGCACATATTTCATATAAAATAGCACCCAAAACCAAAATAAGAAAAATAATGACATATAAAGATCGCACTAGGGACCATAACTATGAAAAAGAAGAAAAAAAAAATTGGAAAAAATGAAGCAAAAAACCTGAAAATCAGCATATATATAACTCATGAAGCTTGAAAATCGGGAAAAATTGATTAACGAACAAGGCGATAAAAATTGGAAAGTGAGCTCTGCAAGAAATAGCATGAAATGAAAGTAAATCAAATTCTAGTATTAAACCACTAGAACAGAAGAATCCAAAATGTTAACTTACAGGGCAACTAATGAAGTGTTTGAGTATCAAAGAAATAAGAAAGTTATAAATTCGACCACAAAAAACATTGTAACAACTCCCCTTCTTGTCCGATTTTTCAGAATTCTTCATTTTCTTCATCAGCTTCTTCTTTTTATGTGTATTTAGAGTCTGTCCGGCTTATCACTCATACCTTCGATTTCTTCCATTTAATTTCCATTCTTCTGTAGTTTTTCCTAGCTGATGATCAGGTTTCCTTTCAAAACATCTTCAAATGTGTTTTCAAGAGCAGTTACTTGTCTGAAATCCGTTTCTCATAGAAGTAAAATCAGAATTATGTCGGACATTACTTTTCTGAATGCTCCCTTCTGTCTATCTACATTTCCCGAGCGCTTTTCTTCCAACATCGTTGCGTTCTGATACTGGCTTCTTAGAGGTGTCAGCCAGGATTACTTCAAGCATTAGTAACTAAAACGTTACTTGCTGTTGACCCCAGCACGCTCAAAACAATAGTTGCAAATGCATTATAGTATGCACACATTTCTACCGAATACAATGAGTGTGGCATAGTAAAGAATAAAGCAGTACCGAATCAGTAAGAATTAAATAAAATACTGCTGGAAAAATTCGAAAACACTAGCTTACAAAGACACTAGAAAATTCGTTGAATATCAAAGAACGACATACAGTAAATTTAACCAGTTATTCTTCAATGATACAACGAACAATTGCAAAGGACCTTCTAGCACTCTTCTTTAGCCAAGTACATCATTTTCTTCTTCCGATTCTTCTTTGTGAATATTTAAAGTACTTTGCCACACTATTAAACTTTCGTCGATATCTTCCATTTCATTCGCATTCTATTACCATTCTGTGTAACTGATGATCAGTTTATCCTGATGGAGGATTACTTGTAGCCAATTTTATTTCATGATATCTTCAAATGTACCTTAAAGTCAATGAATCGTTCTAACCTTCTTCTTTCCCCGAAGCTACTCATCCTATATTCCGATATTAACACTGTTATATGCATTTATCGGTCCATTTCCGTTCGCCGAGTAACTTTCTTCCAATTATACGGCATTCCTGATATTTGCTACATAACAGCGTCCATTGACTATGAAAAAGCTTTCGATTGCGTAAAATTTGAAAAATTGGTCAAGATACTGGAAAAACACAATATTGATGATAAAGACTTGAAGGTAATAATGAATTCATAATGGAAACTGTCCGCCAATAACAACATGTGTGCAGAATACTCTAATGGGAAATGCGGTATAAAAAGAGGAGTGAGACAAAAATGCTCACTCTCTCCACGGTTATTCAACATCTACGCATAGGCGAATTAACAAAAGAGACACAAATCAAAGAAACGGGTCTGAAGATCAATGCACAATGAATTAACGAAATAATTCGTGCTGACGATCAGGCAGTTATAGACGAAACAGAAGCTCCAATGCAGAAAGTGTTTGATAGATTAAATTGTGCAGGACTGAAATGCGATATGTAAATCAACGCGAAAAAAAAAGGAAAGTCACAAAATTCTCGAAAACCAATGACAAAAATGCAGAAATCATGATACACAATGAAAAAATCGAGAATCTGAGTTTGAATATATAATTACTACCATAAATGTGGACGGAAGAGACCTAAAAGAAATCCAAAAGTAGATTAGGTATTGCAAAAAAAGCTATAATTATCAACAGCAACGTTTTTAAAAACCGAACCTTGAGCATAGGTCAGCATAGGAGAATAATGAGATGCTACATGCGGACAGATCTAAAATATTCGCGGGAAACCTGGACAATGAAAGCAGATATTGAAAGAAGACTGAACGCCTCTGCAATGTGGTCTTATCGAAAATTATTAAAAATACCTTGGACTAATTTTCCAGCAAACGTATCAGTCTCGGGAAAAGTGAATAAATGTAACAAAACGATAGTTGAACATATCAAACCTTGAGTGCTGATATGAATATCATACGAAATCCAGGAAAATGGTGTATTCACGCTGGCATTTCAAAGAGGAATTCAGGGAAAGCTCATTAAAAGACGCAGAAATTTGCAGCTATCAATGACGAAAACACCATGAAACTGCCTATGCAAAAATCTACGAGTCACGATTAGATACGCCAGCAATCAAAGGATATAGATGCACGAACCCTGTTGAAGCTAGAGGTGCGACTCTGGTGACGACGAACAGTGCCACATTAAAATTTGTCTTGCATTGGTTATTTAGAGGTTACTTAGTTCGCGTGGTGATATAACAAGAAAATTTAAATTCAATAGCTGCATATCGACTGATTAATTAACAATTGGCTCAACAGTGTCATAAAATAACTTAATTGTCCAAGTAAACGCATTGCCATTTTTACCTGATCATCAATTTGTATAAAAACTCTACTATTTAAGATAAGTTTTCAGGTCCTGTTAGTGGAAATTAACGAACGGTAATCAGGCCAAATTAAAAAATAAAACTGTAACATAGTACAGACCAGACATTTGTAATAGAAAGAGATTCAATAATATTCTTAAGCGTATTCAATGAAAATCGCAAATAGAAAAAAAGCATTGATCACCATATCTCATAGAAAAATGCTGGTAATAATCAAATTCTAAATTATAGCATACTGGACATAATTACTTTAAATCATTTTTGCAAAACGCAAAAAAAAACTTGGAAAAACGGATACACAAAATGCAATAAAGGCTAAACCCTGAATGCACGCTTTAACGACTACCACCCACGAAGAAGTGCAGAAAAAGAAATGGACAAAAATTGTAAGAAAACTATCGTGAAAAGTGAAAATGCTTTAACTGCTAAACAAATCATACGAGTAAAAAAAAGTTGAAATAAAAAATGGATATGTCGAACAGCACTAACAAAGGGAACAAACTGAAACTCACCTATGCAGATATAAATAATAAATAAAAAAAAAATGAAGATGCAAAAAACGTGAAAATCGGAATATATATATAACCCATAAAGCTTGCAAATGGAGAAAAAATTATAAACGAACAAGGCGATAAAAACTGGAAAATGAGCTCTGCAAGAAATAGCATGAAATGAAAGTAAATCAAATTCTAGTAAGATGGCCAAGAAAATAACAGAAACAGTAGAGATTTTTCAATAACACAATATATCGGAAGCTTTTTCACAACTATGGTCTGTGTCATGTGGGCAAAAAGTAACCGGCTAGGAAATCATGTTAAAGAAGAAGCAATTGCATTTAAAACATATTCATGTATCTTACCGGAAGAAAGTTTTATTTTCAAGTATTCACAATGATTTCAACAATAAATGTACATAAAAAACCAAACGTCTATGAAATGTGTCGAAATTTGCAAAAGTAGGCCGGAAAATTTGTCATGGGGACTGATACAAAGAATACGAAATTATCACCATTTGCATGGAACCCCTCTGAAGACTACATGCGTGAAATTTAGAAGAATATAAGAACGCAAAATCAACAAATATCACCTAAACCACTAGAACAGAAGAATCCAAAATGTTAACTTACAGGGCAACTAATGAAGTGTTTGAGTATCAAAGAAATAAGAAAGTTATAAATTCGACCACAAAAAACATTGTAACAACTCCCCTTCTTGTCCGATTTTTCAGAATTCTTCATTTTCTTCATCAGCTTCTTCTTTTTATGTGTATTTAGAGTCTGTCCGGCTTATCACTCATACCTTCGATTTCTTCCATTTAATTTCCATTCTTCTGTAGTTTTTCCTAGCTGATGATCAGGTTTCCTTTCAAAACATCTTCAAATGTGTTTTCAAGAGCAGTTACTTGTCTGAAATCCGTTTCTCATAGAAGTAAAATCAGAATTATGTCGGACATTACTTTTCTGAATGCTCCCTTCTGTCTATCTACATTTCCCGAGCGCTTTTCTTCCAACATCGTTGCGTTCTGATACTGGCTTCTTAGAGGTGTCAGCCAGGATTACTTCAAGCATTAGTAACTAAAACGTTACTTGCTGTTGACCCCAGCACGCTCAAAACAATAGTTGCAAATGCATTATAGTATGCACACATTTCTACCGAATACAATGAGTGTGGCATAGTAAAGAATAAAGCAGTACCGAATCAGTAAGAATTAAATAAAATACTGCTGGAAAAATTCGAAAACACTAGCTTACAAAGACACTAGAAAATTCGTTGAATATCAAAGAACGACATACAGTAAATTTAACCAGTTATTCTTCAATGATACAACGAACAATTGCAAAGGACCTTCTAGCACTCTTCTTTAGCCAAGTACATCATTTTCTTCTTCCGATTCTTCTTTGTGAATATTTAAAGTACTTTGCCACACTATTAAACTTTCGTCGATATCTTCCATTTCATTCGCATTCTATTACCATTCTGTGTAACTGATGATCAGTTTATCCTGATGGAGGATTACTTGTAGCCAATTTTATTTCATGATATCTTCAAATGTACCTTAAAGTCAATGAATCGTTCTAACTTTCTTCTTTCCCCGAAGCTACTCATCCTATATTCCGATATTAACACTGTTATATGCATTTATCGGTCCATTTCCGTTCGCCGAGTAACTTTCTTCCAATTATACGGCATTCCTGATATTTGCTACATAACAGCGTCCATTGACTATGAAAAAGCTTTCGATTGCGTAAAATTTGAAAAATTGGTCAAGGTACTGGAAAAACACAATATTGATGATAAAGACTTGAAGGTAATAATGAATTCATAATGGAAACTGTCCGCCAATAACAACATGTGTGCAGAATACTCTAATGGGAAATGCGGTATAAAAAGAGGAGTGAGACAAAAATGCTCACTCTCTCCACGGTTATTCAACATCTACGCATAGGCGAATTAACAAAAGAGACACAAATCAAAGAAACGGGTCTGAAGATCAATGCACAATGAATTAACGAAATAATTCGTGCTGACGATCAGGCAGTTATAGACGAAACAGAAGCTCCAATGCAGAAAGTGTTTGATAGATTAAATTGTGCAGGACTGAAATGCGATATGTAAATCAACGCGAAAAAAAAAGGAAAGTCACAAAATTCTCGAAAACCAATGACAAAAATGCAGAAATCATGATACACAATGAAAAAATCGAGAATCTGAGTTTGAATATATAATTACTACCATAAATGTGGACGGAAGAGACCTAAAAGAAATCCAAAAGTAGATTAGGTATTGCAAAAAAAGCTATAATTATCAACAGCAACGTTTTTAAAAACCGAACCTTGAGCATAGGTCAGCATAGGAGAATAATGAGATGCTACATGCGGACAGATCTAAAATATTCGCGGGAAACCTGGACAATGAAAGCAGATATTGAAAGAAGACTGAACGCCTCTGCAATGTGGTCTTATCGAAAATTATTAAAAATACCTTGGACTAATTTTCCAGCAAACGTATCAGTCTCGGGAAAAGTGAATAAATGTAACAAAACGATAGTTGAACATATCAAACCTTGAGTGCTAATATGAATAGCATACGAAATCAAGGAAAATGGTGTATTCACGCTGGCATTTCAAAGAGGAATTCAGGGAAAGCTCATTAAAAGACGCAGAAATTTGCAGCTATCAATGACGAAAACACCATGAAACTGCCTATGCAAAAATCTACGAGTCACGATTAGATACGCCAGCAATCAAAGGATATAGATGCACGAACCCTGTTGAAGCTAGAGGTGCGACTCTGGTGACGACGAACAGTGCCACATTAAAATTTGTCTTGCATTGGTTATTTAGAGGTTACTTAGTTCGCGTGGTGATATAACAAGAAAATTTAAATTCAATAGCTGCATATCGACTGATTAATTAACAATTGGCTCAACAGTGTCATAAAATAACTTAATTGTCCAAGTAAACGCATTGCCATTTTTACCTGATCATCAATTTGTATAAAAACTCTACTATTTAAGATAAGTTTTCAGGTCCTGTTAGTGGAAATTAACGAACGGTAATCAGGCCAAATTAAAAAATAAAACTGTAACATAGTACAGACCAGACATTTGTAATAGAAAGAGATTCAATAATATTCTTAAGCGTATTCAATGAAAATCGCAAATAGAAAAAAAGCATTGATCACCATATCTCATAGAAAAATGCTGGTAATAATCAAATTCTAAATTATAGCATACTGGACATAATTACTTTAAATCATTTTTGCAAAACGCAAAAAAAAACTTGGAAAAACGGATACACAAAATGCAATAAAGGCTAAACCCTGAATGCACGCTTTAACGACTACCACCCACGAAGAAGTGCAGAAAAAGAAATGGACAAAAATTGTAAGAAAACTATCGTGAAAAGTGAAAATGCTTTAACTGCTAAAAAATCGCATGAGAAAAAAAATTTGAAACAAAATTTGGTTATGTTGAACAACACCAACAAAGGGTATAAATTGAAACCCACCAATGTAGATATAAATAATAAATAAAAAAACGAGAAGAAGCAAAAAACGTGAAAATCGGCATATATATAACTCATGAGGCTTGCAAAATAGGGAAAAGCTTATTAACGCACAAGGCGATAAAAACTAGAAAATGAGCCAAGCAAGAAACAGCATGAAATGAAAGTAAATCAAATTCTAGTAAGATGGCCAAGAAAATAACAGAAACAGTAGAGATTTTTCAATAACACAATATATCGGAAGCTTTTGCACAACTATGGTCTGTGTCATGTGGGCAAAAAGTAACCGGCTAGGAAATCATGTTAAAGAAGAAGCAATTGCATTTAAAACATATTCATGTATCTTACCGGAAGAAAGTTTTATTTTCAAGTATTCACAATGATTTCAACAATAAATGTACATAAAAAACCAAACGTCTATGAAATGTGTCGAAATTTGCAAAAGTAGGCCGGAAAATTTGTCATGGGGACTGATACAAAGAATACGAAATTATCACCATTTGCATGGAACCCCTCTGAAGACTACATGCGTGAAATTTAGAAGAATATAAGAACGCAAAATCAACAAATATCACCTAAACCACTAGAACAGAAGAATCCAAAATGTTAACTTACAGGGCAACTAATGAAGTGTTTGAGTATCAAAGAAATAAGAAAGTTATAAATTCGACCACAAAAAACATTGTAACAACTCCCCTTCTTGTCCGATTTTTCAGAATTCTTCATTTTCTTCATCAGCTTCTTCTTTTTATGTGTATTTAGAGTCTGTCCGGCTTATCACTCATACCTTCGATTTCTTCCATTTAATTTCCATTCTTCTGTAGTTTTTCCTAGCTGATGATCAGGTTTCCTTTCAAAACATCTTCAAATGTGTTTTCAAGAGCAGTTACTTGTCTGAAATCCGTTTCTCATAGAAGTAAAATCAGAATTATGTCGGACATTACTTTTCTGAATGCTCCCTTCTGTCTATCTACATTTCCCGAGCGCTTTTCTTCCAACATCGTTGCGTTCTGATACTGGCTTCTTAGAGGTGTCAGCCAGGATTACTTCAAGCATTAGTAACTAAAACGTTACTTGCTGTTGACCCCAGCACGCTCAAAACAATAGTTGCAAATGCATTATAGTATGCACACATTTCTACCGAATACAATGAGTGTGGCATAGTAAAGAATAAAGCAGTACCGAATCAGTAAGAATTAAATAAAATACTGCTGGAAAAATTCGAAAACACTAGCTTACAAAGACACTAGAAAATTCGTTGAATATCAAAGAACGACATACAGTAAATTTAACCAGTTATTCTTCAATGATACAACGAACAATTGCAAAGGACCTTCTAGCACTCTTCTTTAGCCAAGTACATCATTTTCTTCTTCCGATTCTTCTTTGTGAATATTTAAAGTACTTTGCCACACTATTAAACTTTCGTCGATATCTTCCATTTCATTCGCATTCTATTACCATTCTGTGTAACTGATGATCAGTTTATCCTGATGGAGGATTACTTGTAGCCAATTTTATTTCATGATATCTTCAAATGTACCTTAAAGTCAATGAATCGTTCTAACCTTCTTCTTTCCCCGAAGCTACTCATCCTATATTCCGATATTAACACTGTTATATGCATTTATCGGTCCATTTCCGTTCGCCGAGTAACTTTCTTCCAATTATACGGCATTCCTGATATTTGCTACATAACAGCGTCCATTGACTATGAAAAAGCTTTCGATTGCGTAAAATTTGAAAAATTGGTCAAGGTACTGGAAAAACACAATATTGATGATAAAGACTTGAAGGTAATAATGAATTCATAATGGAAACTGTCCGCCAATAACAACATGTGTGCAGAATACTCTAATGGGAAATGCGGTATAAAAAGAGGAGTGAGACAAAAATGCTCACTCTCTCCACGGTTATTCAACATCTACGCATAGGCGAATTAACAAAAGAGACACAAATCAAAGAAACGGGTCTGAAGATCAATGCACAATGAATTAACGAAATAATTCGTGCTGACGATCAGGCAGTTATAGACGAAACAGAAGCTCCAATGCAGAAAGTGTTTGATAGATTAAATTGTGCAGGACTGAAATGCGATATGTAAATCAACGCGAAAAAAAAAGGAAAGTCACAAAATTCTCGAAAACCAATGACAAAAATGCAGAAATCATGATACACAATGAAAAAATCGAGAATCTGAGTTTGAATATATAATTACTACCATAAATGTGGACGGAAGAGACCTAAAAGAAATCCAAAAGTAGATTAGGTATTGCAAAAAAAGCTATAATTATCAACAGCAACGTTTTTAAAAACCGAACCTTGAGCATAGGTCAGCATAGGAGAATAATGAGATGCTACATGCGGACAGATCTAAAATATTCGCGGGAAACCTGGACAATGAAAGCAGATATTGAAAGAAGACTGAACGCCTCTGCAATGTGGTCTTATCGAAAATTATTAAAAATACCTTGGACTAATTTTCCAGCAAACGTATCAGTCTCGGGAAAAGTGAATAAATGTAACAAAACGATAGTTGAACATATCAAACCTTGAGTGCTAATATGAATAGCATACGAAATCAAGGAAAATGGTGTATTCACGCTGGCATTTTAGAGAGGAATTCAGGGAAAGCTCATTAAAAGGTGCAGAAGTTTTGCAGCTATCAATGACGAAAACACCATGAAACTGCCTATGCAAAAATCTACGAGTCACGATTAGATACGCCAGCAATCAAAGGATATAGATGCACGAACCCTGTTGAAGCTAGAGGTGCGACTCTGGTGACGACGAACAGTGCCACATTAAAATTTGTCTTGCATTGGTTATTTAGAGGTTACTTAGTTCGCGTGGTGATATAACAAGAAAATTTAAATTCAATAGCTGCATATCGACTGATTAATTAACAATTGGCTCAACAGTGTCATAAAATAACTTAATTGTCCAAGTAAACGCATTGCCATTTTTACCTGATCATCAATTTGTATAAAAACTCTACTATTTAAGATAAGTTTTCAGGTCCTGTTAGTGGAAATTAACGAACGGTAATCAGGCCAAATTAAAAAATAAAACTGTAACATAGTACAGACCAGACATTTGTAATAGAAAGAGATTCAATAATATTCTTAAGCGTATTCAATGAAAATCGCAAATAGAAAAAAAGCATTGATCACCATATCTCATAGAAAAATGCTGGTAATAATCAAATTCTAAATTATAGCATACTGGACATAATTACTTTAAATCATTTTTGCAAAACGCAAAAAAAAACTTGGAAAAACGGATACACAAAATGCAATAAAGGCTAAACCCTGAATGCACGCTTTAACGACTACCACCCACGAAGAAGTGCAGAAAAAGAAATGGACAAAAATTGTAAGAAAACTATCGTGAAAAGTGAAAATGCTTTAACTGCTAAACAAATCATACGAGTAAAAAAAAGTTGAAATAAAAAATGGATATGTCGAACAGCACTAACAAAGGGAACAAACTGAAACTCACCTATGCAGATATAAATAATAAATAAAAAAAAAATGAAGATGCAAAAAACGTGAAAATCGGAATATATATATAACCCATAAAGCTTGCAAATGGAGAAAAAATTATAAACGAACAAGGCGATAAAAACTGGAAAATGAGCTCTGCAAGAAATAGCATGAAATGAAAGTAAATCAAATTCTAGTAAGATGGCCAAGAAAATAACAGAAACAGTAGAGATTTTTCAATAACACAATATATCGGAAGCTTTTGCACAACTATGGTCTGTGTCATGTGGGCAAAAAGTAACCGGCTAGGAAATCATGTTAAAGAAGAAGCAATTGCATTTACAACATATTCATGTATCTTACCGGAAGAAAGTTTTATTTTCAAGTATTCACAATGATTTCAACAATAAATGTACATAAAAAACCAAACGTCTATGAAATGTGTCGAAATTTGCAAAAGTAGGCCGGAAAATTTGTCATGGGGACTGATACAAAGAATACGAAATTATCACCATTTGCATGGAACCCCTCTGAAGACTACATGCGTGAAATTTAGAAGAATATAAGAACGCAAAATCAACAAATATCACCTAAACCACTAGAACAGAAGAATCTAAAATGTTAACTTACAGGACAACTAATGAAGTGTTTGAGTATCAAAGATAAAGAAAGTTCTGAATTCGACCACAAAAAACATTGCAACAACTCCCCTTTTAGTCCGATTTTTCAGAATTCTTCATTTTCTTTATCAGCTTCTTCTTTTTATGTGTTTTTTTAGAGTCTGTCCGGCTTATCACTCATACCTTCGATTTCTTCCATTTAATTTCCATTCTTCTGTAGTTCTTCTTAGCTGATGATCAGTGTATTGCAACAGACGTTTCCTAATAGCAGGTTTCCCTTCAAAATATCTTCAAATGTGTTTTCAAGAGCAGTTACTTTTTGAAATCTGTTTCTCATAGAAGTAAATCAGAATTATGTCGGACATTACTTTTCTGAATGCTCCCTTCTGTCTATCTACATTTCCCGAGCGCTTTTCTTCCAACATCGTTGCGTTCTGATACTGGCTTCTTAGAGGTGTCAGCCAGGATTACTTCAAGCATTAGTAACTAAAACGTTACTTGCTGTTGACCCCAGCACGCTCAAAACAATAGCTGCAAATGCATTATAGTATGCACACATTTCTACCGAATACAATGAGTGTGGCATAGTAAAGAATAAAGCAGTACCGAATCAGTAAGAATTAAATAAAATACTGCTGGAAAAATTCGAAAACACTAGCTTACAAAGACACTAGAAAATTCGTTGAATATCAAAGAACGACATACAGTAAATTTAACCAGTTATTCTTCAATGATACAACGAACAATTGCAAAGGACCTTCTAGCACTCTTCTTTAGCCAAGTACATCATTTTCTTCTTCCGATTCTTCTTTGTGAATATTTAAAGTACTTTGCCACACTATTAAACTTTCGTCGATATCTTCCATTTCATTCGCATTCTATTACCATTCTGTGTAACTGATGATCAGTTTATCCTGATGGAGGATTACTTGTAGCCAATTTTATTTCATGATATCTTCAAATGTACCTTAAAGTCAATGAATCGTTCTAACCTTCTTCTTTCCCCGAAGCTACTCATCCTATATTCCGATATTAACACTGTTATATGCATTTATCGGTCCATTTCCGTTCGCCGAGTAACTTTCTTCCAATTATACGGCATTCCTGATATTTGCTACATAACAGCGTCCATTGACTATGAAAAAGCTTTCGATTGCGTAAAATTTGAAAAATTGGTCAAGGTACTGGAAAAACACAATATTGATGATAAAGACTTGAAGGTAATAATGAATTCATAATGGAAACTGTCCGCCAATAACAACATGTGTGCAGAATACTCTAATGGGAAATGCGGTATAAAAAGAGGAGTGAGACAAAAATGCTCACTCTCTCCACGGTTATTCAACATCTACGCATAGGCGAATTAACAAAAGAGACACAAATCAAAGAAACGGGTCTGAAGATCAATGCACAATGAATTAACGAAATAATTCGTGCTGACGATCAGGCAGTTATAGACGAAACAGAAGCTCCAATGCAGAAAGTGTTTGATAGATTAAATTGTGCAGGACTGAAATGCGATATGTAAATCAACGCGAAAAAAAAAGGAAAGTCACAAAATTCTCGAAAACCAATGACAAAAATGCAGAAATCATGATACACAATGAAAAAATCGAGAATCTGAGTTTGAATATATAATTACTACCATAAATGTGGACGGAAGAGACCTAAAAGAAATCCAAAAGTAGATTAGGTATTGCAAAAAAAGCTATAATTATCAACAGCAACGTTTTTAAAAACCGAACCTTGAGCATAGGTCAGCATAGGAGAATAATGAGATGCTACATGCGGACAGATCTAAAATATTCGCGGGAAACCTGGACAATGAAAGCAGATATTGAAAGAAGACTGAACGCCTCTGCAATGTGGTCTTATCGAAAATTATTAAAAATACCTTGGACTAATTTTCCAGCAAACGTATCAGTCTCGGGAAAAGTGAATAAATGTAACAAAACGATAGTTGAACATATCAAACCTTGAGTGCTAATATGAATAGCATACGAAATCAAGGAAAATGGTGTATTCACGCTGGCATTTTAGAGAGGAATTCAGGGAAAGCTCATTAAAAGGTGCAGAAGTTTTGCAGCTATCAATGACGAAAACACCATGAAACTGCCTATGCAAAAATCTACGAGTCACGATTAGATACGCCAGCAATCAAAGGATATAGATGCACGAACCCTGTTGAAGCTAGAGGTGCGACTCTGGTGACGACGAACAGTGCCACATTAAAATTTGTCTTGCATTGGTTATTTAGAGGTTACTTAGTTCGCGTGGTGATATAACAAGAAAATTTAAATTCAATAGCTGCATATCGACTGATTAATTAACAATTGGCTCAACAGTGTCATAAAATAACTTAATTGTCCAAGTAAACGCATTGCCATTTTTACCTGATCATCAATTTGTATAAAAACTCTACTATTTAAGATAAGTTTTCAGGTCCTGTTAGTGGAAATTAACGAACGGTAATCAGGCCAAATTAAAAAATAAAACTGTAACATAGTACAGACCAGACATTTGTAATAGAAAGAGATTCAATAATATTCTTAAGCGTATTCAATGAAAATCGCAAATAGAAAAAAAGCATTGATCACCATATCTCATAGAAAAATGCTGGTAATAATCAAATTCTAAATTATAGCATACTGGACATAATTACTTTAAATCATTTTTGCAAAACGCAAAAAAAAACTTGGAAAAACGGATACACAAAATGCAATAAAGGCTAAACCCTGAATGCACGCTTTAACGACTACCACCCACGAAGAAGTGCAGAAAAAGAAATGGACAAAAATTGTAAGAAAACTATCGTGAAAAGTGAAAATGCTTTAACTGCTAAACAAATCATACGAGTAAAAAAAAGTTGAAATAAAAAATGGATATGTCGAACAGCACTAACAAAGGGAACAAACTGAAACTCACCTATGCAGATATAAATAATAAATAAAAAAAAAATGAAGATGCAAAAAACGTGAAAATCGGAATATATATATAACCCATAAAGCTTGCAAATGGAGAAAAAATTATAAACGAACAAGGCGATAAAAACTGGAAAATGAGCTCTGCAAGAAATAGCATGAAATGAAAGTAAATCAAATTCTAGTAAGATGGCCAAGAAAATAACAGAAACAGTAGAGATTTTTCAATAACACAATATATCGGAAGCTTTTGCACAACTATGGTCTGTGTCATGTGGGCAAAAAGTAACCGGCTAGGAAATCATGTTAAAGAAGAAGCAATTGCATTTACAACATATTCATGTATCTTACCGGAAGAAAGTTTTATTTTCAAGTATTCACAATGATTTCAACAATAAATGTACATAAAAAACCAAACGTCTATGAAATGTGTCGAAATTTGCAAAAGTAGGCCGGAAAATTTGTC
Organism: Icerya purchasi; assembly: GCA_039619475.1. Classification (NCBI taxonomy): domain Eukaryota; kingdom Metazoa; phylum Arthropoda; class Insecta; order Hemiptera; family Monophlebidae; genus Icerya; species Icerya purchasi. The sequence continues at coordinate 291,674,957 of CM077116.1, forward strand.
ATGGGGACTGATACAAAGAATACGAAATTATCACCATTTGCATGGAACCCCTCTGAAGACTACATGCGTGAAATTTAGAAGAATATAAGAACGCAAAATCAACAAATATCACCTAAACCACTAGAACAGAAGAATCTAAAATGTTAACTTACAGGACAACTAATGAAGTGTTTGAGTATCAAAGATAAAGAAAGTTCTGAATTCGACCACAAAAAACATTGCAACAACTCCCCTTTTAGTCCGATTTTTCAGAATTCTTCATTTTCTTTATCAGCTTCTTCTTTTTATGTGTTTTTTTAGAGTCTGTCCGGCTTATCACTCATACCTTCGATTTCTTCCATTTAATTTCCATTCTTCTGTAGTTCTTCTTAGCTGATGATCAGTGTATTGCAACAGACGTTTCCTAATAGCAGGTTTCCCTTCAAAATATCTTCAAATGTGTTTTCAAGAGCAGTTACTTTTTGAAATCTGTTTCTCATAGAAGTAAATCAGAATTATGTCGGACATTACTTTTCTGAATGCTCCCTTCTGTCTATCTACATTTCCCGAGCGCTTTTCTTCCAACATCGTTGCGTTCTGATACTGGCTTCTTAGAGGTGTCAGCCAGGATTACTTCAAGCATTAGTAACTAAAACGTTACTTGCTGTTGACCCCAGCACGCTCAAAACAATAGTTGCAAATGCATTATAGTATGCACACATTTCTACCGAATACAATGAGTGTGGCATAGTAAAGAATAAAGCAGTACCGAATCAGTAAGAATTAAATAAAATACTGCTGGAAAAATTCGAAAACACTAGCTTACAAAGACACTAGAAAATTCGTTGAATATCAAAGAACGACATACAGTAAATTTAACCAGTTATTCTTCAATGATACAACGAACAATTGCAAAGGACCTTCTAGCACTCTTCTTTAGCCAAGTACATCATTTTCTTCTTCCGATTCTTCTTTGTGAATATTTAAAGTACTTTGCCACACTATTAAACTTTCGTCGATATCTTCCATTTCATTCGCATTCTATTACCATTCTGTGTAACTGATGATCAGTTTATCCTGATGGAGGATTACTTGTAGCCAATTTTATTTCATGATATCTTCAAATGTACCTTAAAGTCAATGAATCGTTCTAACCTTCTTCTTTCCCCGAAGCTACTCATCCTATATTCCGATATTAACACTGTTATATGCATTTATCGGTCCATTTCCGTTCGCCGAGTAACTTTCTTCCAATTATACGGCATTCCTGATATTTGCTACATAACAGCGTCCATTGACTATGAAAAAGCTTTCGATTGCGTAAAATTTGAAAAATTGGTCAAGATACTGGAAAAACACAATATTGATGATAAAGACTTGAAGGTAATAATGAATTCATAATGGAAACTGTCCGCCAATAACAACATGTGTGCAGAATACTCTAATGGGAAATGCGGTATAAAAAGAGGAGTGAGACAAAAATGCTCACTCTCTCCACGGTTATTCAACATCTACGCATAGGCGAATTAACAAAAGAGACACAAATCAAAGAAACGGGTCTGAAGATCAATGCACAATGAATTAACGAAATAATTCGTGCTGACGATCAGGCAGTTATAGACGAAACAGAAGCTCCAATGCAGAAAGTGTTTGATAGATTAAATTGTGCAGGACTGAAATGCGATATGTAAATCAACGCGAAAAAAAAAGGAAAGTCACAAAATTCTCGAAAACCAATGACAAAAATGCAGAAATCATGATACACAATGAAAAAATCGAGAATCTGAGTTTGAATATATAATTACTACCATAAATGTGGACGGAAGAGACCTAAAAGAAATCCAAAAGTAGATTAGGTATTGCAAAAAAAGCTATAATTATCAACAGCAACGTTTTTAAAAACCGAACCTTGAGCATAGGTCAGCATAGGAGAATAATGAGATGCTACATGCGGACAGATCTAAAATATTCGCGGGAAACCTGGACAATGAAAGCAGATATTGAAAGAAGACTGAACGCCTCTGCAATGTGGTCTTATCGAAAATTATTAAAAATACCTTGGACTAATTTTCCAGCAAACGTATCAGTCTCGGGAAAAGTGAATAAATGTAACAAAACGATAGTTGAACATATCAAACCTTGAGTGCTAATATGAATAGCATACGAAATCAAGGAAAATGGTGTATTCACGCTGGCATTTTAGAGAGGAATTCAGGGAAAGCTCATTAAAAGGTGCAGAAGTTTTGCAGCTATCAATGACGAAAACACCATGAAACTGCCTATGCAAAAATCTACGAGTCACAATGAGATACGCCAGAAATCAAAGGATATAGATGCACGAACCCTGTTGAAGCTAGAGGTGCGACTCGGGTGACGACGAACAGTGCCGCATTAAAATTTGTCTTGCATTGGTTATTCAGAGGTTACTTAGTTCGCGTGGTGATATAACAAGAAAATTTAAATTCAATAGCTGCATATCGACTGATTAATTAACAATTGGCTCAACAGTGTCATAAAATAACTTAATTGTCCAAGTAAACGCATTGCCATTTTTACCTGATCATCAATTTGTATAAAAACTCTACTATTTAAGATAAGTTTTCAGGTCCTGTTAGTGGAAATTAACGAACGGTAATCAGGCCAAATTAAAAAATAAAACTGTAACATAGTACAGACCAGACATTTGTAATAGAAAGAGATTCAATAATATTCTTAAGCGTATTCAATGAAAATCGCAAATAGAAAAAAAGCATTGATCACCATATCTCATAGAAAAATGCTGGTAATAATCAAATTCTAAATTATAGCATACTGGACATAATTACTTTAAATCATTTTTGCAAAACGCAAAAAAAAACTTGGAAAAACGGATACACAAAATGCAATAAAGGCTAAACCCTGAATGCACGCTTTAACGACTACCACCCACGAAGAAGTGCAGAAAAAGAAATGGACAAAAATTGTAAGAAAACTATCGTGAAAAGTGAAAATGCTTTAACTGCTAAACAAATCATACGAGTAAAAAAAAGTTGAAATAAAAAATGGATATGTCGAACAGCACTAACAAAGGGAACAAACTGAAACTCACCTATGCAGATATAAATAATAAATAAAAAAAAAATGAAGATGCAAAAAACGTGAAAATCGGAATATATATATAACCCATAAAGCTTGCAAATGGAGAAAAAATTATAAACGAACAAGGCGATAAAAACTGGAAAATGAGCTCTGCAAGAAATAGCATGAAATGAAAGTAAATCAAATTCTAGTAAGATGGCCAAGAAAATAACAGAAACAGTAGAGATTTTTCAATAACACAATATATCGGAAGCTTTTGCACAACTATGGTCTGTGTCATGTGGGCAAAAAGTAACCGGCTAGGAAATCATGTTAAAGAAGAAGCAATTGCATTTACAACATATTCATGTATCTTACCGGAAGAAAGTTTTATTTTCAAGTATTCACAATGATTTCAACAATAAATGTACATAAAAAACCAAACGTCTATGAAATGTGTCGAAATTTGCAAAAGTAGGCCGGAAAATTTGTCATGGGGACTGATACAAAGAATACGAAATTATCACCATTTGCATGGAACCCCTCTGAAGACTACATGCGTGAAATTTAGAAGAATATAAGAACGCAAAATCAACAAATATCACCTAAACCACTAGAACAGAAGAATCTAAAATGTTAACTTACAGGACAACTAATGAAGTGTTTGAGTATCAAAGATAAAGAAAGTTCTGAATTCGACCACAAAAAACATTGCAACAACTCCCCTTTTAGTCCGATTTTTCAGAATTCTTCATTTTCTTTATCAGCTTCTTCTTTTTATGTGTTTTTTTAGAGTCTGTCCGGCTTATCACTCATACCTTCGATTTCTTCCATTTAATTTCCATTCTTCTGTAGTTCTTCTTAGCTGATGATCAGTGTATTGCAACAGACGTTTCCTAATAGCAGGTTTCCCTTCAAAATATCTTCAAATGTGTTTTCAAGAGCAGTTACTTTTTGAAATCTGTTTCTCATAGAAGTAAATCAGAATTATGTCGGACATTACTTTTCTGAATGCTCCCTTCTGTCTATCTACATTTCCCGAGCGCTTTTCTTCCAACATCGTTGCGTTCTGATACTGGCTTCTTAGAGGTGTCAGCCAGGATTACTTCAAGCATTAGTAACTAAAACGTTACTTGCTGTTGACCCCAGCACGCTCAAAACAATAGTTGCAAATGCATTATAGTATGCACACATTTCTACCGAATACAATGAGTGTGGCATAGTAAAGAATAAAGCAGTACCGAATCAGTAAGAATTAAATAAAATACTGCTGGAAAAATTCGAAAACACTAGCTTACAAAGACACTAGAAAATTCGTTGAATATCAAAGAACGACATACAGTAAATTTAACCAGTTATTCTTCAATGATACAACGAACAATTGCAAAGGACCTTCTAGCACTCTTCTTTAGCCAAGTACATCATTTTCTTCTTCCGATTCTTCTTTGTGAATATTTAAAGTACTTTGCCACACTATTAAACTTTCGTCGATATCTTCCATTTCATTCGCATTCTATTACCATTCTGTGTAACTGATGATCAGTTTATCCTGATGGAGGATTACTTGTAGCCAATTTTATTTCATGATATCTTCAAATGTACCTTAAAGTCAATGAATCGTTCTAACCTTCTTCTTTCCCCGAAGCTACTCATCCTATATTCCGATATTAACACTGTTATATGCATTTATCGGTCCATTTCCGTTCGCCGAGTAACTTTCTTCCAATTATACGGCATTCCTGATATTTGCTACATAACAGCGTCCATTGACTATGAAAAAGCTTTCGATTGCGTAAAATTTGAAAAATTGGTCAAGATACTGGAAAAACACAATATTGATGATAAAGACTTGAAGGTAATAATGAATTCATAATGGAAACTGTCCGCCAATAACAACATGTGTGCAGAATACTCTAATGGGAAATGCGGTATAAAAAGAGGAGTGAGACAAAAATGCTCACTCTCTCCACGGTTATTCAACATCTACGCATAGGCGAATTAACAAAAGAGACACAAATCAAAGAAACGGGTCTGAAGATCAATGCACAATGAATTAACGAAATAATTCGTGCTGACGATCAGGCAGTTATAGACGAAACAGAAGCTCCAATGCAGAAAGTGTTTGATAGATTAAATTGTGCAGGACTGAAATGCGATATGTAAATCAACGCGAAAAAAAAAGGAAAGTCACAAAATTCTCGAAAACCAATGACAAAAATGCAGAAATCATGATACACAATGAAAAAATCGAGAATCTGAGTTTGAATATATAATTACTACCATAAATGTGGACGGAAGAGACCTAAAAGAAATCCAAAAGTAGATTAGGTATTGCAAAAAAAGCTATAATTATCAACAGCAACGTTTTTAAAAACCGAACCTTGAGCATAGGTCAGCATAGGAGAATAATGAGATGCTACATGCGGACAGATCTAAAATATTCGCGGGAAACCTGGACAATGAAAGCAGATATTGAAAGAAGACTGAACGCCTCTGCAATGTGGTCTTATCGAAAATTATTAAAAATACCTTGGACTAATTTTCCAGCAAACGTATCAGTCTCGGGAAAAGTGAATAAATGTAACAAAACGATAGTTGAACATATCAAACCTTGAGTGCTAATATGAATAGCATACGAAATCAAGGAAAATGGTGTATTCACGCTGGCATTTTAGAGAGGAATTCAGGGAAAGCTCATTAAAAGGTGCAGAAGTTTTGCAGCTATCAATGACGAAAACACCATGAAACTGCCTATGCAAAAATCTACGAGTCACAATGAGATACGCCAGAAATCAAAGGATATAGATGCACGAACCCTGTTGAAGCTAGAGGTGCGACTCGGGTGACGACGAACAGTGCCGCATTAAAATTTGTCTTGCATTGGTTATTCAGAGGTTACTTAGTTCGCGTGGTGATATAACAAGAAAATTTAAATTCAATAGCTGCATATCGACTGATTAATTAACAATTGGCTCAACAGTGTCATAAAATAACTTAATTGTCCAAGTAAACGCATTGCCATTTTTACCTGATCATCAATTTGTATAAAAACTCTACTATTTAAGATAAGTTTTCAGGTCCTGTTAGTGGAAATTAACGAACGGTAATCAGGCCAAATTAAAAAATAAAACTGTAACATAGTACAGACCAGACATTTGTAATAGAAAGAGATTCAATAATATTCTTAAGCGTATTCAATGAAAATCGCAAATAGAAAAAAAGCATTGATCACCATATCTCATAGAAAAATGCTGGTAATAATCAAATTCTAAATTATAGCATACTGGACATAATTACTTTAAATCATTTTTGCAAAGCGCAAAAAAAAACTTGGAAAAACGGATACACAAAATGCAATAAAGGCTAAACCCTGAATGCACGCTTTAACGACTACCACCCACGAAGAAGTGCAGAAAAAGAAATGGACAAAAATTGTAAGAAAACTATCGTGAAAAGTGAAAATGCTTTAACTGCTAAACAAATCATACGAGTAAAAAAAAGTTGAAATAAAAAATGGATATGTCGAACAGCACTAACAAAGGGAACAAACTGAAACTCACCTATGCAGATATAAATAATAAATAAAAAAAAAATGAAGATGCAAAAAACGTGAAAATCGGAATATATATATAACCCATAAAGCTTGCAAATGGAGAAAAAATTATAAACGAACAAGGCGATAAAAACTGGAAAATGAGCTCTGCAAGAAATAGCATGAAATGAAAGTAAATCAAATTCTAGTAAGATGGCCAAGAAAATAACAGAAACAGTAGAGATTTTTCAATAACACAATATATCGGAAGCTTTTGCACAACTATGGTCTGTGTCATGTGGGCAAAAAGTAACCGGCTAGGAAATCATGTTAAAGAAGAAGCAATTGCATTTACAACATATTCATGTATCTTACCGGAAGAAAGTTTTATTTTCAAGTATTCACAATGATTTCAACAATAAATGTACATAAAAAACCAAACGTCTATGAAATGTGTCGAAATTTGCAAAAGTAGGCCGGAAAATTTGTCATGGGGACTGATACAAAGAATACGAAATTATCACCATTTGCATGGAACCCCTCTGAAGACTACATGCGTGAAATTTAGAAGAATATAAGAACGCAAAATCAACAAATATCACCTAAACCACTAGAACAGAAGAATCTAAAATGTTAACTTACAGGACAACTAATGAAGTGTTTGAGTATCAAAGATAAAGAAAGTTCTGAATTCGACCACAAAAAACATTGCAACAACTCCCCTTTTAGTCCGATTTTTCAGAATTCTTCATTTTCTTTATCAGCTTCTTCTTTTTATGTGTTTTTTTAGAGTCTGTCCGGCTTATCACTCATACCTTCGATTTCTTCCATTTAATTTCCATTCTTCTGTAGTTCTTCTTAGCTGATGATCAGTGTATTGCAACAGACGTTTCCTAATAGCAGGTTTCCCTTCAAAATATCTTCAAATGTGTTTTCAAGAGCAGTTACTTTTTGAAATCTGTTTCTCATAGAAGTAAATCAGAATTATGTCGGACATTACTTTTCTGAATGCTCCCTTCTGTCTATCTACATTTCCCGAGCGCTTTTCTTCCAACATCGTTGCGTTCTGATACTGGCTTCTTAGAGGTGTCAGCCAGGATTACTTCAAGCATTAGTAACTAAAACGTTACTTGCTGTTGACCCCAGCACGCTCAAAACAATAGTTGCAAATGCATTATAGTATGCACACATTTCTACCGAATACAATGAGTGTGGCATAGTAAAGAATAAAGCAGTACCGAATCAGTAAGAATTAAATAAAATACTGCTGGAAAAATTCGAAAACACTAGCTTACAAAGACACTAGAAAATTCGTTGAATATCAAAGAACGACATACAGTAAATTTAACCAGTTATTCTTCAATGATACAACGAACAATTGCAAAGGACCTTCTAGCACTCTTCTTTAGCCAAGTACATCATTTTCTTCTTCCGATTCTTCTTTGTGAATATTTAAAGTACTTTGCCACACTATTAAACTTTCGTCGATATCTTCCATTTCATTCGCATTCTATTACCATTCTGTGTAACTGATGATCAGTTTATCCTGATGGAGGATTACTTGTAGCCAATTTTATTTCATGATATCTTCAAATGTACCTTAAAGTCAATGAATCGTTCTAACCTTCTTCTTTCCCCGAAGCTACTCATCCTATATTCCGATATTAACACTGTTATATGCATTTATCGGTCCATTTCCGTTCGCCGAGTAACTTTCTTCCAATTATACGGCATTCCTGATATTTGCTACATAACAGCGTCCATTGACTATGAAAAAGCTTTCGATTGCGTAAAATTTGAAAAATTGGTCAAGATACTGGAAAAACACAATATTGATGATAAAGACTTGAAGGTAATAATGAATTCATAATGGAAACTGTCCGCCAATAACAACATGTGTGCAGAATACTCTAATGGGAAATGCGGTATAAAAAGAGGAGTGAGACAAAAATGCTCACTCTCTCCACGGTTATTCAACATCTACGCATAGGCGAATTAACAAAAGAGACACAAATCAAAGAAACGGGTCTGAAGATCAATGCACAATGAATTAACGAAATAATTCGTGCTGACGATCAGGCAGTTATAGACGAAACAGAAGCTCCAATGCAGAAAGTGTTTGATAGATTAAATTGTGCAGGACTGAAATGCGATATGTAAATCAACGCGAAAAAAAAAGGAAAGTCACAAAATTCTCGAAAACCAATGACAAAAATGCAGAAATCATGATACACAATGAAAAAATCGAGAATCTGAGTTTGAATATATAATTACTACCATAAATGTGGACGGAAGAGACCTAAAAGAAATCCAAAAGTAGATTAGGTATTGCAAAAAAAGCTATAATTATCAACAGCAACGTTTTTAAAAACCGAACCTTGAGCATAGGTCAGCATAGGAGAATAATGAGATGCTACATGCGGACAGATCTAAAATATTCGCGGGAAACCTGGACAATGAAAGCAGATATTGAAAGAAGACTGAACGCCTCTGCAATGTGGTCTTATCGAAAATTATTAAAAATACCTTGGACTAATTTTCCAGCAAACGTATCAGTCTCGGGAAAAGTGAATAAATGTAACAAAACGATAGTTGAACATATCAAACCTTGAGTGCTAATATGAATAGCATACGAAATCAAGGAAAATGGTGTATTCACGCTGGCATTTTAGAGAGGAATTCAGGGAAAGCTCATTAAAAGGTGCAGAAGTTTTGCAGCTATCAATGACGAAAACACCATGAAACTGCCTATGCAAAAATCTACGAGTCACAATGAGATACGCCAGAAATCAAAGGATATAGATGCACGAACCCTGTTGAAGCTAGAGGTGCGACTCGGGTGACGACGAACAGTGCCGCATTAAAATTTGTCTTGCATTGGTTATTCAGAGGTTACTTAGTTCGCGTGGTGATATAACAAGAAAATTTAAATTCAATAGCTGCATATCGACTGATTAATTAACAATTGGCTCAACAGTGTCATAAAATAACTTAATTGTCCAAGTAAACGCATTGCCATTTTTACCTGATCATCAATTTGTATAAAAACTCTACTATTTAAGATAAGTTTTCAGGTCCTGTTAGTGGAAATTAACGAACGGTAATCAGGCCAAATTAAAAAATAAAACTGTAACATAGTACAGACCAGACATTTGTAATAGAAAGAGATTCAATAATATTCTTAAGCGTATTCAATGAAAATCGCAAATAGAAAAAAAGCATTGATCACCATATCTCATAGAAAAATGCTGGTAATAATCAAATTCTAAATTATAGCATACTGGACATAATTACTTTAAATCATTTTTGCAAAGCGCAAAAAAAAACTTGGAAAAACGGATACACAAAATGCAATAAAGGCTAAACCCTGAATGCACGCTTTAACGACTACCACCCACGAAGAAGTGCAGAAAAAGAAATGGACAAAAATTGTAAGAAAACTATCGTGAAAAGTGAAAATGCTTTAACTGCTAAACAAATCATACGAGTAAAAAAAAGTTGAAATAAAAAATGGATATGTCGAACAGCACTAACAAAGGGAACAAACTGAAACTCACCTATGCAGATATAAATAATAAATAAAAAAAAAATGAAGATGCAAAAAACGTGAAAATCGGAATATATATATAACCCATAAAGCTTGCAAATGGAGAAAAAATTATAAACGAACAAGGCGATAAAAACTGGAAAATGAGCTCTGCAAGAAATAGCATGAAATGAAAGTAAATCAAATTCTAGTAAGATGGCCAAGAAAATAACAGAAACAGTAGAGATTTTTCAATAACACAATATATCGGAAGCTTTTGCACAACTATGGTCTGTGTCATGTGGGCAAAAAGTAACCGGCTAGGAAATCATGTTAAAGAAGAAGCAATTGCATTTACAACATATTCATGTATCTTACCGGAAGAAAGTTTTATTTTCAAGTATTCACAATGATTTCAACAATAAATGTACATAAAAAACCAAACGTCTATGAAATGTGTCGAAATTTGCAAAAGTAGGCCGGAAAATTTGTCATGGGGACTGATACAAAGAATACGAAATTATCACCATTTGCATGGAACCCCTCTGAAGACTACATGCGTGAAATTTAGAAGAATATAAGAACGCAAAATCAACAAATATCACCTAAACCACTAGAACAGAAGAATCTAAAATGTTAACTTACAGGACAACTAATGAAGTGTTTGAGTATCAAAGATAAAGAAAGTTCTGAATTCGACCACAAAAAACATTGCAACAACTCCCCTTTTAGTCCGATTTTTCAGAATTCTTCATTTTCTTTATCAGCTTCTTCTTTTTATGTGTTTTTTTAGAGTCTGTCCGGCTTATCACTCATACCTTCGATTTCTTCCATTTAATTTCCATTCTTCTGTAGTTCTTCTTAGCTGATGATCAGTGTATTGCAACAGACGTTTCCTAATAGCAGGTTTCCCTTCAAAATATCTTCAAATGTGTTTTCAAGAGCAGTTACTTTTTGAAATCTGTTTCTCATAGAAGTAAATCAGAATTATGTCGGACATTACTTTTCTGAATGCTCCCTTCTGTCTATCTACATTTCCCGAGCGCTTTTCTTCCAACATCGTTGCGTTCTGATACTGGCTTCTTAGAGGTGTCAGCCAGGATTACTTCAAGCATTAGTAACTAAAACGTTACTTGCTGTTGACCCCAGCACGCTCAAAACAATAGTTGCAAATGCATTATAGTATGCACACATTTCTACCGAATACAATGAGTGTGGCATAGTAAAGAATAAAGCAGTACCGAATCAGTAAGAATTAAATAAAATACTGCTGGAAAAATTCGAAAACACTAGCTTACAAAGACACTAGAAAATTCGTTGAATATCAAAGAACGACATACAGTAAATTTAACCAGTTATTCTTCAATGATACAACGAACAATTGCAAAGGACCTTCTAGCACTCTTCTTTAGCCAAGTACATCATTTTCTTCTTCCGATTCTTCTTTGTGAATATTTAAAGTACTTTGCCACACTATTAAACTTTCGTCGATATCTTCCATTTCATTCGCATTCTATTACCATTCTGTGTAACTGATGATCAGTTTATCCTGATGGAGGATTACTTGTAGCCAATTTTATTTCATGATATCTTCAAATGTACCTTAAAGTCAATGAATCGTTCTAACCTTCTTCTTTCCCCGAAGCTACTCATCCTATATTCCGATATTAACACTGTTATATGCATTTATCGGTCCATTTCCGTTCGCCGAGTAACTTTCTTCCAATTATACGGCATTCCTGATATTTGCTACATAACAGCGTCCATTGACTATGAAAAAGCTTTCGATTGCGTAAAATTTGAAAAATTGGTCAAGATACTGGAAAAACACAATATTGATGATAAAGACTTGAAGGTAATAATGAATTCATAATGGAAACTGTCCGCCAATAACAACATGTGTGCAGAATACTCTAATGGGAAATGCGGTATAAAAAGAGGAGTGAGACAAAAATGCTCACTCTCTCCACGGTTATTCAACATCTACGCATAGGCGAATTAACAAAAGAGACACAAATCAAAGAAACGGGTCTGAAGATCAATGCACAATGAATTAACGAAATAATTCGTGCTGACGATCAGGCAGTTATAGACGAAACAGAAGCTCCAATGCAGAAAGTGTTTGATAGATTAAATTGTGCAGGACTGAAATGCGATATGTAAATCAACGCGAAAAAAAAAGGAAAGTCACAAAATTCTCGAAAACCAATGACAAAAATGCAGAAATCATGATACACAATGAAAAAATCGAGAATCTGAGTTTGAATATATAATTACTACCATAAATGTGGACGGAAGAGACCTAAAAGAAATCCAAAAGTAGATTAGGTATTGCAAAAAAAGCTATAATTATCAACAGCAACGTTTTTAAAAACCGAACCTTGAGCATAGGTCAGCATAGGAGAATAATGAGATGCTACATGCGGACAGATCTAAAATATTCGCGGGAAACCTGGACAATGAAAGCAGATATTGAAAGAAGACTGAACGCCTCTGCAATGTGGTCTTATCGAAAATTATTAAAAATACCTTGGACTAATTTTCCAGCAAACGTATCAGTCTCGGGAAAAGTGAATAAATGTAACAAAACGATAGTTGAACATATCAAACCTTGAGTGCTAATATGAATAGCATACGAAATCAAGGAAAATGGTGTATTCACGCTGGCATTTTAGAGAGGAATTCAGGGAAAGCTCATTAAAAGGTGCAGAAGTTTTGCAGCTATCAATGACGAAAACACCATGAAACTGCCTATGCAAAAATCTACGAGTCACAATGAGATACGCCAGAAATCAAAGGATATAGATGCACGAACCCTGTTGAAGCTAGAGGTGCGACTCGGGTGACGACGAACAGTGCCGCATTAAAATTTGTCTTGCATTGGTTATTCAGAGGTTACTTAGTTCGCGTGGTGATATAACAAGAAAATTTAAATTCAATAGCTGCATATCGACTGATTAATTAACAATTGGCTCAACAGTGTCATAAAATAACTTAATTGTCCAAGTAAACGCATTGCCATTTTTACCTGATCATCAATTTGTATAAAAACTCTACTATTTAAGATAAGTTTTCAGGTCCTGTTAGTGGAAATTAACGAACGGTAATCAGGCCAAATTAAAAAATAAAACTGTAACATAGTACAGACCAGACATTTGTAATAGAAAGAGATTCAATAATATTCTTAAGCGTATTCAATGAAAATCGCAAATAGAAAAAAAGCATTGATCACCATATCTCATAGAAAAATGCTGGTAATAATCAAATTCTAAATTATAGCATACTGGACATAATTACTTTAAATCATTTTTGCAAAGCGCAAAAAAAAACTTGGAAAAACGGATACACAAAATGCAATAAAGGCTAAACCCTGAATGCACGCTTTAACGACTACCACCCACGAAGAAGTGCAGAAAAAGAAATGGACAAAAATTGTAAGAAAACTATCGTGAAAAGTGAAAATGCTTTAACTGCTAAACAAATCATACGAGTAAAAAAAAGTTGAAATAAAAAATGGATATGTCGAACAGCACTAACAAAGGGAACAAACTGAAACTCACCTATGCAGATATAAATAATAAATAAAAAAAAAATGAAGATGCAAAAAACGTGAAAATCGGAATATATATATAACCCATAAAGCTTGCAAATGGAGAAAAAATTATAAACGAACAAGGCGATAAAAACTGGAAAATGAGCTCTGCAAGAAATAGCATGAAATGAAAGTAAATCAAATTCTAGTAAGATGGCCAAGAAAATAACAGAAACAGTAGAGATTTTTCAATAACACAATATATCGGAAGCTTTTGCACAACTATGGTCTGTGTCATGTGGGCAAAAAGTAACCGGCTAGGAAATCATGTTAAAGAAGAAGCAATTGCATTTACAACATATTCATGTATCTTACCGGAAGAAAGTTTTATTTTCAAGTATTCACAATGATTTCAACAATAAATGTACATAAAAAACCAAACGTCTATGAAATGTGTCGAAATTTGCAAAAGTAGGCCGGAAAATTTGTCATGGGGACTGATACAAAGAATACGAAATTATCACCATTTGCATGGAACCCCTCTGAAGACTACATGCGTGAAATTTAGAAGAATATAAGAACGCAAAATCAACAAATATCACCTAAACCACTAGAACAGAAGAATCTAAAATGTTAACTTACAGGACAACTAATGAAGTGTTTGAGTATCAAAGATAAAGAAAGTTCTGAATTCGACCACAAAAAACATTGCAACAACTCCCCTTTTAGTCCGATTTTTCAGAATTCTTCATTTTCTTTATCAGCTTCTTCTTTTTATGTGTTTTTTTAGAGTCTGTCCGGCTTATCACTCATACCTTCGATTTCTTCCATTTAATTTCCATTCTTCTGTAGTTCTTCTTAGCTGATGATCAGTGTATTGCAACAGACGTTTCCTAATAGCAGGTTTCCCTTCAAAATATCTTCAAATGTGTTTTCAAGAGCAGTTACTTTTTGAAATCTGTTTCTCATAGAAGTAAATCAGAATTATGTCGGACATTACTTTTCTGAATGCTCCCTTCTGTCTATCTACATTTCCCGAGCGCTTTTCTTCCAACATCGTTGCGTTCTGATACTGGCTTCTTAGAGGTGTCAGCCAGGATTACTTCAAGCATTAGTAACTAAAACGTTACTTGCTGTTGACCCCAGCACGCTCAAAACAATAGTTGCAAATGCATTATAGTATGCACACATTTCTACCGAATACAATGAGTGTGGCATAGTAAAGAATAAAGCAGTACCGAATCAGTAAGAATTAAATAAAATACTGCTGGAAAAATTCGAAAACACTAGCTTACAAAGACACTAGAAAATTCGTTGAATATCAAAGAACGACATACAGTAAATTTAACCAGTTATTCTTCAATGATACAACGAACAATTGCAAAGGACCTTCTAGCACTCTTCTTTAGCCAAGTACATCATTTTCTTCTTCCGATTCTTCTTTGTGAATATTTAAAGTACTTTGCCACACTATTAAACTTTCGTCGATATCTTCCATTTCATTCGCATTCTATTACCATTCTGTGTAACTGATGATCAGT
The DNA here is from genome assembly GCA_039619475.1 of Icerya purchasi. Taxonomy (NCBI): domain Eukaryota; kingdom Metazoa; phylum Arthropoda; class Insecta; order Hemiptera; family Monophlebidae; genus Icerya; species Icerya purchasi. The sequence goes on from CM077116.1 coordinate 291,690,124, forward strand.
TTATCCTGATGGAGGATTACTTGTAGCCAATTTTATTTCATGATATCTTCAAATGTACCTTAAAGTCAATGAATCGTTCTAACCTTCTTCTTTCCCCGAAGCTACTCATCCTATATTCCGATATTAACACTGTTATATGCATTTATCGGTCCATTTCCGTTCGCCGAGTAACTTTCTTCCAATTATACGGCATTCCTGATATTTGCTACATAACAGCGTCCATTGACTATGAAAAAGCTTTCGATTGCGTAAAATTTGAAAAATTGGTCAAGATACTGGAAAAACACAATATTGATGATAAAGACTTGAAGGTAATAATGAATTCATAATGGAAACTGTCCGCCAATAACAACATGTGTGCAGAATACTCTAATGGGAAATGCGGTATAAAAAGAGGAGTGAGACAAAAATGCTCACTCTCTCCACGGTTATTCAACATCTACGCATAGGCGAATTAACAAAAGAGACACAAATCAAAGAAACGGGTCTGAAGATCAATGCACAATGAATTAACGAAATAATTCGTGCTGACGATCAGGCAGTTATAGACGAAACAGAAGCTCCAATGCAGAAAGTGTTTGATAGATTAAATTGTGCAGGACTGAAATGCGATATGTAAATCAACGCGAAAAAAAAAGGAAAGTCACAAAATTCTCGAAAACCAATGACAAAAATGCAGAAATCATGATACACAATGAAAAAATCGAGAATCTGAGTTTGAATATATAATTACTACCATAAATGTGGACGGAAGAGACCTAAAAGAAATCCAAAAGTAGATTAGGTATTGCAAAAAAAGCTATAATTATCAACAGCAACGTTTTTAAAAACCGAACCTTGAGCATAGGTCAGCATAGGAGAATAATGAGATGCTACATGCGGACAGATCTAAAATATTCGCGGGAAACCTGGACAATGAAAGCAGATATTGAAAGAAGACTGAACGCCTCTGCAATGTGGTCTTATCGAAAATTATTAAAAATACCTTGGACTAATTTTCCAGCAAACGTATCAGTCTCGGGAAAAGTGAATAAATGTAACAAAACGATAGTTGAACATATCAAACCTTGAGTGCTAATATGAATAGCATACGAAATCAAGGAAAATGGTGTATTCACGCTGGCATTTTAGAGAGGAATTCAGGGAAAGCTCATTAAAAGGTGCAGAAGTTTTGCAGCTATCAATGACGAAAACACCATGAAACTGCCTATGCAAAAATCTACGAGTCACAATGAGATACGCCAGAAATCAAAGGATATAGATGCACGAACCCTGTTGAAGCTAGAGGTGCGACTCGGGTGACGACGAACAGTGCCGCATTAAAATTTGTCTTGCATTGGTTATTCAGAGGTTACTTAGTTCGCGTGGTGATATAACAAGAAAATTTAAATTCAATAGCTGCATATCGACTGATTAATTAACAATTGGCTCAACAGTGTCATAAAATAACTTAATTGTCCAAGTAAACGCATTGCCATTTTTACCTGATCATCAATTTGTATAAAAACTCTACTATTTAAGATAAGTTTTCAGGTCCTGTTAGTGGAAATTAACGAACGGTAATCAGGCCAAATTAAAAAATAAAACTGTAACATAGTACAGACCAGACATTTGTAATAGAAAGAGATTCAATAATATTCTTAAGCGTATTCAATGAAAATCGCAAATAGAAAAAAAGCATTGATCACCATATCTCATAGAAAAATGCTGGTAATAATCAAATTCTAAATTATAGCATACTGGACATAATTACTTTAAATCATTTTTGCAAAGCGCAAAAAAAAACTTGGAAAAACGGATACACAAAATGCAATAAAGGCTAAACCCTGAATGCACGCTTTAACGACTACCACCCACGAAGAAGTGCAGAAAAAGAAATGGACAAAAATTGTAAGAAAACTATCGTGAAAAGTGAAAATGCTTTAACTGCTAAACAAATCATACGAGTAAAAAAAAGTTGAAATAAAAAATGGATATGTCGAACAGCACTAACAAAGGGAACAAACTGAAACTCACCTATGCAGATATAAATAATAAATAAAAAAAAAATGAAGATGCAAAAAACGTGAAAATCGGAATATATATATAACCCATAAAGCTTGCAAATGGAGAAAAAATTATAAACGAACAAGGCGATAAAAACTGGAAAATGAGCTCTGCAAGAAATAGCATGAAATGAAAGTAAATCAAATTCTAGTAAGATGGCCAAGAAAATAACAGAAACAGTAGAGATTTTTCAATAACACAATATATCGGAAGCTTTTGCACAACTATGGTCTGTGTCATGTGGGCAAAAAGTAACCGGCTAGGAAATCATGTTAAAGAAGAAGCAATTGCATTTACAACATATTCATGTATCTTACCGGAAGAAAGTTTTATTTTCAAGTATTCACAATGATTTCAACAATAAATGTACATAAAAAACCAAACGTCTATGAAATGTGTCGAAATTTGCAAAAGTAGGCCGGAAAATTTGTCATGGGGACTGATACAAAGAATACGAAATTATCACCATTTGCATGGAACCCCTCTGAAGACTACATGCGTGAAATTTAGAAGAATATAAGAACGCAAAATCAACAAATATCACCTAAACCACTAGAACAGAAGAATCTAAAATGTTAACTTACAGGACAACTAATGAAGTGTTTGAGTATCAAAGATAAAGAAAGTTCTGAATTCGACCACAAAAAACATTGCAACAACTCCCCTTTTAGTCCGATTTTTCAGAATTCTTCATTTTCTTTATCAGCTTCTTCTTTTTATGTGTTTTTTTAGAGTCTGTCCGGCTTATCACTCATACCTTCGATTTCTTCCATTTAATTTCCATTCTTCTGTAGTTCTTCTTAGCTGATGATCAGTGTATTGCAACAGACGTTTCCTAATAGCAGGTTTCCCTTCAAAATATCTTCAAATGTGTTTTCAAGAGCAGTTACTTTTTGAAATCTGTTTCTCATAGAAGTAAATCAGAATTATGTCGGACATTACTTTTCTGAATGCTCCCTTCTGTCTATCTACATTTCCCGAGCGCTTTTCTTCCAACATCGTTGCGTTCTGATACTGGCTTCTTAGAGGTGTCAGCCAGGATTACTTCAAGCATTAGTAACTAAAACGTTACTTGCTGTTGACCCCAGCACGCTCAAAACAATAGTTGCAAATGCATTATAGTATGCACACATTTCTACCGAATACAATGAGTGTGGCATAGTAAAGAATAAAGCAGTACCGAATCAGTAAGAATTAAATAAAATACTGCTGGAAAAATTCGAAAACACTAGCTTACAAAGACACTAGAAAATTCGTTGAATATCAAAGAACGACATACAGTAAATTTAACCAGTTATTCTTCAATGATACAACGAACAATTGCAAAGGACCTTCTAGCACTCTTCTTTAGCCAAGTACATCATTTCTTCTTCCGATTCTTCTTTGTGAATATTTAAAGTACTTTGCCACACTATTAAACTTTCGTCGATATCTTCCATTTCATTCGCATTCTATTACCATTCTGTGTAACTGATGATCAGTTTATCCTGATGGAGGATTACTTGTAGCCAATTTTATTTCATGATATCTTCAAATGTACCTTAAAGTCAATGAATCGTTCTAACCTTCTTCTTTCCCGAAGCTACTCATCCTATATTCCGATATTAACACTGTTATATGCATTTATCGGTCCATTTCCGTTCGCCGAGTAACTTTCTTCCAATTATACGGCATTCCTGATATTTGCTACATAA